>OX376080.1:4904055-5499055 GCA_947361185.1 Charanyca ferruginea
TTTTTTTTTAATGGTTAAATTAAAATAAGTTTTGCCTTGGAGTTTTCACAGACATTCCCCGCTTAGCTACGCATTACGCATCCCAGCAAATCCCTGGTTGAAACGCAGCCACAAATAATGCTATGAGTCACCGGGAACGTAATCTAGTACACATATACACGGAACCATTATGTCATTATTCCTGATAGGATATTGGCGTCAAACACAAGGGGCCTTGAATACGGGGTCAGGATCAACTGCGGTCGAATTTGGCCAAACATAATATGGTCCAAGACCCCAGGACTCGTTAGAATCAAGTAAGTAATTTTAGCATGAGTGACATTTTGTGAATATGTCTTTACAAATAAATAAAATTGAAGTGTCTTTTTCAACCGACTACAAAAAACTTTTTTGAAAAAAGTGAACCGCCTTCGAAAAAAGAACTAAAAAGTGATAAATAACTTCAGCACAGAACACACATGACTTTAGTTTCGAAAGTCGGTGGCTTTGTTCTGTTTGTTGTTTTGTATTGCCACCGACTTCCGAACTATTTTGAAGGTGGTTCACTTTAAAAAAAAAGGTTTTATTTTACACTTGTGCCTCCTTATCACCCAAATCCATTAAGGAACAGCAACACAGTTAAAACAGAGATTGAAAGTCCCCCAAAGATGGAAAGATGGAAGAAACGAAAACGTCTACTCGGTTTTTGTTGTTTTTTTTTCAAAAAGCGCTGAACAAATTTCTGTTTGATGTATACTTAAACCTTCTTAAAACAACAAACAGAACAAAGCCACTGAATTTCGAAACTAAAGTCAATGTGTGTTCTGTGCTAAAGCTATTTTTCACTTTTTGAAGGCGGTTGTCTTTTTTGTAAAAAGCTTTTTATTGTAACGAATAAACTCAGAAACAAATTTTCGACTTCATGTACCATGAGAATGCTACATTATCCCTAAGTAACCTAAGCTGTATTTATCAATTGAAAAATATTATAAAGTTGTATGTTTGTATGTAGAGGGTAATCTCGAAAACTGCTCATCCGATTTCAAAAATTATTTCGTCAGTAGGAATTTACGTTATTCCGGAGTGCTATAGGTTTTATTGCATTAACAAAATTAGGGATCCTTAAGGAAATTCACGCGGACGAACCCCGCGGGCAAAGTGCTAGTAATTTACGTTATGATAGTGAAGATTTGCGAATCGGCCACACACGTCTTTCGGAGGCACTGACACTCAATTTTTCGTAAATCTAGGTGTTCCATTGACGTCATTGACCTAATTATACGGGTCTAATAGAGGACTGTAGTACAGGAAACGGCAATTTACTGAAGAGATCCTTCTTCATATGTTTGTCTATTTTTTCGCTTTTCACTCATAAACTACTTGACTATGTTTGATGTAGTTCTTAACCGACTTCAAAAAAGTGCGAGTCGACCTCGCCCACCGAGGGTTCCGCACTTTGTTAGCTAGCGACTTCGTCCGCGTGAATGTCGGTTATCGTAGATGCAGAAAAAGTCGCAGATTAAAAATTACCCTAAGTCGTTCCCTAGGTCTTAAGCTATATTCGTACAAAATTTCATCAAAATCGGTTCAGCCGTTTCATCGCAAAAGCGTAACTATCAGAGTTACTTGGGGGTGTAAAATTAAGGAACAACTACTTTTGGTCTTTCCATTTCTTAATTAATTTAGATGACAAGAAATAGTTCCCCGTTCCTCGAAAATGACGTAAAACAATTGGATTCGCCAAAAAATCGCTCATGTCTCCCCAGTTGTGTCGGATTGCCGTTTTATTGGACTATAAAATCCCTTTATTTTCTACCCTTAGGGGTGGAATATTTTATTGAAATTTATATGGAACCTTTGAGGTATACACTATCAATTAAAAAAAGAATCATCGAAATCTACACTGAAAAAAATTATGCGTTGTCAAACAAAAAAAAAACAAAAAAAAATGTTAAGTATTGGACATAAAATGAAAAGTACTGGACCAAACTTTGTTAATTCTTTATGGGATCAAATGGCAACTATTTCGCATCAAACAAAAGAAGAATCACGTAAATCGGATCATAAATCTCAGCGTAATCGGTGCACATACAAAAAAAAAAAAAATCAAACAAATTGAAAACCTCCTCCTTTTTGAAGTCGGCTAAAAAAATCGGTGATGTCTCCGCAGTTGTGACGGATTGCTGTCTCATCGGACTATAAGAGTGAGCGATGAGGTAGTTCACCTGTTTGTTGCACACACACTTGTGCACTATAACATTTCATGATTTCCGATGTATTTACTCCATTTAAATTGACTACCGGGACCGAAATTCGTTGGGCAAAATATTAAACAACTATTGAAATAAATTCACATTACTTGTATCAAAATATACCTGTTTAATTGCCTACATTAAATTATCAAATCTTTGCTCAATAATTTATAATGCAACATTACAACTTACAACATAGTATATTATCAGTTTAAGGTGTGAAATAGGCCCATCTATCTATACTGATATTAAAAAAAAGTTAAAAACTTGGTTTTCATTATGTTATTTATTTTACACATTATTGTTGCACCTAGGTAGCTAATTTATTATTGTCTAGCTTTACTTAGAGCTTAGAAAAATATACACCATTATGTGTTAGGTACTAGCGACCTGACCCGGCTTCGCACGGGCCTATAGCCTTCCGCGATATATGGACTATCCATCACAGAAATAATTTTTCAATTCGAACCAGTAGATCCTGAGATTAGCGCGTTCAACCAAACAAACAAACTCTTCAGCTTTATAATATTAGTATGGATAAGAAATACTAATCAATAAATCATTAAAAAAAAACTTTTTATTCACTTCAGTACCTAGCACAATAAACACATTATATAAACACAAAGTAGAATTTTTATTAATTACTAGCTGAACCGACAGACATTGTCCTGTCAATCGATTTTTTAATTTTCTTACTGTATAAACCTTCCCTGGAATTCCACAAATATTTTAAGACTAAAATTAGCCAAATCGGTCCAGCCATCCTCGAGTTTTAGCGAGACTTACGAACAACGATTCATTCATTTTTATTATTTAGATTTATTAATGACCTAGTAAACATGTTATAAAGATAGGTAATAAATTAAAAGCTTTATTGTGTAGTCTAGTTTAGATGAAACCGTTGTAATTGTTTTGTGTTGTTTCAGTTCATAAAAAGAGGTCATATGCCTAGCCTTTTCACAACTATGTCGGGGTCGGCTTCCAGTCTAACTGGATGCAGCTGAATACCAGTGTTTTACATGGAGCAACTGCCTATCTGCCTCCTACCAGAGATCCCTCCTACCTCCACAACCCAGTAGTAGTATATTATTGGGCATCTCACCCCACCTTCCGTTCCATCGACTCTCTCCGTTCGTCTCAGTCACTCACGGTGTGGTGAGATGCCCAATAATATCCTACGGAGTGGGCGCCGTTCAACAATGCCCAATAATATCCTACGGAGTGGGCGCCGTTCAACAATTCCGTTTTATTACATACCGTTCCTACGTCTCACTTCGACTGAATTTGCGTTTGCGTTAATACTGGTTTGGCGCCTATTCCACACGAGAAAAAAGTCAGTCAGTTTGACACATATTTCGTTTACTAATGGAACTTTACGAATATAGTAAACTAAAATTTTGGGACAGATTGTCTCATGTCTCTTCACAGAGTAAAAAATAGCATGCACCTACAGGTACACACACATTCTTTTTCTATGACCCAGATTGGGCACCAAGGACATCCAAATTTTAATTTAATTAACTCATACAGTTGACACTAGCTTACATGTTAACAAATAAACTAAAATTTGGGACAGATTGTCTCATGTCTCTTCACAGAGTAAAAAATAGCATGCACCTACAGGTACACACACATTCTTTTTCTATGACCCAGATTGGGCACCAAGGACATCCAAATTTTAATTTAATTAACTCATACAGTTTTACATGTTAACAAATAAGTGTGCTCGCTGTTAGAACCATTAGCCTAAAATTCAGGACAGATTGTCTCATGTCTCTTCACAGAGCAAGAAATATTATGCATCTTCAGACACACGTACATTCTATTTCTATGACCCCAGATTGGGCACCAAGGACATCTGAATTTTAATTTAATTAATTCATACAGCTAACACTACCTCACACGTTAACAAACAACTACTGGTAGCTCTGAAATGTTCTGTTGTTACTCTGCGACTCTGCGTTGCGCTTGATTAAGATCATCGCACACTTATACAATTGCCATCGAAACGGTTCGTGTGCCGTCCCGTGATCATCTATTGTACCATACTCCTTTTAAACCGCCGGACGACGGCGTCGGATCGGCGACCGTGTTAAGCTTCACAGTATAAGTGTACGTGATTCTTTACAATCGCAAAGACTGCAAAATTGCATTATGTAAATTTGTAGTGTTCGAACTTTGTTGTACCAGGTATATGTTTGAGTCATTCCCACGTATTCAACAATTTAGCTGTAAGATGATCGCTGTGCATGTTGCAGTCTCTGATTAAAATTGGTATTTTATAGAACTTCATAATCAATGCAATTCATTCAAATAGAGGATGTTCCTTTGATAACTTTGCTAATTATTTTATATTGTTTATTTGCTATATTTATTTATAAATAACCAACCTATACTTACAGTTTACACCAGACATACAAGTTTTTGGTTAATACATACTGAACAAGCATAAAAACATATAAGAAAACATAAAATGTTTCAAAATACATTGATAGTTCTTTAACAATCTAGGATTTGTTTGAAAGATGAATCTTAATACTAGTACCTACCTACTGAACTTATGCATGAATCGATAATAAAAAGTTCGTTTTAGTCGTTAGATGATATTACTTATTTACGATAATGTCAAGTTTTACTGTAGCATATAAGTGGTTAACTTTTTGCCGCATGTTTGTTTACATGGATTATTCTACACAAAAAATGTTTTCAGGATGATTTTCTTTCAGCTCTTTTCCGTCAAAAAAGTGATTTTTATTTTTTAGTTCACATGTGTGATATCAGGCGAAGTTTTACATCACATTTTATACAACAAACATACATACTTTATTATATATTAATGTATTAATCATAAGCGTCATGTGTCATCTTTGTCGGCGAGCGAAAAAAGCTGGTTTTATATTTCATTTCTCACGATAAAATTGCAATTAGACGGAAGTGATTTTCAATCACTACGGTTTAATTAGACGTAAGTAACATAAATTAGTCATACAACTGTCAATATATGTAGTTAAGGTTTAATTTTGTAATGGGATAAATATTGCTGAAATGGTATTTTTTATGTATAAAATCAATCAATTTTGATCATAATATTACATTCGCTCCAGTATCTTCCAGTGATAACCACCGGTTACCTTCAACTATATAAAATGTAAGTAAGTAAGTACTACTAATTTAACTGAATTTACTAATGTACTAATCGCTACCCAGCTACGGACCTGGTTCCTGCCTGCCGGCTGGTGTATTGGTTAGCCTTAATTTCATCGCATAGATGTTAGAATTTTGAGCGTAAACCATATAATTTTATGTAATAACATTATAGGGAATTTCATGAACTAAAGACATGTCTATAAATTATTCCACTGAGCCATGTATTTTTCTCACAATTTAAAGAAAACTTCGAAATTAATGTTATTTTGTGGTTATCCGATTCAACTAACATCAAACGTATCGCTATTATGAACCTTATTTGTTGCCGCGATGCGTTATTGTCAATTACCGAAACTTAAGTCATAGTTATTAGTTACAAAATTAATCTTTATGTGTTCCATTTCAGGTCTGACTCCGATTCAGAATACCGGTCACAGTCCGCAACTGTAGCCGAGCCGAAGCCGCAACCAAAGAAGAAGGTGTCGAAGCGCAAAGCTTCCGAGAGCACCACACCGTCCGTACCGAAGTCAAGGTAATTTTGTGTTACTGTTTTTACCTTTAGGTGCTAGTTGTGTATGTTATGTCAATTAAAATGTTATACACCGATAAACGTTGGTTAGTGGATTTAGAACTGCAACGAAGAGAGCTCTGAAATCAATTTCCAATTATATTCCTTGTCGGAATGTTACAGTTAGTTCATGAGATATTTAAATTATTATAACAGAACATCATGCTTTCTATCCCCGTAGGGTTCAACAGAGGAGTAATACACCATCAATTTGTCAATATTAAAAAATAAATGTAATAAATAATGTGTTAAATTGTTTACAGTAAAAGGCGCAGCTTGAGCTCGGACCTCTTTGGTTTGGAGGACTACGTCCCCACCAAAACCTCAGTTGCGGACTTCGGTTCGTCACTCATCAGCCGTGTTGCTAACGGTAAAGTGCGGCGAACGGCAGACGTATCCGGGGACTTCTACGTGGAGGTTAAAGTCTATAACAAGGCTGAAGTTGCCTCCACCCCAAAAGAGGAGCGGTGGAAGAAAGCCTCGGTGGCACTAAAAGTGCAGCTTAACCGGAACACGCCGCAGTGGGACGGGTTACAAGTTTTTATGAGACGGACTCATGAGTTTTTTGATAACTCTGAGCCTGTCTTTTATAGCAATAATATTAGTTTAAAATAAATATTTAAGTTGTTGGGGCACCAGATGTTTTTGTATTTCTGCGAGCGTAAATCATAATCGTAAAAATAATACATTGCAACATCTAATAGTAAGTTTAAAACTATTACATTTTAAAATGCCGTTCTGTACTGTTTGTAACACATCTGTTGAGCGCAGTCACTGGACAGGTCACCTACGTAGTACTAATCATAAAAACAAAACTATTTCGCATTTTTGCGAAGGTGTTGAAATAATACATTCTGCATTTCGTAATCGTATAGCTTCTTATAGAATTGTCGCTCCGTCTGAGAATAGTTCTCTACAACCATTTCTTATTAATATTTGGGACAAAATTAAAACGTTAATTAATATTTCTCTTAAAGAACATACTTGTCTAAAACTTAATTTCGAATTTTTTGCTTTATTTTTAATGTTTAAAAATGATTCTCAGGAGATGAAATCATTTGCCACAAAAAACTTTACTCTGCATCAGAATTATGAAATTGATTCATTATTAACTCAAGTAAAAAACATTTTATCAAAAAAGATAGAAGAATTTCAGGACCGGGACAGTGGATGGACGTTCTTGAGCAGTTCTCATTTGGAAGTCAATGTTAACAAATATCAACCGTTGCATGGTTCAGGCTTTATCGAATTGCCTTCTGCAATAAAATCGAAAAGAGCATGTGTTAATATCCACAATAATGACGAGTATTGTTTTTTGTGGTCTGTTGTTGCTGCTTTATATCCAGCTAAAAGTCATCCTGAAAGAGTATCTTCTTACCCTGATTTTCGTAACGTGTTAAATGTAAAGGATATGTCATTTCCAGTGAATTTCTCAGATATTGCGCGGTTCGAAGTGAATAACCCCGAAATTTGCATTTACATTTATGGTTTAAAAAATAATACCGTCGTAGGACCGTTTTACAAACCAAAAGCCTT
The DNA here is from genome assembly GCA_947361185.1 of Charanyca ferruginea. Classification (NCBI taxonomy): domain Eukaryota; kingdom Metazoa; phylum Arthropoda; class Insecta; order Lepidoptera; family Noctuidae; genus Charanyca; species Charanyca ferruginea. Next base: position 4,911,538 of record OX376080.1, read on the forward strand.
GAACGGAAAGGTGATTCATTTACTTTATTTAGAAAGAGATAATTTGTCACATTACTGTCTCATTAAAGACTTGCCGCGACTTGTTAAAAATCAAATAACAAAACACCACAGTAAACTGTACTTTTGTGATGCTTGTTTAATGTTTTTTAATTCATGTGATGATCTTAGTTCACATAGTTGTGGAGGTGTTGTCACTGAACTACCTCCAAAGGGTTCTTTCATACAGTTTAAAAATTATAATAGAAAGCAAATTGTTCCATTTGTTATATACGCAGATTTTGAAACAATGCTAGAACGGTATGAATCTTGTGACCCTGACCCCACTAAGGCGAGTACTGTAACGCGACAGCGACATGTGCCTATAGCTTTCGCTTATCATATTACGTGTACGCTAGACGAAAGCCACAATCGTTACGTTTCTTATCGCGGTTCGGATTGTGTATCAAATTTTGTGAAGTCTATCTATAAAGATGCACAAAAAATTTACGATATTGTAAAAAATAATGTTCCTATGATTTATTCAAATGAAAATGCTCGCGACTTTGAAAACGCGTTGACATGTCATATTTGTGAACACTTCTTGTTCGGCGATAGGGTTCGCGATCATTGTCACTTGACTGGTAAATATCGCGGCGCAGCTCATAGTTATTGTAACATACAATACAAACTACCATCATTTTTGCCAGTATTTTTTCATAATTTGTCTGGATACGATTGCCATCTTTTCATAAAAGAATTAGGTGAAGCTCCTGGATCTATAAAAGTGATACCTAAAACAAAAGAAAACTATATTTCTTTCACTAAGTTTATTCCGATTGCTACCGGGGAAAGCATCCAAGTTCGGTTTGTAGATTCTTTCAAGTTTTTAGGAACTAGCTTAGAAAAGTTGGTTAGTACAATGAAAAAACAAGACTTTAAACAATTAAAATCTTATTTCCCTAATAAAAAACAATTTATCCTACTCACTCGTAAAGGAGTGTATCCATATGACTATATGTCTCAATGGGAACGTTATGAAGAAACGTGTTTACCCTCAAAAAAATATTTTTTTAACTATTTAACAAATGACGCAATTACGGACGAAGACTATGAACACGCTCGGTCTGTTTGGTCAGTATTTAATATTCAAAACATGGGTATGTACACAGATTTGTATCTCAAAACAGATGTTTTGTTGTTAACAGATGTATTTGAAAATTTTCGAAAAACTTGTAAACTACATTACAATCTCGATCCCGCGTTTTATCTTACAGCACCAAGTCTATCTTTTGATGCAATGCTTTTAAAAACAGGAGTTCAATTAGAATTGATTAGTGATGTTGAAATTTTTAGAATGATACAAAAAGGTATTCGAGGAGGTGTTTGTATGTGTTCCAAAAGACATGTCAAAGCCAATCATAAATATTTAGATACTTATGATCCAGCCCGTCCTAATTCATTTATCATTTATTTAGATTGTAACAATTTATACGGTTATAGCATGTGTCAATCCTTACCCTATTCGGATTTTAGATTTATGAATAGACAAGAAATAGATTTTTTACAATTGAACTTAGCAGAAATTAGTGATACTGCAGAAAACGGTTACATCCTTGAAGTTGATTTAATATATCCGGAGAATTTGCACATGGAACACAATGACTTTCCCTTTTGTCCAGAAAAATGCTTACCACCGGGTGGTAAGAATAAAAAGCTAATACCAAATTTGTATGATAAATATTACTACGTTATTCATTACGTACATTTAAAAAAATGTTTACAGCACGGTTTAGTATTGAGAAGAATCCATCGCGCTATTATATTTAAACAAAGTAGTTTTTTAAAGCAATATATTGATATTAACACCCAGTTACGTCAAAAAGCAGAGTCAACGTTTGAACAAGACTTTTTCAAATTATTGAATAATAGTATTTTTGGAAAGACCCTAGAAAATAATGAACACCGAATAGACGTTAAGTTAGTAAACAAGTGGTGTGACTCGAACAATAAAACAAAAAAGACTACTTGTGCTGAAAAATTGATAGCCAGCCCATATTTTCATAGCGTCTCTGTATTTTCTGATGATCTAGTAGCAATCCAAATGAAACCTGTGCGTATTATACTTGATAAACCAATTTACATAGGGTTTGCAGTATTAGAATTATCTAAGGCTCACATGTACAACTTTCACTACTCCATCATTAAACCTTTTTATGGTAACCGAATAGAATTATGCTATACTGACACAGATAGTCTAGTATATGATGTACAGAGTAATGATGTTTATAAAGACTTTAAGCTCCATTTTCTAAAATACTTTGATACCAGCAATTATGACTGTAACAATGACTATAACTTACCAATTATTAATAAGAAGGTTCCAGGACTGTTTAAGGATGAAATGGGTGGTGACATTATCAAAGAATTCGTAGGACTGCGCTCAAAGCTTTATTGTATTAAAACGTTAAACAAAACAATTAAAAAGGCAAAAGGTACAAAAAAATGTATTACCAAAAATTTTAATATGTTAGATTATAAAAATGTTTTATATGATTGCAATGTTATTCGTAAAAAAAATGTATTGTTTAAATCAATAAAACACGAAATATTTACTCAGGACTTAAATAAAGTAGCACTTTCAAGCAATGATGATAAACGATTGCTATCGTTTGATAAAGTTTCTACTTTAGCCTGGGGTAACGCAAGTATATTTAAGTAATACATATTTTAACATGTTTTTTATTGATTGTGAATGGTAAAACTTATGACGTCCTAAATGGAAAGTTAGATAATTTTTCATCCTACCTACTGTCTTACTTACTATTATAAAAAGTCTGTAAGGGTGGGTGGATGGATGTTTGTTACTCTTTTAAAATGTGAAATAAGTAGTATTGCTGTGTAATTTAATTCAAATAGTATCGATAGAAGTTTCTTTTGAACCTGGTTTTATTATGTATACAATTCTAAATTGTGTGTATTCTTGGTGTCCCTTTTACTAGTTAGAGCTAAACAGTGTAGGTATATAAATATCTATTATGTGCCTACAAAGTATAAAGTTGAATAAATTAAATTGTGTATATTCATTACATACATCTGTTTCATTTCTGTTCCTGATGACAAAGCACACAGCGCTCGCCGCGTGTCGATACAGGTTCCAACTTGATAAAATATGTACCTAATGTCCAGTTTTGATGACAAAGCACTCATGAGTCGAGGTTCACACGCGCGGTGTAGAATTTAACACCGATCAGGTGCTCATCAGATTGAACTTGTTGAAACATGAAATTGATTCACATCGCAAGGTTTTATGGAGTTTGCATTTCATAATAATATGATTAGTACATACATCACAAGGCAGTCAGCCGGACTGGTCACATCACGTCACTTAAAAACGAAACAAATTGTAAGTATTGCACAAGCGTATAAGTACTTATAAAATTATGTCTTATTTATGTGTTTGATATAATTATTAATAATTATAATTTTCTTTGTTTCAGATCATCAATAATGTGCGATTCTCCAGATATTATTGACTTCTCACAATACGGTCAAGGTTTTCCGACTCCGAGTTTAAGCTGGCATATCCCAGATATCCAAGATCAACAAATACCTGTCAACAAGGAACCTAGAGCAAGACAAGACTGCGGACCTGCTAGCAAGAAGCCTAGAACAAGACGGGAGTGTCTAAAACAGAAGTCATCTCTGCCTAATTATTGTGAATCATATGTCATAAACAATGAGAAGAAAAAAGGATTACGACTGATCCAGGTACAAGTGTTGGATATCAGTGAACAAGAACCTGCAAGTGACAATCAGAATGTGATGTTAAGTGCGCAGTATGTAGTGACTGAACCGGTGGACTATGTTATGGAGGAGACGCAATCTTAATTAACAAAATTTCAAAAAAACTTTGTGGGGACAGTTATTATTAAGTGATGTAATTATTTTGTAAGTACCTACTTTATAAGTTAATATGTGAGTAATATTATAGTTATTAGGGTATAATAATAGGTTTTTATGTTGTGTAAGTTCTGGATGTATAAATTATTAGAATATCATATATGTAAGTTTTATTGTAATAATCTTTTAAATATACAAAAGAAGTTACAAAAATATCAAAAACAAAAAATAATAAAGAGAGAAAAAAATTAAATAAAATATCTAGATTGTTTTAATGTAAATAGATAATATTAATCTCTTAGTTTAATTTTGTTGGGTAGTGCTCATACATCACAAGTTTTTATGTTATAAGTATGTATGTACGCGTAGAAAACATGTGGGGACAGTTATTATGATTATTGGGTTGGTAGATATAATTAGTTTGTAATAATTTTAAATAATTTAAAAAATAAATAAAAGTATATTCAGTTATAATTTAAATTATGTTTTATTTTGTATTACTTATTTATACTCGAACTCTAAATTAGCTCTAGTGTAATGATATTATTATAGGTTAATTGCTTTAAGGATTTTTTCTTACAATAATTCGTTTAATAAATATCATTTTGCTACAGCTCATTTAAAGTTTAGTATGTATGTTACCCTGATTATATTAAATAAAACACTCATAAGTAGATAATTACATTTTTATTAACTGAACATTACAAAATAATTTTAAATAGATTAATGAACATTAATTTTAAATAGATTAAATATAGCCATATTATTATCCACATACCATTTTCTAATACATATAGCATTATTCAAAGCACAATTTATTTTATGGTTCACACAATTAAAATCAGTTTTATTTTTACAGAACTTCTTTTTTAATGTCGCAAAATTAGGGCACCCTTTTTCACCTATGTCAATCACTTCACAGTTTGCACATAACTCTTTAATCCACTTAATCTTCTCCAAACCCTTTGTAATAATTTTTTTATTTTCTAAATACGGTACGATGACGTGTTGAAACTCTCTGTAGTCTATAAAGCCCTCACTCCAGAAAATTCCTCTATTTCTTTCTAACCATCGCACCTGCTTCTTTTCTTCTTGAGTTAAATAATAAAACGAATGCGGTGGTTTAACCAAGAACGTCTGTGTGTGGTCATTACTTACGATAGCCACTTCTTTGACAATAAAATTATTGTCTAAATATTTGAATCCTTGGAGTTCGACAATGATAATATCCGCGTTCATGATAACTTCTTCACTGTGTTGCTTAATGGTTTGTATTCAACAATGCAATCGTTGAGAATGAGACAGTATGCCGAAGTTTGATCTGGTATTTCTGAATCACTCTCAATTTCTACCCTTACATCCACAACGGGTCCAGTCTTCAGATTATCGGTCTGTCTAGAGCAATCAACAACAAACAACGGAGCTAATTCTTTAAATTGTTTCTCGCTTAATAAAGACTCCGGACAACGTCCATAATATGACTGTTGAAATCTGATGTATTGCTCATATAATAAAGCAATTCTGTTATTGGCGAAGTTGACATTGATGTTTTCATACGGGAAATATGTCGAATTAAGGTATACTTTAATGTCACGAACATAGCAGTGATCAAACTGCGACATGTCAGAACTTGCATTATTTTTTCTACTTGTTTGTAGACCAATTATTACATATCTCGGTTTTTCTATTTGAGATGAAGTTTTGATAGACCAGGTGTGCTTTGTAGTTCTTGGTAAAGTGGGGTATTCATATAGATCCCAGTTTCTAAAAACCATCTGAAGCGGTCGATCTTTTTCCAATAGTTTTAATAAACTTATTTTTTCTTTGTCCGATACTTTAACATGGGGTACGCGCCATATGATTTTATTGATTTGAATGTCTTCCACTATTTCGCCGGTATTTAATTTTACAGCGTTCAAATTAGTGTTGCTTCGTAATAATATTAGTTCATGTCTACTATTTATTACAACTTTTTTAAAATCTTCTGCAAAACCGAGGATATTCCGAAGTGGTATAGACGCAGAAAAACTTCCTCCATTAATATTTTTTATGCCATCGATACTCCAACCCCAAGCTCTAGCTATTTTTGATTCATTCTCATTCATTGATATTAATGATTTCATGGTTGTAGTTATACCTGCATTTTTTATTTTATCAATCTCCACTCCGTTTAATTCGTACCTAATATCTTGGAACAAGAAGAGTAGTCCATTGTTCGTAAAATTGACACTAGTAGCTTTCTCTTTTGAATCTTTTTTGTTAACGATAACGGTTCCTTCCAAATACAGAGTGCTGGCTGATGGTAATATGTACAGATCCTGTTGGTTGATAGGTATGCGTATTTCATCGTTCCTGTTGAAACTCGTTACATAAGGTTTGTACGAATGAAATTCGATTCCTTCTATACTGTTGTCGTAAGTCGGAGTGGATAAAACGTCTAAGATATTCATTTTAACAATCCAATCGCTCTGAGAAATATCTTATTGTCTTTAGTTAATTTTATTTTGCTCTTAGAACGACGTCTTATTTGGTAGGCAGCTTGAGTAGAACTGGAATTTTTAATTTGATGAGACACATATTTATTGTAGTCAATCATTTTTTCTTCTAAGATGTAAATACAGCTGCACTTCTTCACCACGCAAATTAATTAAACGATTGTTTATATCTAGTAGTCGGATATGTATGCAGCTTATGCTGTTTCGATTGATTGGAAAATATATTGCGTTCTTCGGGATTTCTACGATTCTGTATCCAGGTGGTACGTTGAGTGCGAATTCGTGAATTATGTGACTTGGTTCACCGTTTATGTAAGAGCCGCTCACAATGTCACATTCGATCCTTACCACTGTCGTCGGTAAAATGTTGACTGGATGCTGTGACACATGCCATTTATTTGCTTTCAGAACCTGCTTATCAAATCCTAACAGTCTACTGAAAGAGTTTTCTTTCTTAAAATTAACGTCTTTTGAACAGTATATGGCAGTTTTTAAAGTATTGTTATTACATTGTAATTTGATTGAGGCATCTTTTATTTCGGATTTTAAATAATCGTAAATATCTTGCAATTCGTAGGTGCCTTCCGGTATTTCAATAACATCGTTTGAGCCATAATAATACTTGTTATTACTTTTATCAATATTTGGTATAGAATTAAATGTTGAAAAATGCAATAAAGCACACTCATATTCTCCATTGAGTTGCAACGTATTAGGATAGTACGTAGATAAAATTGATGAGTTTCCAGTTATTGACAAAGTGAGTGACATCTTGCAAATGAATGAAATAAAATAAAAGCATTCATTTTATATATTTTTATTCCAAAAAGTTCTTAGATATTTTAAACATAAATGACCACAGTTTACAGTATTAAATTTTTGATATCTTGTGTAGTTATATGAAACTTTACAATTCTTAAAATATCGTACCAGTTCTAATGGAGGTTTTAAATTTCCATAGCTATCAAAATATTCATAATAGTCATATACTTTTACATAAGCTACCCAATGCGTTCCTTCATTTTTAGAATCGTCTAAGTTAACAATACCACATTCCATACGTTTCGGCTTCCTTGGTAATTGATCTTTCATATATACTCCTCGGAAATATGGGATGTCTCTTGCATAGTATTGGATGTCTACATTAGTTAGTGCGCGATTTGGTAGCTTCTTGTTCAGTTTTTTGTTGATTTTATAAACAATCCTTTACCGTTTTTATAAGGCTTTATGTATAAACCCTTGCCCACTGCTAAACCCTCCATAGTTCTATTGTGTCGTTCTGTCTCTCGCAAATTTTGTTGGGCTGATTTGTAATCATTTACCGTTTTTGCAATGCCAGCCGCACCACCAGCTAAAGCTCCTAAAGCTGATAAGCCAGCAAAAATTGGAATTAAAGGTAGAACTCCACCAGTCTTCGGTATGGGGATCACTCTCGGCACTTTGATTTGATGTAATTTGGGGCATAACTTTTTTGCAGCTAAGTAAGCGAAGTTTATTAAAGACTTACTATCCTTGGGTTTTAGCTTTTTTATTTTAGATTTTATTTTTGATACTAAACTCTTAAATGTTTTGGCACCAGAACCAGATTTCAATTTGGCTTTCGTGACTTTGCTTACTAACCATGAGCTTAATTTTTCACCTTTTCCCGCATCTTTTGATTTGAGTCTATGTTTAGCCATGTTCAATAGCTGTAAGTCGGCTTTATGACGATTAGGTAAATCTGTATGATTTTCATATGCTATATCGTGGTGCATACAAGCTTCGTCTAGTTTATTCACACCTCGATCACCTCGCAACAAACGTTTATGAAGTTTAGTTCCTGGTCCGCAATAATTGTATCCAGGCAAATGAGCTTCGAACGGTAGGTTATTAATTATACTGTTAACTAGTCCACCACCTTGCATTACTTAAATTATAATGATAAAAATATAACAAAGTACTTCTTTTATATCTCAATTTATTAATGCAGATTTATCAATCCAACTGTTTTCATCATTACTGAGACCTAACCATTTAACGAATAGTTTCTTTCCTTTCTTTTTAAGTATTTTTTCTACTAAATAAACACCAGGATAGTTCGATTTTTGAAGTTCTTGTTCGTAAAAAGTTCCTAATATATCTTGCTTTCTTTGATCTTCTATGTGATATGTTACTGGTATAGTTTTATTAATCCTTTTTATTGTGAAGAGTTCAGTTGACCAGTTAGGAGTATAACCTTTCTCGAAATTGTGTTTGTATTTACTGATACGAACACAATCACCTTTTTTAAATTTAGGTTTCCACTGGAGGGATACATGATTACATATATTTTTTATATTTTCTTTTACGATTGCTTCATTAGATTTATTCACATCAATAGGTTTAACTTTAATTGTACGATGTTTTGTGTTGTTATACGTATTAAATAAATCTTCTAAGGGTGATCCTAACCACTTATAATTTCCAATGAGACTAAAATATTTATACAAATTATTTTTAACAGTTTTAATTAGTCGTTCTACAATTGAAGCTTTTTTAGTAGAGAACGATGAGTAATGGTTAATGTTGTACTTCTTCATTAGCGTTTGAAATGTGTTGTTATAAAACTCTGTGCCCATATCTGTTTGTAAATTAACAGGATTTTTATTGCTGCTTAGTAGTATTCGTTCAAACGCTCGAGTTACTTCAGATTTATTTTTAGACTTTAACGGTTCTGCCCAGGCATACTTTGAGAAGCAGTCAATCACCACTAAAATGAAATTGTAACCTTTATTATACTTTCTTAGGTTTTGCATGTCCATTAGATCTGCTTGCCATAAATCATCGATCCCTTTGAGAATAACAGAACGTCGAAGAAAGTTTCTTCGTGCCGCTTTGTGTATTTCATTTACAATTTGTTGTTTTGCCATTATTGAGATTTTTAAGTAATTTATCTATATCTGCTTTGGTGTAAAACTTCTCTTCCAAATGAATCAAAACCTCAGGCTCCTTTGCTTTTAAAGTAGACTGAACAGTCTTTTGTGCATCTAATATGATTTGAGCACGCAATGAAGCAATCAGTTTATTAAATTGTTTTATCGTATCAGCACTCATTCGATCTACATAATCCTTGTTCACAGCATCGTCTGCTTCTAATGGAGGTTTAATTCCTCTCAATCTAGATGACTTTAAATCAAAATCTCCATTTTCTGATTTTAACAACGCGTTATCATTGAAATTAATCAGTTCTGACAATCGCATTCTTTTATGAATTAAATGTCCAAATTTATCAATATTCATGTTTCAGGTGTACTATATGTAAAGGCTGATGATCAACTGAACAATAGTAAATTTTACACCTATTTATTTATAAGTTTACTTTCACGTAATTCTTCAATAATGGATATTATTTCATTATCTAATCCTGTGTTACCAGCATCTCGAGATGCTATTAATAACTTTAACCTTTCCACCAATTCATTAGGATTATCCCAATATACTAAATCTATGTTTTTTTTCCAGATTTTTGTTAATGGTAGTCCTTTTCCTTTTGAATGATTACCCTGAACAGTACTTTGCAGTTTAAAAAGAGGTTTAATAACTTGTAAATATTTTTGTCCCTTATTACTTTTTATTGGTTTACTTGGGTCATTATCACGACGATGTGCGTTTGTATCAAGTAACATTTTCTTATAATATTGCAAGTCATCTTCAGTAATCAGACTTAAATCAATATCTTTCTTAAGCAGTAGTTGTTTTAAACCAGGCGTATGTCTGTATTTATGACCAGCCACGATGATATAATGATCGTCGATTGTTATGTGAGCAGAACCTAACATCAATTTCCCGCGTTCTACTCTAACACCAAATGGAATGTCTGTTAATGCTTCTGAAGACACTGACCAGGATGATGTATCGCGACCTTCACTTTTTTCAACTGATTTATACGAAGATTCACTGCTGGTATCAGACTCGTCTACATCACTACCAGTTGCAACTTTTTGCAAAGTTTCGTCTATAAACAGATCTTTAGATTCTTCATCTTCATTACTATGCAGCAAAGGAGTTTGCATACTAGCTGTAGCAATTTGGTTGAGAGGCTCTGTTACAGGTTTAAAAACTGTTTCCAAGGCTTGCTTACGCTCATTCTCAATATCTCGCATTTTTCGCACCTTCTTCTTTACAGCTGCTGCAGCATCAACAATTTGCCTCTTTAAAGATTTTTCCATAATCGATGAATAGATTGTAACCGGTTAAGCTCTGTTTGGAGAGTAATAATGTCGCACAGGTAAAGCTCTTATATATGTGTTCGTGTTCTTAGTCAAAAACTACAAACGTATCAAATTTACTTCTATAACATCCTTTGTTTTTGGAACAATCTTTATTAATTACAACATAATTGAAAGGTACACTCCATATTTTTGAACACATTTCACGGAATTCAATCCAAGTCATATCAGTGTTGACATGTTCATCGTAAACATGTCTCATATTTCTTTCATCTTGCTTAAAAAGTACGATTAGGTTCGCGTTGTCTCTTACTAACTGCTTAGGAATTTTACTATATGTCTGATTTAGATAAAAACAATCGATGAACTTGTGTCTTCCCATTGCAAAATAATCCCGCATGCTACTTTGATTTTCACAAGCAACATCATCAAATACAATCACAGAATTCGGTTTTGCGTCCTGAACACTTAGTACTTGCTCATTTTCATGATATTTCTGAAATGACGTGTCTGGTACCCGTTGCAAAACTTTTTCTAAAAATACGTACTTGGGTTGTTGCAAGGTTTTTGAATAAACATAAACATTTTGAAACCTTAAACCATTCTCGTGTATAAGGAGACCAATTAATAAATTAGTTTTTCCACAATTCGATGGTCCGCAAATGATGCATCGTACCGTTTTAGGTAATAATTTTCCATGGCGAAAACCGGTCTCCTGAGAGTGAACACAAAGTTCGTTTACATGTAACGATTGTGGTTGTTTTACAAATTTCATGACGACTGTTAAAGCGGTTTTATTAATAATGAATAAATTAACGTATTACATTGACATTTATAACTCATTGTCGCTAACTCGAGCAAATGTACGACTCTCACCATAGCTGTCCTTCAATATAAGATAGCGATTGTTTGATTTTAACCAATCAAGCATCTGCTGGTAGAACAAATCTTCGGTTTGGGCTGTATACGAGTCCTGGTATTTTGATGAACCGTTATCTGTATTTTTCTGTCCAGTTTGCAAATCTTGAATAAATATAATCTCGCCGCTAGAATTCCTCATAATAAGTTTACAAATATCTTTAATATCAGATTTCTCTGAGCTATGCATTGTAGTTAACTTGGTTGAAATGTATTTAAATCTATGATATGAAATACAACCTTCTTACTACAATAGTAAGAATCGAATGTGGTGTTAAATTACGGCGAACAATTATTTATAAAAGTTGTTTTCTTTCACTGCGTCTACTCTAGGATATTATTGGACATTGTCATACTCCACCTTCCGTTTCATCGCGTGGAATAGACGTCGAACCTGCGTATTTCATTTATATTATTGGGCATTCTACTCTTCGAGAATCTGCAGTACATGATCGAGGTAAGCCATCGGTAAGTAGTAATAATGTGCTCAGCCCCTTTAACCGTAAATGTTCGTGTGGAATAGGCGCCAAACCAGTATTAACGCAAACGCAAATTCAGTCGAAGTGAGACGTAGGAACGGTATGTAATAAAACGGAATTGTTGAACGGCGCCCACTCCGTAGGATATTATTGGGCATCTCACCACACCGTGAGTGACTGAGACGAACGGAGAGAGTCGATGGAACGGAAGGTGGGGTGAGATGCCCAATAATATACTACTCCCAGTTACTAGGTAACACCATAAACCTTGGTAAGACTGGCTGTCAGATTTTCTGGCTTCTGACTACCCATAAAAACTGTCAAAGATCTACAAATGACAACCAACAGTTTTACATACTCTCTGAGTCTCAGAGGGATCTCGGTATGAAAAGGATAATCACCCATCCACAGCTTAACCGCGGCAAGCATAGCTTAGCCATGACCAATCAATTTGTGCAGCTTTTACTTAGCCACATCCACCACAATAAAAAAGGAGGTAAAACTATTTTAGCATTATGAATTATTCATATTATTATGTACTGCTGCAATTATCGCACAGACTAATCACAAATGTACAATATAACGTAAGTGTTAGTTTTGGCTTTACAAACCAACACATGTTAAACACTTTCCCATTTTCCAAAGTGATTGTACCTAATAATAATTTTGGACATTTTAATTCGTATTATTAAATAGTTATTGCTAGATAGTAAATAGGTACCCACACATTTAATTAATTTAATTAGGTATTGAAAGATTCTGGGTTGATTTGATTACAGGCAGACTAAATTCACAAAAAAAAATTTACAAAAATAACATTTATGAAGGCAAGGCAGTAATAGCTACAAAAAAAAAAAAAATTACTTACCCGCGAAAAAAAAGAAGAAATGAGCCTTTATTGGCAGAAGCCCTTTGTCTATCTTGAATTTCATTTTTTTTTGCAGCCTGTTAGATTATATTCTCGTTATTTTTTCACCAACCATAGGTCATTGAACTCGAATGGCATAGTTTTTCTGAAGACAAGACAGGTTTTAGTAACAGCAACAACTTTCTATAACTACAAAAACTACACTGACTCCGCGGAGTCTAAACACTCGTATCATTATGTACACAAAGGAATACGAGACGAATAATAGTACATTATGGTACAAGTGTGTAATGTTGGTGATTACCGCTGAGGCGCCATTGAGACCCGAGCCGTTAGGTGAGGGTCTTAAGAGAGCCGAGGACGGTAATCATCAATACACACGTGTATCATACGACGTTTTTCAACACACTTGTGAAGAAAATAATACTAAAAAATCATTTTCAACAGTGAAAACGAGTTGTGAAATTTTTTTCGCAATGGCGGGAAAAAATGATCAGTTTTCCTATGCGCGCGCATCAAACAATGGCGATCGGCCATAGACTAAAAGAATGAGGTTTTTTGTCTTTTCGCGGATAGTGTTCTATCCACGTATAAAATGGGGAATTCAAAGTTTTCTTTAATACAGAGAAAACAAAAGTGAAAGTTTTATTTATTAAAAACGTATAAGTGAAATTATCTATTTAAATACGAAGTTGCATGAAATGAGCAAGCAATAGGTACATTAATTTATTTGTTCTATTGAACACGATCTTTTTTGTATCGAAACTTTTTTAAGAACAAAGCAACTCAACCAATAAAATGAAAAAAAAACCCTTTAACTCACTTGTGAATAATAGCAATGAAAAAGTCACAGTTTGATTACAGGTGTCATTATGTGCCTAATTGCGGTGAAATTAGAGCCATTTTATGAACAAGTGTGTTGAAAAGATAATAATTGTTGTGTCTGTTATCGCACGAGACGCGACCGACGCGACCAAAGAGTATAATAATATAGACGCGACTAAGTCAAAGAATATTTTTATCTGAATAAACACAAACAACGACTCTATAAATTCATTCGTTGTCATAATAAAACTGACGTTTCAGAGTCAGTCAGCTGATCTGATGGGGTTGTTAGTATGATTGTCTAAATTGTCCATTGTATATTTATTTTCCAATTCTATTTTTATTTTCAGTTTACAGTATAGTATGGTAGAATGGTTGGGATGCTGTGCAATTAAAAACATGATATTCAGAAATCTTTTTTGAAAAAAGAGAACCGCCTTCAAAAGAAAACTAAAAAAAATCTTTTTTGAAAAAAAGCAAATCGCCTTCATAAAAAAAATAGTAATAAGTTATAAATAACTTTTGCACTTTCTTAATTGTAATAATGTTTGGTAGGTAACATTTAGAAAGTTATTCAATAGAGCATTTTCTAAGGCTTGCATTACATAACAACTGGCAGTAGAGCACGTATAAGATATCACATGAATTATTTATTGTTCTGGCAATGACTCTTTGATAGAAAAATCCATAATTTAAATTAAAAAAAGATTATTTACCATGTTTTAGGGAAGTGAAAAACATTGGCAACAATGTAATTGTTTTGTCAATTGTCATCGTACATTAAAATTTGTGGCTGTCATTAATGAAGCTTAGTTAGTTTAAAAGCTTCTTGCTGTCATTCTAATATCAGTTGAGTTACAGATTTATTTTTATATTTTTTTCCTGATCTTGCTAACTCTTTTCAATTATCATAATCCTATTGTGCTACCTCCTTTGTATGCTGAAGATCCGAAAAAAAATTGATCTCAATAGTGATGTTCGTTTATAATCGAGAGTTTTAAGTTTACTCTACATTTATTTGTAAAACCGCTGCAGCTGTTTCATATTTTTTATTTTATTGTTTAGGTAGGTAAATCAATTTAGGTACCTAGGTACTACGCGCGGTCACATTAACTTGACGCATCTCTGGAATGCGAGGCCCCGCCCGCTTCCCCCCGCATTCCAGTATAGATACCTATAGATAATAATACGTAAATGTATTGCAGCAAGATTGACTAATAAAATTCATGTCCCAAAATCAAATCGATAGGTAGTTTAATTGTTGATGCTTTTTTGCCACACCGTACCTGAGTGCCAAAATGACGTCATCAACGCCAAGCGTCAAGTTAATGTGACCGAGTTGTAAGCTTCCTTAATAGACACAATGAAATTGAAACACAAAAACCTACTGTTTAACTCTACTAATTATTATGACTACATATTATACATATAAACATATCAATGAGTAAAGAATCGATATCAATTAAAATTAAAATTTTGAAAAACACATACAATTATTTCCTACTTTTTCATTAATAAAATAAATATTACTAAACTATGTTGTATTTTTAGTAGGAGTAATCAATTGATTTAAAAAAGCTATTGCAGTTACTAGTTAGTAACATCACTACTCCCGCGATATTCAATTGTTTTTCAGCGTTCATTTTCTTACATTCGAATCTAAATTGTAAAACATGTCCTTTGTTTGTGAATAAATAAAAATATACTACTCAAAATGGAGGACGAGGAGTTTGTAGGTTGCATCAGTTGCATGAACACCAACGATTTATGCGACCTATTTGCTTTGTACGCGGAGAACAAGGAAACTTATGCGAAAATGTTTGAAACCTGTTTTGATATTAAGGTTAAAAAGCTTTTTTCTGTAGTAAGTAAATAGATATAATATAAAAAGTACATACTTAGACACATTTTAATTTAAACCTTATTTTAGTTAATGTTGCATAATTGGTAGTTTTATATTTGCAGTAGCTATCTTTGTTGTAGTTAGTTATTAATAATTTAATTAGAATATGTTTGAAAAATTCTCTTGTTTGACACCAAAATATAATTTTAAGTTCATCGAAATCTTTCATCAAATATTTTTAATACAAGTGCTTCATTTCAATCCTTTATTAGTTTAGTACTATTTGGTTCACAAGAATTATCATGCAACTTAAAAACAAAATTATGTTCAAATACATTTATAAATGTCTTCTATTAATGTGATGCCAACTCGATATTTTTAATCGATATTTCGGTTTTATTTTTACGTAAGTAATAAAATTCAAAATATCCGAATAGTTGAAATTTTCTTCTACTTAGTACCTATATTACAAGAAGACACCTTCGTTTTTGGCAAATTTCTTAACTGTACGGTTTTCTTAGACCAACTGTATCGTGTAATGACCCGGAATGCCAATCTGAGTTCAGACTAGTCGTAATATCAGAAAAAAAACCGGTCAAGTGCGAGTCGGACTTTCCCACCGAGGGTTCCGTTCAAATCCGGTGATTTGGTCACCAATACAATTATAACCGCGCATACCTCGATGCCTAGTTACGTACTTTAAATAAAGACTATATTTTTTATGATTTGGTTACAAATGTATAGTTTTCAGACATTTCCCTGTACTTGTAGTATACGATGATATGACTTGCCAAATTTCATAGTTCGAGGTCAACGGGAAGTACCCTATAAATTTTTATTCCCTTGAGAGTGTCGAAATATACGTTTTTTGCGGCATAAACGGCTGTGGATCTTTTTTTCAACTTAGAAGTTTGATTTTTTCACAGCTTCAAGGGACTGTAGACTTGAGTAGGTTTTAATTTTAACTCGATACCTTCACGCATTCCCGAGATAAAGGGTCTTGACAGACAGACGGACATACACACAGACAGACAGACGGACAACAAAGTAATCCTATAAGGGTTCCGTTTTTTCCTTTTGAAGTACGGAACCCTAAAAACAGAAATTTTCTAAATGCTTCTTGTTAGTATATTAAGTACTATATGGGGCAGTTTTTTAAAATAGGTTGTAGGTTAAGCCCGGTATCTACTATGTTCACGAATATCTTGCGCTCCGCGCTCCTGCAATTACTGCTCTACATAGTGGATGCGTTCTCGTTACTGGGAGCGTACAACGGTCCGCGCTCCGCCACACCTACGCGACACACCAAAATAACAGACTGCACAAATACGTGCGTGTGTCACCACGCGCCACGAGAACTAAAAGCAGTTTCGACAGCACATTCGCCGCGGGAAGAGGGTAGGAACAGTGTTTAGGAGGGAGGCGGGGTGTGTCGCTTGCATGTAATGTCGCTATTGTACGGTAGTAGTAATATTTATACTGTGGCTCCGCGCTCAGACGCTCGAATCGGTGGCGGTTTCTGGGCGAACTCAAAGGGGAGCTAATGGAGACGCACCATCTCCCTCAGAGCGGTTACAGATGCGCGGAGCACAGTTTGTTCGCGAACATTTATTTATTTATTTACATACCATAACATAACATAGAGTGGATATTCGGCTTGATGTTGTTACCACGCAGCGCTCCCGTAGTCCCGAGTAGTGGTGGTTAATATATCATAATTAGCAACTTATAGCACCGTGCTTTTTGTATATAGCAAATACTATCGAGGCTCTCACTTGTTGCTATGCTATAAATCGCACTCTCTCTATGTCCGAGTCCGTCGCGTATCACACTATAGCATTAAGCACTACTTATAGCATTAAGCAGGGGCAGTCGTCGCATGCTAGCGATTGTGATCGGTCGCGCGCGTAATTTGCGATCCCGGGTGGCTCACGTAATATACCTACGTTTATTTGCTTTGTGCTTTAGTTTAAATGTAAACAGTGCTAAGACACGTAATATTGACTGAATATAATATTAAACTTTATTTCATAATAAAATAACACTTTATCAATTATAGTCAGTCCTAAGCCTGGAAAGTATGAAGGAAAGTTCATTGTACTTTTTAGTGCTCCATTTTATCGTAATACATTCATACATGCGATGTAATATTCTTACAAAGCATGCTATCTGTCCGACGATAAGGTAGGAGCTGCGAGTTAACAGTCACCGCGCTTGCTTTATTTACGCCTGCAAATTAAGCATGCTATAAAATAGCATGCTTAAAATATAAAGCTTATAGCATTAAGCAAGTAATTGCCCTATAGCAACTTTGAACACTACTAGTCCCGAGCGCGCGCCCCCCTCCGCTTCAGACGAAGACGGAGCGCTTCAGCACGCGTAGCCAAGAAGCTTATAGATAAAAGTGGAGGCAACACTCTAAATACCTAAGAGAAGCCAACTGTGGGCAGACGCTCTCTTTCTGAATGCATACATAAGATAAAGAAAACACATATCACTGTCTCGTTCTTATGTATGCATTCAGAAAGAGAGCATCAGCCCACAGTTGGTTTCAAGCTATTGTTCTAAGTGTTGGCTCCATTTATACCTATATCTTCATGCGCGTAGCATGACCACGGTATGTCTACGAAAGAATAGACATACTGACAGCAAGAATAGACAAGTCAGTTCAGTTTGTCTATTCTTCCTGTCAGTATGTCTATTCTTCCGTAGACAAAGCGTGGTCATGCTACGCGTGCTGGTGGCAGAAAAGAACTGAAGACGGAGAACTTCAGGTGGCAGAAAAGAAGTCACAACTATATATAATTGTACTCTTTGGTCACAACGCCATTTATGTGTTACCAGCCCTTTGCCCGCGACTGTCCGCGTGAATTTTCTAAGGATTCCTATTTTTAGGGTTCCGTACAAAAAAAACGGAACCCTTTATAGGATCACTCGTGCGTCTGTCTGTGTCCGTCCGTCTGTCTCCGTGACCGAATTTGGAAATTTGGTAGGATGGTGTAATCCTATGACCCAAACACATGTGCTAAGTAAATTAATATTTTTTTTTAAATAAGGGTGTTTTTTCGGGTGACAAATTAGGAAATTAAAAAAAAGTTTTGCAAAACTTAATTAACTGTGTCATACTCATAATATCAAATGAAAGGACTCGTTATGAGGATCTCAAATATATTATTGTTTTTATTGTAAAATAAATAGAAGGATATGATTTTTTATTCATGAAAGAAGACGAAAATTGACCATTTCCCCCCTGATCTCCGTAACTACAAAATTTTGAAAAAAATACAAAGTATTGTTCATTGCTTGTAGATTACAGGAAAACCTTTAAGAATTCTATCAATTGGCATTGTACGGAACCCTCTCCACACGAGTTCAACTCGCACTTGGCCGGTTTTTTTGTTCATAACGCAATATAGCCTATTAAATAGCACTCAGGGATAACGTCGCTTCCTATTGATGAAATAATTTTTAAAATCGGATGAGTAGTTTCGGAGATTACCCCCTACATACTAACTTCCTAACAAAACCTCTTTATAATATTAGCAATTTTTTCCCACGAGTTCACGTGAATATCGTTATCGTGGATGCAGACGAAGTCGCGGACTAAAAAGTACCCTATGTCCTTTCCCAGTTGAAGTTATCTTCGTACTAAATTTCACGTTCAGCCGTTTCGTATTGAAAACGGAACAGACAGACAGAGTTACTTTCGCATTTACAATATTATTAGTATGGGTTTGTCGTATCCTACACTCACACACGCAAGCACGTAAAGCCGTTGCTCCCGGCCGTCATTCGTAGATCTATGGCAGTCGTTCTACGTAGTCAGAAGCCAGAAAATCAGTAGGTCGATTCTGTAAAATTCAAACAACATCGCATCTCACATCGCTATTCACTCTCACTTCGCATAAGGTTCAAAATGACCTTGATATATTTGACACTTTGAATCGGGTTCGAAGTGAGCGTCGAAGTGACGGGGAAATTACCTTACAGAATGCCACTTCTTACGTCATCTCATACTTTTTCTGTCAAAATCTCCCTGTCAATTTAGTTCAACTCGCTGACACGCTCGCAAGGGTGGCGCTATTGTAAATTCGGATTTTCAACCGAGTTTTTAGAATGCCAATCAAGAAACTCACAGCGGATTCAGATTCGAAGTTTAGAATGAGGTCTTACAGAATCACACCCCTGATATGTAAGTCGCTACATGTAAAACACTGGTATTCAGCTGTATCCGATTAGACTGGAAGCCGAGCCTAATAGCGTTGAGAAAAGGCTAGGCAGGCAATAGTGATAAATTAATGACTTTCAGCTAGCTATTTGTACTTACCCATATTCTGTTTTTTCCCGGTTAAGACATTGTTTTTAGATCGATCAAACAACAAACAGAATGATACCGATGTATCATTCTATATGTAATGTATCATCATTCATAAAAGCACTTTGATGTGTATGGCAAAATGGTATCTGATTTTCAGATTCCCAATTCTAGATTACTGAATTCAGAAAGGTATTCCGGATGTTTACGAGTCGAGCTAATTATTGGCCTCGTGTTCAAAAAACAGAGACATCTGGGTTGAAGACCCTTTGAGTCAATAGAACTTCAATATAGCCCTTCATTTTTGCAAGTCATACAGTATAGTCCATCCTCTCCAAGAGGATTGTTCTCGAAGAAAAAATTAACCCAGCAGAAACTTTTTCAACCGACTTCAAAATAGGAGGAGGTTATCAATTCGTCTTTTTTTTTTTTCTTTTTTTTATGTTTGTTGCCTGATTTCTTGGAACTGGGTGAACCGATTTTGATGATTCTTTTTTTAATTGAAAGCTAGTGCTTCCCGTGTGGTCCCATTTGTCATATGGTCCCAGTGGTCATTAATTTGGTCCAGTTCTGACAATGGCATCCATGAGAAAACCGTATAAGTCTTAAATTTGCATTAAGTATGTGCGCGATTTGTTACGCGATTTCTCTATCAAACGAAAACCGATTTTGAAAATTCTTTATATACTTCAGGGGTGGTCCCATATAAATTTTATCGAAATTGATTCAGCACTTTTTGAAAAATCAACAAATATCCAAAAATTTTACATAGACGAACGACGTTTTAGTTTGATCAATCTTTGTAGTAGTTAACTTTCAATCTCTTCTTAATAGATTTGGATGAGAAGGAGGTACTAAAAAGCGGAAAATAAAAAGCTTTTTACAAAAAAGACAACCGCCGCGGAAGTCGGTGGCAATACAAAACAACAAACAGAACAAAGCCACTGAATTTCGAAACTAAAGTCAATGTGTGTTCTGTGCTAAAGTTATTTTTCACTTTTTGAAGGCGGTTGTCTTTTTTTGTAAAAAGCTTTTTTCATGTAAAATATTGCCAAGACGAGACCATATGGCTAGCACTGTCAAAAAATTATAAGATATAATGTAGAGCCAAGCTTCTAACTAAACTAGACGCCCTAACTCTACAAGTCCTAACTCCGCAAACTGTACCTTAGTCAAAATATGTGGTTTAACCGTTTCGCTACCTTCACATGGGCGTAAGGTAAAAAATGTGTTCACTGCAATAGTCATTACTTTTCTGTTAACACTTCTATGTTCCATGTATTCTATGTTCTTGTAGTAACGAAACGGCTAAGATACATATTTTGACTACCCATAGACTAACCATTTTAAGGGTTTCTCAAAAGAAAAAACAAAACCCATAAAAGATCACTTTTTGTCCATTTGTCACAGATTTGTTTTTCTATTTGTAGATCCCAAATCATTTGAAATACATATGCTCCGACTGCGTGGACAGTCTGGAAAAGTCAATTTGCTTCAAAGGGCAGACTACAAAGAGCCTCGCAATGCTCCAGAGCGTGAAAGGTACGTGTCTCTGGACTGTAGGCCGCGTTGCAAGTTGGTACTAGAAAACTGAAAAAAAAAAAAAAATATAGGCTTGCGTTTGAACCCCACTCGCCTGATCTTAAGCGATGATGCAGCCGAAGGTGGAGCACGCTTGCCTAGGAAAAACCGGTTCACTCAAGTCTTGAAGATACCCAGATTCTAGGTATCGGGAATAGAGACGCGGGCAGTGAATTCCACAGTCTGGCAGTGCATTGGATAGTAGACAGACGCCACCTATGAATTGACATATTTTTTTTGATTTGTCAAAATGCGATGCCCCCATAGATTTTGTATAGCAAGCGCAAACTGTAACGTCAATCATTGATCAATAACTAGCTATTGATTTTAAAGCAACTAAAAATCAAATTTCATTGATCGGGTTTTCAGGGCGAAAATACTTAGTGTTTTTGTTAGCCTGTTATGTGCATGGGCATAGGCCTCCCCCGAGTCTATCCAGGTATTCTTTTCTTGCGCCCCTCGAATCAGCCCTCGCAGTGCTTGGCCATCTCGCTACCTCCTGATCAGACCTCGGCGATGCCGACCATCTTCAGGCACCTATTTAAAATTGTTTTGGAATTATTGGCTAACTAGCATTTGGCCGCGATTTCGTTCGAGTGATTTCTTTTACGAATACCGAACTTTTTGTAGTTTAAAGTCTCTAAATAATCGTGAATCAATCAAGCATAATCCATTTCCTGCACTCAAATGCCCTAAGCCGAGGCCCGTACCCCTGTGTAGGGTATTGGCCTCGGCTTAGGGCGTTTTAGTTTTTTGCCCTGGTTGGAGGCCTTAAATTCACTTTTAAGAGGAAATATCACGGGCTAGAGAATTGAAAATTAGGTATTTGTAAAATCTATTGCTGTCGCGCGATGCCCGAACACGAACCGCAGAGCGCGATAGAGACAACTGCAGCTTTGACCGAAAATACCTACACTTTTAAAAGTACACAAAATCAATGATTCGTAGTCCCCTGATTTCTTCTCCAAAACTTAACCGATTTAACTGCTTTTTTCATAAAAAAAAAGAAAGGCTTTTGCCGTGTTCCTATGTTTTCTATTTTTTATATAATCAAGTCAAATTTGTTTTCTGAATGTTTGAACACAGCGGAAATTCATGCCAATTTTTTAGGTTTTTGAATATTTATATCTCTTTTAATAATAAATTTATGAGAAAAAGGAAAACATAGGGACATGCCAATAGTAGCCATGGATAATTAAAAAAAAAAAAATTGTTCTACTGGCATTATCCAGGGAGGAAACAGGGGACTAAGTTTGTATGGAAAAACGGCCGTTGTGTTTCCTCTTAAGGAACTACAGGGAACGATAACCACCTAGGATGACTTGCGAAATGCCGAGAAAAGAAAAGGGCACCTATGTTAGCGGACACACCGGTGCACTACAGTGTCTCCTGCGTTTTCAGTCTAGAGAATTTTACTTGACTTTGTGAGGTGTAAAAATTATCTTGCAAAATTCATTTTAGTGAAACTCTGTAACGAGCAGACACCGAAATACGTACCGAGGGAACGTAAGAAATGTCATATGTGTAAAAGAGATTTTAGTCAGAAGCAGATTCTAAATAAACATCTTTGGATAGCACATGGGTTTGAGGTAATTATTTATTTAAACTTTCAACCAATCAATTGACATACTTTTATTAGTTGTCAGAAAGCAATCCCTCCATGGATTTTGTGTAGAAATGTATACTTATGAAGTCACTTGTAGTTAGTCATTTGTCAACTCAATTTACTGATTTCAAAGCAACTAAAAATCTAATTTTACAGTAACTTTAATATTAATCGGGTTTTCAGGGCTAAAATCAAGCGTTTTGCAATATTAGCATTTGTCCAAAAATACTCGATAAGTTTTGAGGGACAAAATTGGCGCCAATAATCGGCCATTTTATTTTCAATGATTTAGTTATAGCTAGGTACCTTGAGTCAGTCTCACACAGACGAATGTGACCATCAAGCCGTTTAGGCTACAGAGCGTGTCAAAAAATAAATACACATTCATACAATACACTCGAAAAACTCCTTCTGGCGCAATTGGGCGAAAATAATTTATTTTAACTGTGAAACCCAATTAATTTCCAATTAACTGTTAAATTCGATTTTTTGATGCTTTAAAATCAATCAATTGAATTAGCAAATAAAAACGTATAATTGCTATTGCCAAAGGCGGAGATGGCGGGATGATCTGAAATCTTTCGGCGAAGACTGGTCCCAAATAGCCCTTGATAGAGAGAGTTGGAGAGAGATTGGAGACGCCTTGCAGTGGGAAAGTTTAGGCTGAAAATAATAATAATAATTGCCTCGTTTTGTGGCATGGCGTTCTGTGGCATCGTAGTTTCCAAACGGCTAAACCAATTTTGTTTGAAAGGTGGTTTAGTTGAGCAATTAGTTTAATTAATTACTACATATCAAAGATACGATCAAGCCTGTTCCTTTGCTACCCATACCCAGGGACACCCTAAGGGCGGGTTGCTTCAACTAACCATTACTGACCGGTAATAGTAAAAAATGGCGCTAACTATCGTCAAATCAAAAAAATGGGTTGTTTCACAAAATCATAGGTACGTCAAAAAGTTACTATTACCATAACCGACCAGTCATCGTAATTTTGTTTTGTCCAACAGCTACTTCAAACATCAAAATATTATGGAATCTCTTTTTGAATAACTTTAACTGACGGATTTTTATGTCATGAAACAACCCGTTACATATAACGTACGTTAAACATCGCACGTAATAGTAACTTTTTAACCGTCCGTATGTAACGTTAACCGACTGTTTGAAACAACCCGCCCTTAGTCGAAGCCCGTGCCCCACAAGGGGGTGCCCTAGCGTGTAGTCGCTTAGTTTTTGCCTTGGCTGGAGGCTTTAATTAATTTTGATTTGTCAGGGGTTTTTTACATTTTAACTGTTAATTTGTCAGGTGGAAAAACGCAAAGCCTTCATTTGCCCGCTTTGCGATAAGAGAGTGAGTTACGGATCTAATTTTAGCGCTCATCTGTTGCTTGCGCATTGCGTTAAACAACAAGTTGAACAGCTCGAGTTCCACAACATGGACGGTAAGTAACGGTACAATGTTTCCCTGACTGTCCCTTAATGTCTCTGGCTGTCCCTGACCGTCTCTAACAGTCTCTGACTGTCGTAAAACATGACACTACAGCACTAGAAAGCAGGTAATTTTTGATGTTCAAAAATTATGATTCTTATCGCAAACCATTTTCATTTATTTGATTTTTCATATATTTTTTTTGCTTTTTGGTGGTGATTATCCACACATTAAACACGCACACACACACACGCACGCATACCCATACGCACACCCGCGCGAACAATCACGCACACGAATACACACGCACACGAATACACACGCACGCACACGGACACACACACACGCGCACGCACGTACACCCGTACGAACAGCCACGCACGCACGCACATCCAAACACACGCACATACACGCACGCACAGTGAAACACGCACTCCCACGCACACGCACCCACATACACTCTCACACTAACGTACACAAACACACAAGCGAACACACACACGAACACACACACGCACTTACGTACACATACACACAAGCGCACACACACACGCACTTACGTACACATACACATACCACCACCAAAGATTGTGACTTCACGCAGTCGAAGACGCGGGCGAATTAATGCTAGTCCTAATATCCTACCTAAAAATATTTTTTTACAGATTTCATGATTTTCAAAAGCGCTATACAAGAAGAAACTAAATACAGATTTAGAAAAACTACGGCGAGCAAGCAGACCATAAAGGGGGTCCGCTCACGTTACATGTGCAGCCAATCAGGAGTCTACGTGTACCAGGTGAGAAAGTTAAGAGGTATGAGGGACAGAGTGTAAAGTTCCTCATCCTCCATTGAAAAGGGAGGATCCTCCGACCAGACGGATGTTGTGTCTGGTGGGCTACTGCCCAAAGGCTGTAGTCGCGATTTTGTATATATGCTAATGTCGCGGAGATCTCTGCTTGCGCGATCTAGGGTACGCCGATTGTAGTACGAATCATGTACGATAGATGTCGCTACAAAAGAAAGAAAAAAGTGGCCAAGTGCGAATCGGACTCGGCCATGAAGGGTTCCGTAGCAGCAAGTAATATAATATAAAAGTTTTTTATTTTTATAATTGAATTGATTAAATGAAAGGTAAATTGCGGTTTACGATTTATGACGTATTAAAAAAAAAATACTTACTAGATCTCGTTCAAATAAATTTTCGGTGGAAGTTTACATGGTAATGTACATCATATATTTTTTTAGTTTTATTTGTCTCCTATTTTAGAAGTTACAGGGGGGGGGGACACATTTTACCACTTCGGAAGTGTCTCTCGCGCAAACTATTCAGTTTAGAAAAAAAATATATTAGAAACCTCAATATCATTTTTGAAGACCTATCCATAGATATGCCACACGTAAGGGTCTGATGAAAAAAAAAAACAATTGAGTTTCAGTTCTAAGTATGGCGAACCCCATAATTTATTCTTCTTTTTTTTCTATTTTTGTGTGAAAATCTTATGCGGTTCACAGAATACATCTACTTACCAAGTTTCAACAGTATAGTTCTTATAGTTTCGGAAAAAAGTGACTGTGACATACGGACGGACGGACAGACAGACAGACATGACGAATCGATCCATAAGGGTTCCAATTTTTGTTATTTGGCTACGGAACCCTAAAAACCGGCCAGCTGCAAGTCGGACCGCAAACAAAGTGGATGCAGACAAATTCACGGAATTTAAAGTAGCTTAAATCCTTTCTCAGGGTTCAGCCGTTTCATCGTGAAAGCATAACAGACAGAGTTACTTTCGCATTTATAATATTATTATGGATTGTTACAGTGGTTAAAGTATGACACTTTCATATATTTTAAGTGTCTGGGACCCCCTTTAATTTTTAACTGTATATATATTTTTACGGCTCCTACCTCAAAAGGAAAAACGGAACCCTTATAGGATCACTTTGTTGTCCTTCTGTCTGTCTGCCTGTCGGTCTGTCTGTCTGTCTGTCTGTCGGTCTGTCTGTCTGTCTGTCTGTCTGTCAAGACCCTTTATCTCGAGAACGCGTGGACGTATCGAGTTGAAATTAAAACCATCTATTTAAGTGTACGGTCGGTTGATGCTGTAAAAAAATCAACCCTCTATGTTAAAACGTAAAAAAACGATATGGCCGTTTATGTCGTAGTAGGTATGGATTAGTATAGAAGTATGAATATGTACCTACAAATATGTACGGAACCCTCGGTGTGCGAGTCCGACTCGCACTTGCCCGGTTTTTTTTTAAGTATTTGCCTATTATTTTTGCGCTGTGACGTCGTTTGGTATTATTTTTGCACTGTGACGTTTTTAAATGTTACAGCACCATGCTGAGATAGGGGCCTTTGGCCACAGGACCAATTTCGTTTCATTCTTTTTTATTTTTTATTTTACAATAATAATTCAACCTTGTTATTATTTGTGTGTTTTGTCCTGTGCGGGCCAATAAATGCTTTTTCTTTCTTTCTTTCTATTATGGTTCAAAAAACACACCTCTCTGACAGACGGACGGACAGATTTGGTCTTAAACAGCATCTCATAAAACACCCATTCAGCACGGAATCCTAAAAATTGACATCAGCTATATTTCGTTTAAACAGAACTGACCCCAAATCCTTACAATTCTAGGGCAAAGGCAAGTCGCCTGAGAGACATGTTTACATAACGGGCAAAGCTTGCCCCGCTCATATGATCGTAACTGAAACCATGGATCGAGTGCTTGTCACCTTCTACAAGACCCACGTGGGACACGGACGTGAGTTACATTATATTTTATTTTTACCCTGTATGGGAGCTCGTCATGTCAACCTTTAGACGCCCACTGCTGGGCATAGGTCCCCCCCAAGGGTTCAGTCGTAATCGCCATGCTTGGCCGATGCATGTTGGCGATCGCAGTAGGTGTTATGGCACTCAGAAGGACGCTGCTGCCCATCCTCTGGTCAATATCCCTCTGTCGCCTTCTACGACACCTACGGGTAGGAATGGGGTGGTGCTATTCGCGGCCGGCACCACACGGCTCATCCCGTCCCGTCCTCTATCATGTAAAGTAAATACGGGCAGTACAGTGTGAGGGAGATAAAGTGGTCGTGCGGCCAGTTGTCTCTTTCGTGAATTGTGATTGGTCCACCAAACAGCCTTGCAGGAGTAGATGCTTTGTAGCGCCTTGTCTTCGTCACTACAGACCTACAGAAAAGAGACGGGTATAGGCCGAACAGTCGCTTTTTCTCTTTCTAGTGAGTGGTCAATTTTGTGAGGATGTTGCTCAGTCCTTTCTCTGTGTGATGTCTATGGTGAGTTATCATCATCCACAAAACTTGAGGGAAAAGCGCTTTGGGTGGCCGCAAAATTAAATATTGTTACGGGTTTTGCAATTTTCAAATCATAATCAACATTCTCCAACTTAGAAAAATCCGTAAATGTGCATATGTAATGAAAACATGACGTTTAAATTAACGGGCTCGCGGTAGACCGAGGTGGAGGGTGCGAGATGCCTTGGAAGGCTTCCTCGGGAATTGGTGAGATGAGCCAGAACATCGGGAAAATTGGGTTTGCCCAGGTGTGGGTTAGAAATGAACAGAACGAAAAAAAATTGTCTAAATACAATTTTGTTACTGTTACATCAAAGTTTTTTACTACCGTACAACCAGACACTGCGAGAATTGCAAAAAAAATTACAAACCTTCAATAAATAGTTTTAAAATCTGGAATCGGCATCATATTTTTCGGTATTACTAAAACACGTACAGACCCAACTCTATCCGAAAGTGAGAGTCAGCACTGGCAAAATGATCTGAAATGCATCACAAATAAAGTTTTATGTCGCCCCCCGTAAGTGGGTTTAAACCGGGCAAATGCCCACATGGATGGACATGCACAATGAATGCCCGCATGTGCATGTGTAATGACGCATGTAGTCATGTAACTACCTTCTTTCTAAGTTTATCTTGGTCATCACTGACACCGGTGAAAGAAAACATCGTGCCCTCGGCGCCAAACTAAGTTTCATACTCTATGGAATTACTTAAAGAAGTCTGTCGTTCAGTCGTAGCCGTGACGTGCCGGGCACATTTTCAACCGACTTCAAAAAAGGAGGAGGTTATCAATTCGTCTGTATTTTTTTTTTTGTTTTTTTTATGTTTGTTACCTGATTTCTTTGGACTGGGTGAACCGATTTTGATGATTCTTTTTTTATTTGGAAGCTAGTGCTTCCCGTGTGGCTCCATTTAAAGGACATCTTTCATATTGGGCCCAGTCTATGTACACCACTTCAAAAAAAAGAGAAAAATCCTTAGAATCCGGGAAAAATACAGATAATTCATTTCAATTTATACTGTTGTGGTAGTAAATTGATATTTAACAATTATTTTTATGGATTTTCAACATGGCGTCACTCAGATTTAGCTACTCTATAAACCATAGATCCACCATAGATCATAGAAAGAGAACTGTCAGCTGTCAGTGTTACAACAGTGTCACTTTCGTCCGTATGTTCTGTGCTTTCGTCTCGTTTTGTTTCTAGTTTTTGGAGTTCTTTTTAACAACCTTCCATTCGTTTTTTTTAATTCAACATCATTTATTTTCCACAAATCCACGTACAAAATCAGAATTACAAATGTCAAACGTCATTAATCAATCAAAATGACAGCTTATCGTCATGATTGTTTTTTGTTGTGTGTTGCAATTTCAAGTGCAATTTCTTGTGTTTTACCTGCTCAAAAAGCCATTTTAAAGTAATTGGACAGTTGAGGACTATTTAAAATGTGTTTCCCTATTTGTCAGTATGGTGTACAAGGACTGGGCCCAGGCTCCATACATTTTGAAACAACTCCTTTGGTCCAGTTCTGACAGTGGCATCCATGAGATGATTTCTCCGGCAAACGTAAACCGATTTTGAAAATTCTTTTTTTTTATGGATAGGGTATGCTTCAGGGGTGGTCCTATATAAATTTTATCGAAATTGATTCAGCACTTTTTGAAAAATTAACAAATACCCAAAAATTTAACATAGACGACGATTTAGTTTCATCAATCCTTGTAGTAGTTAATTTTCAATCTCTTCTTAATAGATTTGGATGAGAAGGAGGTACTAAAAAGCGGAAAATAAAAAGCTTTTTACAAAAAAGACAACCGCCTTCAAAAACTAAAAAGTGAAAAATAACTTTAGCACAGAACACACATCGACTTTAGTTTCGGAAGTCGGTGGCAATACAAAACAACAAACAGAACAAAGCCATTGAATTTCGAAACTAAAGTCAATGTGTGTTCTGTGCTAAAGTTATTTTTCACTTTTTAGTTTTTGAAGGCGGTTGTCTTTTTTTGGTTTGTCATCTTTACATGACTGTGAAGTCGTGCCGCGAATGACACCACCCTATTTCTACCCGTGGGTGTCGTAGAAGAGAGGGATATTGACCAGAGGATGGGCGGCAGCGTCCTTCTGAGTACCATAACACCTACTGCGATCGCCAACATGCATCGGTCAAGCATGGCGATTACGCTGACCGGCCTCGGGGGAGACCTGTGCCCAGCAGTAGGCGTCTAGAGGTTCACATGATGATTATGACATGACTGTGGCTGTCAAAGGGCTAAAGGGCTTTGAAATCGCTAATCCGCCTTGAGAAACAATGGTAATTAATGCTTGTGCCTTCACTTTATGTGAAGAAGCTTTTGTACTGCAGTGGAAGAGCTATTGTTTATTTATGGCTTATGTTTAACGAACCTCCAGATCTAGTAAATGAACACCAAAAATAGTAAATATCACCAAAAAAATAGTAAATGATCACCAAAATCACCAAAAAGCGATTTGGTTCAGGCACTCGGCGACCGCTGCCGCGGCACGCTCGCTCGGCTCGCTCGCCTCGTGCGTAGGTGGTCACAGTTCTAACCTAAGCTAACCATGTCGGATCCGCCCCAGGGGGGACATAAGAGCGCCCGTCCCCATCAAGCGAACCTCGACGCGAGTGTGATTGAAAAATTTTTTATTTCAACCAACGCAAAGCTCAAAAACAAACGAGTGAGTGAGAACGCGGTAATATCGCAGGAAAATTGGCGCGCGGATATTTCACAAAACTTGTTCCAGGAAATAAGTGTTTTAGAAAAATCTTTATTAGTTTTTGGTAATAATGTTTGCAATTGAGAATCTCCACTACATGTGCAAGGTTTTTATGACGCCGTTTTTCACACACATTGACTTTAGTTTCGAAATTCAGCGGCTTTGTTCTGTTTGTTGTTTTGTATTGCCACCGACTTCCGAAACTAAAGTCAATGTGTGTTCTGTGCTAAAGTTATTTTTCACTTTTTGAAGGCGGTTGTCTTTTTTGTAAAAAGCTTTTTATTTTCCGCTTTTTAGTACCTCCTTCTCATTCAAATCTATTAAGAAGAGATTGAAAGTTAACTACTACAAAGATTGATGAAACTAAAACGTCGTCTATGTAAAACTTTTGGGTATTTGTTGATTTTTCAAAAAGTGCTGAATCAATTTCGATAAAATTTATATGGGACCACCCCTGAAGCGTACCGTATCTATAAAAAAAAGAATTTTCAAAATCGGTTTACGTTTGCCTGAGAAATCGCGTAACAAATCGCGCACATACTTAATGCAAATTTAAGACTTATACGGTTTTCTCATGGATGCCATGGTCAGAACTGGACCAAATTTAAATGGGACCACACGGGAAGCACTGGCTTCCAAATAAAAAAAGAATCATCAAAATCGGTTCACCCAGTCCCAAGAAATCAGGTAACAAACATAAAAAAAAAAAAAAAAAAAAAAAAAAAAAAAAAAAAAAAACGAATTGATAACCTCCTCCTTTTTTGAAGTCGGTTGAAAAATATATGATGTACATTACCATGTAAACTTCCACCGAAAATTGGTTTGAACGAGATCTAGTTAGTAGTTTTTTTTAATACGTCATAAATCGTAGTTCGCAATTTACCTTACTTGCTGCTATAGAACCCTTCATGGGCGAGTCCGATTCGCACTTGGCCGCTTTTTTGTTTATTTGGTAAGTCTGAGAATAGGTCGTAGGTTATTGTTTTCAACCGACTTCAAAAAAGGGAGGTTATCAATTCGTCTGTATATATATATATATATTTTTTTTTTTTTTTTTTTTTTTTTTATGTTTGTTACTTGATTTCTCGGGACTGGGTGAACCGATTTTGATGATTCTTTTTTTATTTGGAAGCCAGTGCTTTGCCGTGTGGTCCCATTTTAATTTGGTCCAGTTCTGACCATGGCATCCATGAGAAAACCGTATAAGTCTTAAATTTGCATTAAGTATGTGCGCGATTTGTTACGCGATTTCTCAGGCAAACGTAAACCGATTTTGAAAATTCTTTTTTTTATAGATACGGTACGCTTCAGGGGTGGTCCCATATAATTTTTATCGAAATTGATTCAGCACTTTTTGAAAAATCAACAAATACCCAAAAATTTTACATAGACGACGTTTTAGTTTCATCAATCTTTGTAGTAGTTAACTTTCAATCTCTTCTTAATAGATTTGAATGAGAAGGAGGTACTAAAAAGCGGAAAATAAAAAGCTTTTTACAAAAAAGACAACCGCCTTCAAAAAGTGAAAAATAACTTTAGCACAGAACACACATTGACTTTAGTTTCGGAAGTCGGTGGCAATACAAAACAACAAACAGAACAAAGCCACTGAATTTCGAAACTAAAGTCAATGTGTGTTCTGTGCTAAAGTTATTTTTCACTTTTTGAAGGCGGTTGTCTTTTTTGTAAAAAGCTTTTTATTAATAATTTATATGGCAAAATAAAGTTTCCCTGGTCTTCTGTCCCTTGGCGGCGGTAAAAAGATTAAAAATCCAACTGAATATTCAATCATTTGTAGGCGAAACGGTGGAAGAATCCGCTTGGATGTGCGACACTTGCGATGTATCGTTCGACGATGCTGATAAGTTTAGGGACCACGTAGCAACGCATGGACTAGAGCTGATCCCCTGCCAGTACTGCGATGATGTAAGTAATCTATGACGTCCACTATATTCCATCTATACATCTATACATATACATCGTAACCATCATAAACCTTCAGATGCCTACTGCTGTGCATAGATCTCCCCAAAGGTCCAGCAGTAATCGCCATGCTTGGCCGATGCATGTTGGGAATCGCAGCAGGTGTTAGGCGATTCTCACATGAGGCGGCGAAGAGGATTTGACGCCCTGGGGGCCATGTCTGCTATTTTTATAATTTCGTCATTCCAACACGATCCCATTGTCATTTTGCTAAAAGTTCGTAATCTGCTAAATTCATAATGGTCGATCATTAGTCGGTCGAATTAACAGCAATGACTGCACAATGACGTTGTAATACTTGTAATGGTAGGTCACTGATCAAAGTAACTGTCAAAATTTTAGCAGATTACCGCCGAAGTCAGTCATTCAGCTGTCATTTTGTACGAGATTACCATTCTATATCATTTCTTTCAAATGATCAACCACTGACACGGCAGTGGTTGATCATTGGAAAGTCATAGTGACGCCATTATATTAGTAGATTACCAAACTTGTCAAAATCAACAATTATGAAATCAATCAGAAGTCAGAATGGTCTATACCATTCTGACTGTAGCGGTAGCGCGACCTCCGCGCGCCGCCATCCTGAAAGCATACACATGCGTCCTTCCGCCACGGAGCGCGAACGCAGACTAAAGCGCCCCTTAGAAGCGCGGGATATTTATGGTTTGACCCGCGGAGTGAATCGCGACCGCGATCAATCTAAATACTTCGGAATCCTGCGCTCTGATTGGTTGTACATATTTTAGCATTTAGGTATATCACTACGCATAGGTTTAAGTTTGTAATATAATAGGGCTCATTTTATTTTAATAAATCATTCCATTTTCTACACTCGCTCGGTGTTGTCATTTACCCGTAAAACTTTATACTAGAGGACACTCGCCTCTAAATTGGTGACCCGACAATCCTGAATCAAGACGCCTACCTTCAGATACTTCTAATAGTGAAGAACCGTCGAGATCAAGTGAAACAGCATCATGTCAAGGGATAATGCCGAAGATTTCTGTGACGTCCAAGGAACCGTGACAGCGAAGAGCGACGTGGCTACGGTATCATTACCAGCACGAATACCACCTTTTTGGCGCCAAAACCCCCGTCTCTGGTTCGCTCAATTTGAAGCCGCCATCGCCGCTAGCAAAATTGGAGAAGAACAGAGATTCAATCTCGTCGTCACACAGCTGGGCTACAACGATCTAGAACAAATTGGCGATATCATCCTCAATCCACCTAGTTCTGGCAAGTACACCGCACTCAAGAACAGGCTGATATCAACATACCAGGAATCAGACCATCGCCAGCTACAGAAATTACTCGGCGGCCTCGAACTCGGCGACCAGAAACCTAGCCAGCTACTCCGCAAGATGCGTGATTTGAGCGGGAAACTCCTAACAGATGAAGCACTCCAAGTCATGTGGCTCAACCAGCTGCCCACGCAAGTCCGCGCCGTGCTCTCTGTGAACACCGAATCCA
Source organism: Charanyca ferruginea (assembly GCA_947361185.1). Taxonomy (NCBI): domain Eukaryota; kingdom Metazoa; phylum Arthropoda; class Insecta; order Lepidoptera; family Noctuidae; genus Charanyca; species Charanyca ferruginea. Next base: position 4,945,491 of record OX376080.1, read on the forward strand.
CGCTCGAGATACTAGCTGCAATGGCCGACAAAATGATGGAGCACTTCGAGCCAGCATCAGTCGCCGCAGTCTCCACCGCAACCACGTCAAGTCAACGCGAAAGCCAACCGAATGCTGCATCCATGACGAACCTACAAGTCGATTTGTTATCAAAACAAATCGAAAAATTATCACTCGAGATCGCTGACCTACGCACGAGTCAACAACAGCGCGCGGCGTACCCCCGCCGCCCTCGCCCCCGTTCCCGCCACCAGTCCGCGTCGCGGCAACGCAGCGGTTCGCGCCAAAATTCCCGCGCGCCAAGCAAGCCGGGCGACGCTGATTGGCTGTGTTGGTATCACCACCGATTCGGAGAAGAAGCTCGCAGGTGTGAGTCCCCGTGTGCAACAAAGAAGCGGGAAAACTAGAACATACATCGACTGTGGCGGGAGTCGATGTTAATCAACGAAGCCACCGCCTATGCATCACCGACATTAACAACAGAGAGAAGTTTCTTGTCGACACCGGAGCCGACATATCTGTGTTAGCAGCAAGAAACAAACAATATTTGAAGCCGACAGAAAACACCTACAAATTATTCGCAGCGAACGGCACAGAAATATGTACCTACGGAGAGCGTACACTCGAGCTCAACTTAGGTTTACGTAGAAAATTCAGATGGACATTCGTCGTCGCTGACGTGAAGACATCGATACTGGGCGCAGATTTTCTAGTAAATCACAAATTACTAGTCGACTTACATCACCGAAGACTAATCGACCGCGTTACCGATCTCAGCGTTAACGCCGTCCAAGTACAGTCAACTGAAGAAACCGTCTACATAATCGACCGTAACCACGCCTATCATGACATCCTGAAGAAGTATCCAGACATTCTGCGACCCATGTCACTCAAGACTCCGGCTAAACACGACGTAACACACCGCATAGAAACAACAGGACAACCTATTTACTCGAGGCCACGCCCCCTTCCTCCGAACAAATACAACGCCGCAAAACTCGAATTCGAAAAGATGATGGAGATGGGTATCTGCAAACCTTCGAAGAGTCCATGGGCCAGTCCACTACACGTCGTCAAGAAAAAAGATGGTTCACTACGTGTATGCGGCGATTACCGAAGACTTAACGCCGTGACTGTACCCGACCGCTATCCAATTCCGAGAATTCAAGACTTTACGTACCAACTACACGGGAAAAAAGTCTTTTCAAAACTGGACATGAAGATGGCATATTTTTCTATACCAATCGATGAAAAAGACGCTGCGAAGACCGCCATTATAACACCATTCGGTCTCTTCGAGTTTAACTGCATGACGTTTGGCCTACGCAACTCAGGTCAAACGTTTCAACGTTTCATGCACGAAGTATTACGTGGACTCGATGACATAGTATTTTGTTTCGTCGACGATTTACTTGTTTACTCTACGAATGAAGAAGAACACCAGCGCCACCTACATCAAGTACTTGAACGATTGAACAACTACGGTGTCACGCTCAACATCGATAAGTGTGAATTCGGCACGAACAAAATACAATTTCTCGGATACGAAGTCACGCAAGACGGAATCAAACCCACTGAAGATCGCATTCAAGCAATAATCACCTATCCGAAACCAACTACAATACAAGAACTCAGAAGATTTTTAGGCATGATCAACTTTTACCGCAGCTGCCTACCTCATCAAGCCGAACATCAAAACCTACTAAACAAGTACCTACACAATAGCAAAAAGAACGACAAATCACCAATCGCCTGGACGCCTGAAGCCGAACAAGCCTTCGAACAATGCCGCCAAAGCATACTCGAGGCGACCGTTCTGACGCATCCAATACAAAACGCTCCGCTTTGTTTACTTACCGACGCATCTGATACCAGTCTCGGCGCCGTACTTCAACAGAAGGTTGACAACGTGTGGAAACCACTCGCCTACTACTCCAAGACAATGAGCGAGACGCAGCGAAGATACAGTGTGTACGACCGCGAACTACTTGCGATGTACACAGCTGTTAAGAATTTACGTCGACTGATAGAGGGCAATGACCTCACGATCTGCACCGATCACAAACCTCTAACGTACGCGCTTACAAGAACGCCGAGCAGTACCGACACACCAAGAAGAGAGCGACAACTTCACTACATAAGTCAATTCTGCACAAACATCAAGTACATTCATGGCGATAAAAACGAAGCAGCTGACGCGTTATCACGGATATCAGAAGTCGAACTACTGAACTCAACTATCGACTACAACAAACTCGTTCAAGAATATGAAAACGATGCTGAGTTACAAGCTTGCCTGAACAACCCCAAACTCAACTTTACCCGACTGACTATGCCCGGAGTTCAACGACCTATACTATGCGAAACATCTACAGCGAACATTCGACCTTATTTACCATCAACTTATCGTCTTGCCGCCTTCAAAGCGCAACATGAATTAAGTCATCCCGGAGTTCGAACATCAAGAAAAATCATAGCAACGAAGTACTTCTGGCCTTCTATGAACCGGGACATAGCTACATGGGCAAGGGCCTGCATTGGGTGTCAGCGCGCTAAAATTCATCGACACGTGAAAAGCCCACTCGGTGAATTCCAAGAATCTACTAGGTTCGCACATACTCATCTGGACCTCGTCGGACCACTGCCGCTATCTAATGACTATAGATACCTAGTCACGATGATCGACCGCTGCACCAAATGGCCCGAGGCGATACCTACGCGTGACATCACTGCTGAAACAGTAGCGAAAGCTGTGTACGACGGATGGATATCGCGATTCGGCTGCCCGCTACGTATTACTACGGACCAAGGACGACAGTTTGAGTCTGCACTGTTTACGTCGCTGATGAAGAAGTTTGGTGTCACTCGCATTCGGACCACTGCATTTCACCCGCAGGCGAATGGTCAAGTCGAGCGATGGCACCGAACACTAAAGTCCGCGTTGATGGCGCGATCGGCCTCAACACGCTGGAGTGAAGAATTACCTACAGTTCTCCTAGGACTTCGCACCGCACTTAATGAGAACACCTCCGTCAGCCCGGCCCAGATGACATACGGTACAACAATACGCATTCCGTCTGATTTCTTCGTGCCTACAACGCCGAATATCGAAGACGCCGAGTTTGTTCGCCAGCTGACTGAAACAATGTCGTCGTTGTCGCCTGTGAGAAGAACGCACTCAACGAACGCGAACACATTCGTGTACAAAGATCTCGCAACCTGTACACATGTGTTTCTGCGCAACGACACCGTGCGCAGACCGCTCACGCCACCCTACGACGGCCCGTTTGAAGTACTACACCGCAGCGAAGATGGAAAACTATTCACACTGCAACTACCGTTACGTACCACCGTTGTGTCAGTCGACAGATTAAAACCAGCACATCTGTACAACGAAGACAACAGTGACAACACACAGACTACAGTAACGCCACGCTCGTCGCCGCCGTCGCCACCGCCGCCGGCACCGACAGCGCCAGCAACACCGCCACCGATCGCACCGACGTCGACTCAAGCTAATTCCAACTCATCAGCTGCACTTCATCCATCGAGCTCAACGCGCAACAACACCTACGTCACAAGATCCGGCCGCACAGTGAAAAATAACGTACGCTTCGCTTGAGGGGGAGCTATGTAGCGGTAGCGCGACCTCCGCGCGCCGCCATCCTGAAAGCATACACATGCGTCCTTCCGCCACGGAGCGCGAACGCAGACTAAAGCGCCCCTTAGAAGCGCGGGATATTTATGGTTTGACCCGCGGAGTGAATCGCGACCGCGATCAATCTAAATACTTCGGAATCCTGCGCTCTGATTGGTTGTACATATTTTAGCATTTAGGTATATCACTACGCATAGGTTTAAGTTTGTAATATAATAGGGCTCATTTTATTTTAATAAATCATTCCATTTTCTACACTCGCTCGGTGTTGTCATTTACCCGTAAAACTTTATACTAGAGGACACTCGCCTCTAAATGACTATTGTAATAGCAGACTTAAGGCCCTGGACAATATCTCTCAGTCGTCTTCTACGCCGTTAAACCGTGTGGCGCCGGCCTCGAATAGCACCGCCCCATTTCTACGCATATAAGTAGATACCAACATACAAATAAATAAAAATCAAGTCTAAGATTTTAATATTAAATTAACAGCATTTTACTAGAGGCATTTTAATGTTTACACGGTACTAGGTAATAACAAAAAACTATTTAACATTTATGTCTGTCTGTCTGTTTATTCCGGTTAATCTCCATAACGTTGGGTCCGATTTTGACTGGACTTTGACTGCTGGGGTTTCTTGCTCGTTCTTCTCCATAGAGACCTACCTACGTATTGGAACTAGCAACTAGCTTCAACTTTTCTGACTGACCGCTTCCGACTCCGTGCTAATAAAAAAAAACGTATTTACAAAAAACACAACCGCCTTACAAAACTAAAAATTAACTTTAATTTCGCAAGTCGGCGGCTTTCTTTCTGTTTGTTGTTGTGTATTGCCACTTGCCACCGAGGCGGTAGTCTATTTTTCGTTGTTTAGTGCGTATTCCATAACTAAATTAATTAAGAAACAGTAACACCAAACAAATTAGTCATCTCTTAATTATCTACCATTAGAGACACTAAAAAAAGTTTTGCGTGATATTTACCTATCACTTTTTAGTTTTTGTAGTCGTTTAAAAAGTCTATAAACCTTTTGATTGTGATTTATTTCTTTTCCCCCAGCATTTCCAAAATATAGAAGCGTGGCTTCGCCATGTTCGCTTAGAACACAAGGGCTGTATATTCTGGAACTAATATACTATAATTTTAAGAGATCCGTTGTGTTTGTTTATGCAGAAGAAGAGTTTATTTATTTTTTTACATTTGAAATGAAGTGTTAAGTTTTTTTTAAATATCATTAAATAAAAAAATACCAAAGTAGTTTTGCTATTATTTATTTATAGAACCAAGAATAATTTACACTTACAAACAAAATAAAATATTTAAATCAGTCCACATTAGTGACGAAAATTTTGATGAACATACAAAACAAATATATAATTATAAATGTCACAGTCAACATTCTTAAGGCGAGGTATTCCGAATTTTAGCAATTTTTGTTAATTTTTGAACAGCTGTATTTATTTTTAAGATCAACCTAGAATTATGAAATTGGTATTTTATCAAAATATAACATATTATCTAGTGTTTCGGAAAGACAGAAACATGATTAATAACAATTTACTCATTAGAAAAAATATATAAAGGCAACCCTAATTTAAAACTTAAAACATCGACTACTCCGAGATCTCATCACTAAATGATATGAAAGTTATACCAATAGAAGTAGCTTGTTATTATTTAAAATCTCGGAAAAAAACTTTTTTCTTTTATGTTATAATTTTCCCACAAATTAATAATAACCTACGTAAATCCTTAATCTAACGGGTGGTCGCGTTCCCTCCGACGGCCCCGACCGTCAACCAGTACCCCGTCGAGACACCGGAGCGGAAGGTTGTATCGATTTTGTACAAAAATAATACGTATAATATTTTAGTCTAAGTTCGTCCCCGTGATTAGGTAATTATTAAAATGGGCAATAAAATAAATGGAAGAAGATTTATAAAATTAAAGGAATACCGATTTATATGTTACAAAAATGGTAGGTAAGTGCCTGCCTACTCGCTTTACTTTTATAATACATAATTAGATTACTAACATTTCCCATAGGTATATATAATTATAATATTAGCAATAAATAAATAATAAATAAGTAATAAATGAATAATAAATAAATAAATTATAAATAAATAATAAATCAATTATAAATAACTAATAAAAATTAATAAATTAATAAAAATAATAAATAAATAAATAATAATTAAATAATAAGTATATAATAATTAAATAATAATTAAAAAAAAAAAAAACAAAAAAAAAAAAATAATTAAAAAAAAATGATATATATGATAAATAAATAATAAATACATAATAAAAAAATAATAAATATATAATAAATAAGTAATAAATGAATAATAAATAAATAAATTATAAATAAATAATAAATCAATTATAAATAAAAAATAAAAATAATAAATGAATAAAACTAATAAATAATAAATAATTAATTATAAATAATGAATTATAAATAATGAATTATAAATATAGAATTATAAATAATAAATAATAAATAAAATATATAATAAATAAATAATAAATAAATAAATGTCAAATAAAATATATAATAAATAAATAATAAATAAATAAATGTCAACGCTACAATATTTTGTAGGTGCTATAACTAGTTATAATTACACCTAGGTACATATAATTAGGTAGATAGGTAGGTATATAAATTTACTTTCAAATTTTGCCTTTATTCAGATAAATTTGAAATAATGTGTAGGTATAAAGGGAACACACAATCACAACACAAATCAAAGGAAAGGTAGGTACAGCGGCATGCATATCAAGCTACAACAATGTCAAATTATTTTGATAGATTTTCAACGTTATTACAAAAGAATAAGGTTCATATTCAATTGGGAAAATTTGACAGTTTGGTATGGGTTGATGTCCTGGCGTCTGTACCTACCGTTCTAGTTGGTTCCTCGTAACAAAAAGTATAAAGACGGAACAGGATAGGATTTTATTTCATAGTAGTATACCTACCTACTTAGCGAATGAACAGAAAATTGAATTTATAATAAATAAGTAAATAGGTACTTACTTGCAAAATTGCCTATGAGATTTTATGCTGGAACTTGACATGGCGTATTTGTGCAAATATTCGCCTTATTTGGATAATAGAAAATTGACTTTATTTCAATTACTGTAAGGTAAATTTTGTATTATCCAAATAAGGCGAATATTTGCACAAATACGCCATGTGAAGTGCCAGCATAAAATCTCATAGGCAATTTTCCAATGCAATGAAATGTACCCTATAGTTATTGCAATAAAGTCGATTTTGTATTATCCAAATAAGGCGAATATTTGTACAAATATGCCATGTGAAGTGCCTACATAAAATCTCATAGGCAATTTTGCAATGCAGTGAAATGTACCCTATAGTTATTGCAATAAAGTCGATTTTGTATTATCCAAATCAGGCAAATATTTGTACAAATACGCCATGTGAAGTGCCAGCATAAAATCTCATAGGCAATTTTGCAATGCAATGAAATGTACCCTATAGTTATTGCAATAAAGTCAATTTTGTATTATCCAAATAAGGCGAATATTTGCACAAATACGCCATGTGAAGTGCCAGCATAAAATCTCATAGGCAATTTTCCAATGCAATGAAATGTACCCTATAGTTATTGCAATAAAGTCGATTTTGTATTATCCAAATAAGGCAAATATTTGCACAAATAGGCCATGTGAAGTGCCTACATAAAATCTCATAGGCAATTTTGCAATGCAGTGAAATGTACCCTATAGTTATTGCAATAAAGTCGATTTTGTATTATCCAAATCAGGCAAATATTTGTACAAATACGCCATGTGAAGTGCCAGCATAAAATCTCATAGGCAATTTTGCAATGCAATGAAATGTACCCTATAGTTATTGCAATAAAGTCAATTTTGTATTATCCAAATAAGGCGAATATTTGCACAAATACGCCATGTGAAGTGCCAGCATAAAATCTCATAGGCAATTTTCCAATGCAATGAAATGTACCCTATAGTTATTGCAATAAAGTCGATTTTGTATTATCCAAATAAGGCAAATATTTGCACAAATAGGCCATGTGAAGTGCCAGCATAAAATCTCATAGGCAATTTTGCAAGTAAGTACCTATTTACTTATTTCTTATAAATTCAATTTTCTGTTCATTCGCTAAGTAGGTAGGTATACTACTATGAAATAAAATCCTAACCTGTTCCGTCTTTGTACTTTTTGTTACGAGGAACCAACTAGAACAGTAGGTACAGACGCCAGTACATCAACCCATACCAAAGTGTCAAATTTTCCCAATTGAATATGAACCTTATTCTTTTGTAATAACGTTGAAAATCTATCAAAGTAATTTGACATTGTTGTAGCTTGATACGCTGGTCTGTACCTACCTTTCCTTTGATGTGTGTTGTGGTTGTGTTCCCTTTTTACCTACACATTATTTCAAATTTATCTGAATAAAGGCAAAATTAAAAAGTAAGTTTATATACCTACCTACCTACCTAATTATATGTACCTAGGTGTAATTATAACTAGGTATAGCACCTATAAAATATTGTAGCGTTGACATTTATTTATTAATTATTTATTTATTATTTTTTTATTATTTGTTTATTCTTTATTTATTATTTGTTTATTATTTATTTATTATTTACTATTTTTTATTATTTATTTATTATTTATTTATTATTTTTTTATTATTTGTTTATTCTTTATTTATTATTTGTTTATTATTTATTTATTATTTACTATTTTTTATTATTTATTTATTATTTATTTATTATTTATTTATTATTTATTTATTATTTATTTATTATTTATTTATTTATTATCTATTTATTTATTATTTATTATTTATCATTTATTATTTATCATTTATTATTTATTATATTATTTATTTATTATTTATTATTTATTTATTTATTTATTTATGTATTTATTTATTTATTATTTATTTATTTATTAGCGAGCACGTTTAGTAATAAGAAAAGACCTAGTCTAAGAAAAGATCGACACATTATTATAACGTAATTATAACCTAAAATAGTGTTGGTCAATACATTAAAATGCGACAAATAAATTTGTTTTTCGTTGCTACAAAATATAGCTCGACGCAGCGCCCAGCGCCCGCGCCGCTGCATGCCGCTTTTACGCTGAGTACAGCGCGCTGTACAACGCTTGCAGCGCTTACCTATTCTATGCCATTGCGGGGCGCTCCCCTTTACGCAGCCGTAACTTCCTCTGCTTCACCCCCTTCAAAATAGTATGCGGTAGGAAAACCTCGCCTTAACCAGTCAAAACTACTTTTGACTACAGAAATCAGTCAAAACTAAGTACTTTTGAGAAACCCATTAAGTTGGTAGGTTTTTTTTGTGACCCTTTTAAATCTTTGGTTTTGTAGTGATTCTTATAACTAAGGCGTTCCGTATTTTTGGTTTTGTAACGCAAACGCGGGTTATGACTGAACACAGTCAAAAGTAGTATTTTCATCTTTCAGGGGGTGAAAATACTTATGAATACGAGCAACTTTTGGTCTTTTGCTATTGGACCAACAACCGGCTGCTCAATTTATCTTGATAGTGTTGTAGTGCATTTTAGGAGGAACAGATTTTTTTTCATATTTCAGAATAGGTCCCATAACAAGGATATAAATTCCTTTTACGCAACAATACGTAAAAGGTGCGCTTCCCTGGTGCGCAGTGTGTGGGTCGAATCTAACAGTGTCTTAAGGCCCTAACAAGCGACTTTTGCAGATTTTAAACTGACAATCACGTCAAAATGTGTTGTGTAAATGATTTGAAAAAAATATATGTTGAAACTAGAACATTCTCTTAATCATTTGGTTTGTGAATATTTTTGATTAAGTTCATATTAAATAGTTTAATTAAATCGTGAAGTTGTGTTTGACTTGGACAAAGTCATATATATATATATACATACATATATACACTTACTTACTCATACACTTACTCATATATATACTTTATATTAAAAGTAAATAAAATGGGTAATCTAATACCTTTAAACGAGCAATTCTTGTATACTTACGTATATTTAATCTGAATCTCGGAAATGGGTCCAACGATTTTCATGAATTATTAATTAATCGATCTAGCTAAGTTTCATTTTTAAAAAACACGAAAATAGAAATACCTATCTAAGCTCGGTCGCCCAGATATTAGAAAATTAGTACAAAACTCATCTTTCGTTCTGCTGACTGCTCATCACCCCACAAAATTCACAATCATAACGACACTATCCATTTCGTGGCAAACAAATCATACTCGGGCCGAATGGCCATCGCCATCGGCCGTCGGCCATAGATCGTCGGCCGTCGGCTGCCCTCATATTATGGCCAATTTATTTTCACTCAGAATCTGACAAGTCGACGCCAATGTCAGGTGATAATGGTTGAGATTGTAATGGACTATCTCGGTAAGAGTAATGTAACCCAACATACTTATCAACAAGCGGCATTATTATTGGCCCACGAACATTTTCCTCCGAGCTATTATTTCCAAAATTGAATTGCCTTCGCTTTTTTTGTACCCAGTGCAGAAATTTTAACCGTTTTATTCTTGGTGTAAATCTTGTGTAATCCTGTAAATACAACGTTAATGTCTCTTTTAATTTGTACAATTTAGGCACGAAATTTGATAATTCGTCATCTATAGCTTCAAGAAGAGACATTTTGACTTTTAAATGCAGATATTTGCTATAATCATCAGCTTGGTAAGCAAAAACTCCTTTTCATCCCACCATCTCGGAAAGAGTATTTTTAATCTTCAATATCTGAGTGGAAAAGCCGTTTTTATTCTCTAGAGGATAAAGTAAATTTATCTTCAATATCTGAGTGGAAAAGCCGTTTTTATTCTCTAGAGGATAAAGTAAATTGAATTTAGAACATCGTGTGCACTAAGTTTGTGAATTAAAAAAAAACATTAAACCTATTTACTGCTACCTCTATGGTGCCGAATATATCATACAACTTTTTTTTAATTTGTTAAAAACTCAGACTTTGTAAACGATTTTTTTTTGCATTTAGTCATTTCCTCGCTGAGGTGGAATGAAAAGTTACGTGTTGCACTCGAGTGCAAAGATTTTTCACCTCGTGCTCTTTTGAATCCCTCGATAACGCTCAGGATTCTAATTTTGAATCACTCGCTGCGCTCGTGATTCAATTTTAGAATCCTTCGCTTGCTCGGTCATCAAAATTGAACACGCGGTTAAAAAGCAACTTTGCACTCTTGTATAACAAATAACTATTACCTTGTTTTAATAGCAAGTCAAAAATTATTTCTTAATGCTCGCTTACAATGGTTCGCAAATCTTCGTCAGTTTTAATTTTATAACCTAAAATAGTTCGGACATTTTCCCGGCATTTTAGAAACACTACATTCAAAATGAAATCCCATATATGTTTTTGATTTTCGTCTCTAGTCTCTGTCCTAAGTAAATCACAGATGTATTGCACGGCAAAATATTCCGTGAATGTCATGTGTATAAAGTTTGGTATACCGTTCGCTACACTATGTATAAGCCCTGTTTTCTCAGTACCTTCTCTAATCTTGTCTATGGTCTCTTTAATTTCTCTCAGTTCTTTAACGCTAAAAATCTTATCTGCATCTTGATAGAATACAGCGTATGCACCCAATTTGTGATGTTTGGCATAAAATACAGCTCGTATGTTCTCGTAAATAATCATATTGTCAGGATTGTACAAATCAATTTTGTTTTTCTTTTGGAAACGTATCTTTTTCAGTTTCGTTTCGATGAATGTGTCGTAGACAGTGAAGGCATTGATGTCTAAATTCCATCGGTTTGGCATAATGTTTTCATCTTTTATTTGATTTTGAAAGTATTCGGCAATCAGGTAGAGGTGTAAAGGTGTATCAAAATTCTCTTCGAAACGGATAGAGTAATTACAGTTGTTAAAAAATGTTTTAAAGTTTTCAATGACAGACTCCGGACATTCGTTAATTTCTTTCATTATGTATTGTATTAAAAAGTTGAAACAAACTTTCATGAACAGTATCTGATGCTTTTCATTCTTGACAGATGCTTTTCGATTATTCATATCAGTATGATAGTAATGTTGGCTCATAAATTCCATAAAACTACACAAATTAATGTACTGTTGTTTACTCAGTTCTCTTAATTTAACTTGAGATTTCCAAAATTTCAATAGATATAAGTCTTCTTCTGTCTCAGAGAAGTGTTGTATTTCATACGAGAATCCAAATTCTTCCTGTAATGTAGATATTACATTGTCATAAGATCTACTAGTGATCCACATCTTATGTGTTCGAGGATAACTTCTTACGACTTTCAGTAATGTTAAGACTTCATCAGTGTACATGGGACAGATTTCATCAAACCCATCGAATAGAAATGTGAGTTCTTTTCTGTTATAGTAATCTAGAAACATTTTAAGTTCGAAAACAGTCAAGTGATCGCCAGCACAGGATTTGAGGTTCACATCACCGTCAACTACCTCCAGTTCGATTGATAAATCATTTGTTTTGTTCTGTTTCTCACTTAATATTTCACAAAAAAACGTCAGAGTCTCCAAATAATCGATATTCGTTTTCTTTTCTCGCCACTTGCTAAATTTATCGGAGTGTATAAGCAGATTGATTGTTATTATCCATACTTTTTGATACAGTTCTTTCGTCTTAAGTGACAAGTGAGTGAGTAGAGTTGACTTGCCCATACCGGGTTTAGCTGTTATCAATGCCACGTTGGTAATATCATTAAGTGTTCGCAAAACATTACCGTCAGTGCGGGATTTACGATTAGGTCTCAAGTTATCGACACGGATAACGCGTCTGTCTATATACAAATGTTTAACATTTTCGTAATTTATATTACTGTTCGATTCGCCTAAAACTATCGGCTCATTATTCATGATTTTGTTTAACACTTCTCCTTCAACCAATGCCATCGAAGCTTCATCTATGATGGTCCGGGCAGCATTTTACAATGCGGTAAAGAACATTGAAATGTATCAACAGTTATTACAGTTCATATTTCAGTTCAAATTTAGTTCTGTCAACTTACGCATAGTTACCTCGTCGCGGGATGCCGACGGAGGTAACTATGCGTAAGTTGCATGCAAATATGAACTGTATTTACTGTTGATACATTTCAATGTTCTTTACCGCATTGTAAAATGCCACCCGGCCCGGCCCGATGCGAGCCAGTTGGTCTGAATCGTACCTAAGGATTATTCCACCAAATGTGCCGCATCGCATCGGATCGTAATGAATTGTACAATCTTTAAACGATATTAAATCGTGTACACAGTATTTAAAGTCAATATTAACAAGCCGCGTACAGCAGCTTGACCGCGGGTGTTGTTCGCTACACGCGATGGTTGCCGCAAGTATGATGCGACGAGCGATCGGCTCCGTTCACCTGTCGTGGTATCACAAAGAGTATAGTAACTATTGGTATTCGATTGGATCCTTTCGGCTGTCAACACGGTATGAATAAAACTATTTGATTAGGCGCCGAAACGAATACATTCGCAAGCGACGCGGGTGCGGAGCTGGCGGTCGAAATGCTGCCGGACGCGATCGGCTGTACCCTTTAACTTTCGTATTCTTTCCGATTCGATGCGATGCGAGCTGTTCGGTGGAAATTATCCTTAATGAGTCTTTGAGTTTCATGTAGGCTGCCGCGGGAAAAAGCTAATTAATTTAAATACTTAACAATTTTTGAACAGAACGTTCAAGTTATTTCTATACTTGACTCTGCCTGCGACTCTGCCTGCGTAAGTTATACCACGCGAACACAAAAGAGGTATAAAAAATATTTTATGTTAAAGTCAAAGTTTGATGACACTGTTGCCGCAGTGACTGAGCGATTGACTGATGCACTGCATGTCGCGGGTTCGATTCCCGCACGCAGCAAATATTTGTAGGTACTTACTAACAGATAGTTGTTCCGGGTTTGTTTGTGTATGTGAGTTTATATGTTTGTAAACGCACCCCTCATCATCTGCGTCGCCTTTTCCCAACTATATTGGGGTCGGCTTCCAGTCTAACCGGATGCAGCTGAATACCAGTGTTGTACATGGAGAGACTGCCTATCGGACCTCCACAACACAGTTACTGGGTAACAGGATACCCCTTGGTAAGACTGGTTGTGAGACTTTCTGGCTTCTGTCTACCCATAACAACTGCCAAAGATCTACAAACGACAGCCGGGGTCAACGGCTTTACGTGCTTTCCGAAGCACGGAGGGAACTCGGTATGAAAGGGATGGTCACCCATCCACATCGATCGATCTGTACGACTTTAACTTAGCCACGAGCTCCTCTTGTAAACGCACCTATAAACAGGAGAAATTCCTAGTGTGGAGCAAAATTTTAAAAATAAATAAAAATAAAATCAAAGCATTTATTTCAATGAAACCATTTTACAGGCACTTTTGAATTGTCAAGGAGTCGGTTAGATTATTAAAATAATTATAAATAATTAATTATAATATAAAAATTATAAAAATAATTATAAAAATTAAATAATTATATATATTTGACTCTTTTTATACACTGCTCAGGCTCACATACTGATTCATTGTTTGTTAAAATATAAGGAGTGGTCGTCTACTGTTTCAACATTTTGTAATAATATGTGAACACTGTGTATCTATGTACATATAACTTAGTCTGTCATTCCTTAATCTGTGATACTTTGTACACACTTTCAAATGCCTAGTGTTTTTATGCAAGGTACATCGTATTTACGTATAATTATATAATTCCTGTAAATGCAAATATTGTTAACATCGTTTTTAAAAGAGTAAGTATGGAGTTTCTTGCCCATTCTTCTCCATACAAAACTACCTTTTGGAATGGGCACCTAGAATCGATTTTTTTTTCTCATTTGACGTTCAAAAGTGCCTTACAATGGTCTAATTGAAATAAATGATTTGACTTTGACTTTGACTTTGAAAAAGTTATTTATTTATTTGTACAAGGTGACTTCGCAGCTGACATGTAAATGTAACATTTATTTATGTAATTGGTTTTGTAAATCATTAAATAAAGAAATAATAGTAGATTGTTATACAAGGAGCTAAAATTACCCATTATATACGAGGTAGTTTTACTCCCGAGCTTTAGCGAGGGAGTAAATAGAAACCGAGTTTCAATGGGTTTTAGCGCCGTGTGTTACACTATACTTTTCACAACGATTGCGAGAAAATAAAACAATCCAATACAATATGAAATATGTAGTTTATTTTATTAAAAATTAAATGTACAATTTGTACAATTCTGGATATTTAACGAGATGTTTTTTCCCGGTAACTTAATTTCAGTCCTCTGTGAAGATGAATGTTGAGTTGTCTGTGGGGTAAACGTGGGAGATACACGTAGTTCCAGGGCCTCAAGTCTACTATTACAATAGTGTCAGAATGGTCTATCATTGATTTCATAATTGTTGATTTTGACAAGTTTGGTAATCTACTAATATATTGGCGTCATTATGACTTTCCAATGGTCAACCACTGACACGCCATTGAAAGAAATGATATAGAATGGTAATCTCGTACAAAATGACAACTGAACGACTGACTTAGGCCGTAATCTGCTAAAATTTTGATAGTTCCTTTGATCAGTGACCTACCATTAGAACGTCATTGTGCAGTCAATGATCGACCATTATGAATTTAGCAGATTACGAACTTTTAGCAAAATGACAATGGGATCGTGTTGGAATGACGAAATTATAAAAATAGCAGACTTGGCCCCCAGGTTGGAGGGTCCCTCGTTCGGATGTTCTGGATAGAGAATCAGCTCAGTTGACTCATCTCTTGATGTCGATGGTCGTGGGCTAGTTGGGAGAATATTGATGCGTTCTGTGATACGCTAGGTGATATTGAATTTGTTTTGAATGGAGTTCTCAACTAGCCTTCCGCCACTTGATCGGATCTCCATTTACCGTGGCGTTTTAACGTTGTTATATTTGCACCAGAATCCGCAAAGAGAGTGGCGGATGTTCTTCGGAAACAGTGGCCAGTGAACTGTTACGGATTCCACTGTTATGTTAGCCAGTTCTATCCCTCTGCAGGCACCGCTGATCCCAAAAATTAAAGCAACCTGTAAAACAAAAAATAAGTGTGTTAGAACTGTATTTTGGTTGGTACCTCTAACTAGCAATTTAGTTTGATGAAAATAATAGAAAACAAATGCAACTATAACCTACCTTTGTTGCTAAGTATTTTTCATTTGGTGCCTTATTTATGAAATTCTCGATATCTGTCCTCGTGAAAACTTTGGATTTCTTGGCCTTGTAGCCGGTGGATAATTTCTTGAGAAAAGCCGTCAAATTTACATATTTCTTTATATTTACATTATGTCTTATCTGTATGGTTGTTCGTAACATTGAATATGTGCTCCAAAGCGTTGAACTTTGATATTTTTTGGAAAGTTCATCGAAATACGTAAGAAAAACTCCTTCCGTAAGAGAATCCACTCGTTTTTCTGTCCTCCACTTCATAAACTTTTCGTAAGTATTTAAATAAATGCTTTGTGACCTTGACGGCAACAGATTGAAAATTATTTCTTTTCCTTTCTCTTCTATTTGCAAATTAGGGTCTCCATTCTCACTAGATGGTGTCATTTTTACTATTGTAAAATTAATTACGGTCACTACCAATTCAATTTGCAATTAGAGAAAAGTTATAAAGATTTCGCGCCAATGTCTTTTTTTTGTTTCTTCTGTAGCCGCAACACATACATTGCATGCATTCTATCAGAGTGTCTTTACTGTGTCGCCGATTTTAGTTCCATTTTCAAAATTAAAATGAGGTTCTTTTTTTATAAAACAGTAATAAGTCGAGTCTTTATTCATGATTATTCTACTTATGACTAAACACTTTTTCGTTTTTGTAGGCTCATTGTCATATTTGACACACAAAAATTAAAAAGAAAAAGCTTTTTCCCCTAGAGGATGAAATGCTAATTTATCCCCGCTCTGGTATGCTACAATGACGGCCTTTTTGAGCAAGAGAAGTGAAAAGTATAAAGTATTTTATATGATTTACAAAACCAATAAATCGGTTATCGCGGATGCAGATGAAGTCGTGGATTAAAAAGTAGCCAATGTCTTTCCTATGTTCAAGCTAGCTTCATGCCAAATTCGGTTCAGCCGTTTCTGAGTGAAAGCGTACTTAACAGACAGAGTTACTAAAATATTAAAATATATCATTAAAAAGTATGGAACTATGGATAGTACCTTTGGATATTATTGCTCGTTCCAAAATGTAGACAGAGTCGCTCCAAGTAAAAATGTTTTTTCAAAAAAAAGAAAACCGCCTTCAAAAACTAAAAAGTGATAAATAACTTTAGCACAAAGTCAAAGTCAAAGTCAAATCATTTATTTCAATTAGACCATTAAAAAGGCACTTTTGAACGTCATCATAAAAAAAATATAAAGTTGATTCTAGTTGCCCATTCCAAAAGGTAGTTTCGTATGGAGAAGAATGGGCAAGAAACTCCATACTTACTCTTTTAAAAAAAATGTGTACAATATTTTGCATTTACAGTTTACAGTTATATAACTATACGTGAATACGATGGACCTTGCATAAAAACACTATTTTGAAGTATGTACAGAGTATTACAAGATAAAGAATGACAGCTAACTTGTATACATAGATACATAGTGTTCACATATTATTATTTACAATTATTGTAAAAGTAGACAACCACTCCATACATTTCAACAAACTATGAACCTATGAACCAGTGTGTGACCCAAAGCAAGAATTAAATATAATGTTATATACATAAGCATAAATTAAGTAGTTTTAATTAGCAATCCGTTTGATTTTGTCTAGACTGTAGATTGTCCTATGGAGCCCAGACCAGCATGTTTCCAAGCATTCTTATCATGGATATAATCCTCTAAACTGTAATATGCTTGTTTACAGAGTGTACTTTTAATATATGTTTTACATTTTCTTTCATTTAGTTGCAATATATCACTAGGAATTTTGTTATAACACTTAACACAGAACCCCATAAAAGATTTATGAACTTTAGACAATCTAAAATATGGTTGAGCTATTTTGTCTTTGTTTCTAGTATTAATATTATGTCTATCACTAACCTTATTAAATAAATGTAGGTTTTTTCTTACGTACATAATATTTTCATAGATAAATTGGCAAGGCACTGTCATTATATTAATATTTTTAAATAGTTCCCTAAGAGAATCGCGGCGACGTAGATTATAAATGGCTCTAACAGCTCTTTTTTGTAAGATAAAAATGGATTCAATGTCGGCAGCCCGACCCCACAGTAAAATACCATACGACATAATGCTGTGAAAGTAGCTAAAGTAGACCATACGCGCAGTTTCTACATCTGTCAACTGTCTTATCTTTCTAACAGCATAAGCCGCGGAGCTTAGTCGCCCCGCAATAGATGTTATGTGAGGTCCCCATTGTAATTTCTCGTCTAGCGTGATTCCTAGGAAAACCGTTTGATTATTAAATTCCAGTTTCTCTCCATTTAGAATGATGTCACAATTGCTATTCCTAACATTTGGTAAAATGAATCGAATACATTTGGTTTTT
This sequence comes from Charanyca ferruginea, assembly GCA_947361185.1. Lineage (NCBI taxonomy): Eukaryota > Metazoa > Arthropoda > Insecta > Lepidoptera > Noctuidae > Charanyca > Charanyca ferruginea. The sequence continues at coordinate 4,963,740 of OX376080.1, forward strand.
TTTTCATTAAGTACCAAATTGCTTACCGTAAACCAATTTTGAACCTGAAGAATAGCGTCATTTACGTCGTCAAGATGTGACCGTCTGTCTACTTTAAAAATCAATAAAGTGTCATCGGCAAATAACACCATCTTCGGTAGGTTTTGAAGTAATTGGGGTAAATCATTTATATAGACTAAGAATAGAAATGGACCTAATATTGAGCCTTGAGGAACGCCCATAGTCATTTTAGACCCCAATGAGTTCACACCGTTAACCTGAACTTTTGCCTGTCTATCCCTCAGGTATGACCTTAGTAAATCAAGAGATACTCCACTAATCCCGTAGTGCTCTAGTTTCAGCAATAGTGTCTCGTGGTCAACGCAATCGAACGCCTTTGAGAGGTCGCAAAAGATTCCAATGGCATCTTGTGATTCCTCCCAAGCGCTAAAAATGTTCTTTATTAGGGTGACACCGGCGTCAGTTGTACAACGCCCTTTGGTGAGACCGTATTGTTGTTCATGAAAGATGGAATTTTTATTAAAGTGATGTAACATTTGATTGAGCATTAACTTTTCAAACACCTTACTGAGAACTGGTAGAATCGACACAGGCCTATAATTGTTGGGGTCTTTACTATCACCGGATTTGAACAATGGTACTACTTTACTGTGTTTCATCAGATCCAGAAAGACTCCTTGGTTTACACTGGTGTTAAATATGAGAGCTAAATAGGGCGCAATCGTTTCGATAATAGATTTACAGACTTTTACAGACATTCCCCAAAGATCTTCTGTTGATTTAATTTTAAGATCTTTAAAGGCTTTTATAACAGCCTGGGGGTTTGTATGTTGAAACCTAAACTCCAAAGGGCATTTCTTAACATTTTTCCTAAGTAAGGCAGCAGAGAGAGCGGGAGAGGAATTTAAGTCTTCAGTGGTTCTAATGGGAATGTTGCCAAAAAAGGTTTTAAATTCTTGAGCTACTTCTATATCTGAATTTATGGGACCATGTGCAGTCTCTAAATTAAATTCAGTACTACGCTGCTTTTTCCTACCTGTTTCATTATTTATTATTTGCCAAGTAGTTTTTATTTTGTCATCAGCTAATTTAATTTTATTTTTAATATAAAGAGATTTGGCTATTTTGCAGACACTTTTAAAAAGTTTCGAATATTTCGCAACATACTGATGAAAGCTTGTATTAATTATATGTTGCTTTAGGCCATAAAGCTCAAATAGTTTTTCCCTGCTTTTACGAATACCTGGAGTCGCCCAGTCGCTAAATAAGAACTTCGTGCAAATACTTTTATTCCTTAGTGGAAAAGCTTCATTAAATTGCATGTTTAATAGTGAAAAAAACTCGGCGTAGAACTCATTTGGGTCACCTATATTATCAAAGCACTGAACACACAATTTACTTTCCAATGAATTATCAAATTTCTCTAAGTTTTTACATGTGATTGGCCTAAACCTTATTTGAATTTTTTGTAAAGGTATGTAGGCGCAAAACGTTATTGTCTGTCCACTATGATCAGATGGCAGTTTATTTATAATTTCTTTATGAAAGTAATCACAATTACAAAATATATTATCAATACAGGTGGCAGAAGAAGCTGTCTCGAGTGGGTTCCATGAAAACATTGGACAAATTAAACGACCTAAAAAGACTCAATAATCTGATACTATTGGAATTGTTTTCTAACAAATTAATATTAAAGTCACCACATATAATGATAGATTTACTACTAGTACTAATTTTTTTAACACATCTTCCATTACCGAATCAAATATAGATAAATTCTGGTAATTTGGAGGTGTTTACACGCATACTATAACATGCTTATCCAGCTCAACACAGGACAATTCAATAATGTGTTCAACTGATAATCTAACAATGTCTTTTCGTGCTTTACATTTAATAGAATTTTTAATTAAGATTAATGACCCGCCGTGTACCATATGTTTCCGGCTGAAATGGCTAATTACACAATAATTTTCATAATTAATAGACATCACTTGATTATCTTTTAACCAATGTTCTGTTAAACATATAATATCACATTTGGTTAGTTCTAAAAACATTTCTATTTCAAGTAATTTGGAAGAGCAACCTTGAATATTTTGATTAAATAACTTTAACGTATGTTGCTTTCCTTTATTTGTTAGGTTGCCAGAAGATACCTTTTTATTATTCAGTAATAATAAATGATTATTTGAAGGGGTAACTTCTGTTGTCGTACCAACTAGTTTAAACAGTTATCCGGAGTGCCCTCCACAACCACAAGTGAAGAGTTCTAACTGTCTGTATGTATCCCAACAGGAAGAGAATACTCTAACTGACTGGTAGCGGCCTCCAAGGATGTCGGTATTGTAGGTGGACCCTCCTTCGTACAATATGAGGATTCACAAAGATCAATCACTATGTTGTTAGTGTGACTAGACAACAGATTCGTCACTTATACTACAGTTCGTTATATTATTAGCTATAACATTGTTAATATTATATGCTATCAACATAGCAATTAAATGTCTACATTCTCCAGACAGAGATAAAGTTCCCTGAGTTAACTTAAAACCACTAACAAAGTTATTAGTGTCAAAATAAAATAATTTGTCACTATGACATGTCAACATATGAACACACATTACTTTACTTTCGGAAGTCGGTGGCGGTGGCTTTGTGTTTGTTATTTTGTATTGCCACCGACTTACGAAAGTAAAGTAATGTGTGTTCTGTGCTAAAGTTATTTATCACTTTTTAGTTTTTGAAGGCGGTTTTCTTTTTTTTTTTAAATCTTTTTATTTTTCGCTTTTTAGTGTTGCCTTAACATCCGAATCCATTAAGAAACGGCAACACACTTAACAGAGATTGTAAGTCCTCCAGTGATTGAAGAAACTAAAACGTCGTCTAAGTATTTTTTTTGGGAATTTGTTGATTTTCTCAAAAAGGGCTGTACCAATTTTGATAAAATTTATATGGGACCTTTTCGGAATAAACCCCTTTCGAACAAGAAAAGAATTTTGCAAATCCGTCTATATATGACAGAGTTATGCACGAACATACATAAAAAAAAAAGAAAAAAAAAACTTGAGAGGTGTCAAGGGACACCCGGATGGAACGAAGTTCCTTTCGATTAATTAGTGAAGGAATTTTATTACAATTTTATTACAATTCCTTCACTAATTAATGTGATGCGTTAAAGTGAATTTAAGTGGCTTTAAGCCAGGGCAAAAAAAAAGCGAGGAATGAAAAGTTATTATGGCTGCTTACATTGTAAGTAAGTAATTTTAAAGATTAACATTTTCTAACATGTTAGTACAATGCGTAGTTATTTAGATAGAAAGACCAATAAATTATTTCTGCGCCATCTATTGGCCGTTCGTAATTCGATCTCGAAGAGCACAGTTGCGCCAATAACGTTAATAGATGGCTCTTAAATCAAATGAATGACGAAATGTCAAATGTCGTGACAACTTTTCGTAAGAATTTTTGCCGTCTAGCCCCCTTTCACAACGCGCGATAAGGAACTTCGTTCCAAAAATAAACATTCGAATTGACAACCTCCTCCTTTTTGAAGTCGGTTAAAAACACTGGTGTTCAGCTGCATCCGGGTAAACTGGAAGCCGACCAACATATTTAGGGAACGGCTAGGTAGATGAATGACTTTCCACATAACATCAAAATCATGGTTCAACTAGCTACCGATGTGTTTATTTCGCCAATAACTTAGCGTTTATTACCATGTCAAGTGCTATAACATAGTTTACTAAGTGATTATGTAAAATTAAGCGTTACTTTGATAACAAGGTCGATGGGAGAATCCATTTTAAAATAAGTATTTGTTGAGTACGTACTTCAAAGTTTGTGAATAATTAGGTATATTTATTGGGTACCTATTACTTAGAAATACTTATAGATTTTGTGTTTTATGGTTACGTACCCGAAGAGTAAAAACGGGACCCTATTACTAAGAGACTCCACTGTCCGTCTGTCTGTCTGTCTCCAGGCCGTATCTCATGAACCGTTATAGCTAGACAGTTGAAATTTTCACAGATAATGTATTTCTGTTGCCGCTATAACAACAAATATGTAAAAAAAAAAACAAAATAAAATAAATATTTAAGGGGGGGCCCCCATACAACAAACGTGAATTTTTGCGGTTTTTTTGCTCGATATCTAATGTTGTATAGATAATGGTACCGTACCCTTAGAACGCAAGTCCGACTCGCAGTTGGCCAGTTTTTATGTTTTTACTGGAACAAACTAAATGTTTTGGTTTTAATATAGTGTCTAATGTTGTAGATATGTACCTACGGAACAGGATTTAAGCTATCTTCATCACAAATTTGATCAAAATCGGTTTAGTCGTTTCATCGGGACAGCGTAACTACGGCCATGAACAATTCTCATAATAATTCAAGAGAAGAATTCTTTGAATGCAAATATTTGCAGTAGTACGGGCATTTCTGTCACTAATACGTAAAGGGCAAATACTTTGACACATTGACTGACAGTTACATGTCAAGATTCCCGCCAAAATATCATCTGTTCGGATACGTTGACAACACAATGAAACAGTTAAATCGTGAATGGCACGAGTGTTGCCCTTTACACGAAGATAATTTGATATATTTGTCATTGAATGTTACCTAAATATTTTCGTGGACGTCATTCGGTCTATTGTTTTTATACGTCGTGATTTTAAATGCTTGTCATGACAAGCACGATTTTGCAAATTCATATCTAGGTAAATACCTAAGTAAGTAGTTGAAATAGTAAATAAGTAATTAGGTAGATAGGCCTACGCACGCATAGGTTTCCCAACGAAGCTGTTAAAAATGTAATTATAGGTACTTTTCTCGCTCTTTAATTACTTTTTACTGTTCTATAGAAAAAATGATGCAATACTGAGAGATAGATAATATAAAAACATGTAAATTTAATAGATAATAAATGGTTAAATTGTGCAAAAAGTTCTAAAAAAATATGTTTCGAAAACGACAAAAAAAAAGCTTTTTAAAAATATTCCATCTTAAGTTCATAGCATTTATCTTTAATTCCTCACACTTGCGTAATGTTTCTGAAAAAAATCGTCTTAATATTCAGTTCGATTCCCTCAAAAATAGCTATCTTGACCAGATTATCAACCTCTTTGTTATCCTTTAAGCCTATAATAATATGTGAGGGAACACATTCTAACCTTATTACATATTTTGTACCTAACTAAAGCTAAATATATCTAAAATAAGACGGAAGCCGTTGCCTCTTATCATACCAAACTATAACAAATTAAAAAAAAATATTTCCTTAATTAAAAACTTGAATAGATAATAAAGTAATTAGCCAACTCATTTTTATTGCACTAATACTCGTATTATTCGCCAATTTGGTATTAGCGTTAAACTGGAATTGGAAATATCTACAAAGCCAAAAATAACTGTAATAAAAAAGACAACCGCCTTCAAAAACTAAAAAGTGAAAAATAACTTTAGCACAGAACACACATTGACTTTAGTTTCGAAATTCAGTGGCTTTGTTCTGTTTGTTGTTTTGTATTGCCACCGACTTCCGAAACTAAAGTCAATGTGTGTTCTGTGCTAAAGTTATTTTTCACTTTTTAGTTTTTGAAGGCGGTTGTCTTTTTTGTAAAAAGCTTTTTATTTTCCGCTTTTTAGTACCTCCTCTAAAAAATACAGACGAATTGATAACCTCCTCCTTTTTTGAAGTCGGTTGAAAATAACCAAGTCCGTATGGTGTCGGACGTAAAGAATAGCACTATCCCATATCTTCCCGTGGGTGTCGTAAGAGGCGACTAAGAGACTCACCAGAGAATGGGCAGCAGCGTTCTCTGTGCCTTTATAACAACCATACTGCGATCGCCAACCCGCCTGCCAAGCGTGGCGATTATGGCAAAACCCCCCCTTGGGGAGGCCTATGTCCAGCAGTGGACATCTTTCGGTTGAAATGATGAATGATGATGATGAGTCACGCCTTATCACGCCTATATTGTAAGAAGAGGTACCTACCTATCCATATTAATATTATAAATGCGAAAGTAACTTTGCCTGTTACGCTTTCACGATGAAACGGCAGAACCAATTTTGATGAAATTTGGTATGAGAACCCTGGGGACCGACTTACTACTTTTTGATTCGCGACTTAGCGGACGAAGTCGCGGGCAAAAGCTAGTACTTAAGTATGTTATAAAGAATCATGCTCGCTTGAATATCTCGCTGATGGTGGCGCATGCGTTGGATCATTCGGTTCTCTTCAAAATGGTTTAAATGGTGCTGTTCGTAAACGGAGTTGGGATTGGGAGTAATTGCTGCCTGCAGGCAATCAGCTGCCTCGGTTATTTTTAAGTTATTTTGAATTTTTCAACCGATTTGTATTTGTTTTTGTACGTTTGACCACGCATAACCCGTGTAGGCCGATTTCGATGATACTTTTTTGAACCCCCCGACGCAAAAACGACGGTGTGTTATTCCACACATGGTCAGATAGCCATGTGTGAAATGTCCCTTCATATTAATATTTACTGATGAAGAAAAACAACTTTCACTATGGAGTCAATTCAAACGGCGCGAAAAAAAAACAGCAGTTATTTTTCGCGCCGTTTGAGTTGGCTCGATAGTGAGAGTTGTTTAGGTTCGTGGTCTGAGTCACTCCTTAATTTGCTAATGAATTCAATTTCAACCTGTATATTCCTAGTGAAATTTTCTAGAAGAAAAAAAAATCCTAGCACTTGATACAAATAATTACCAGCCACGCTATTAATAGGCTTATTTGGAAATAAATGTTTTTTAGACAAATGTTTAAAGTTTCCGGCAGTGAAATAAATATTACTGATCTTGACCATATTTCCGTATGGGATATATGACAAAACACGTTTTTGAGAAAAATATTAGTTACAAATGAACGGTAAACTAACACATTGTCTTAACCTTCAATCCAAAATTAATCTGTACCTATTTTAATCAATGTATTGTGAACTTTATAATAGGAAAACCCTTTAAGGCCTGTTTGCGCCAGGCATGGTAATCTTATTAACTTCTAGTTAGTTGCTAGCACGGGCCCGTTATGTACGACATATTTGCAATTTAACATCGTGTTAGCAACTATTCAACTAATTACGAGGTAAGATTTTGGCGCAAATGGCCCTGTAAGTAACGTGGGCTCCCTTTGTTCGGTACCCTGTCCCGGTTTTCCCGAGGGATGCATCGGAAGGAGGAATTAACGCATTTTTTAACCGACTTCAAAAAGGAGGAAGTTCGAGGGTGGAGATTCGATTGGTTTTTTTTTTGTGACATACACTTATTACGCTGAGATTTATGATCCGATTTACGTGATTCATCTTTAGTTTGATGCAGAATAGTTGCCATTTGGTTCCATAAAAATTAACATAATTATGTAGTTTGTCCCAGTAGTTTTCATTTTATGAACATTTTTTTTTGGGTTTGACCACGCTTATCTTTTTCAGTATTAGTCCGATTTCGATGATTCTTTTTTAATTGAAAGTGTATATTTCTCAAATTTGGTACCATATAAATTTCAAGAAAATATTCCACCCCTAAGGGTAGAAAATTAAGGGATGACTGAACTTTTTTGGTGTCACCGTTTCGTAATTAATTTGTATGATAATAACTGGCCACTAAAAAGCGAAAAAAAAACTTTTAAACAAAAAACACAACCGCCTTCAAAAAGTAAAAAATAACTTTTAATTCGCAAGTCGGTAGCAATACAAAACAACAAGCAAAAAAAACGAAAGCCGCCGACTTGTGAATTAAAAGTTATTTTTTACTTTTTGAAGGTGTCTTTTTATAATAATTATATGTACTGAAGTTGGGTTTATGTTATAATCTCCAGAACTGCTGGTTTGATTTTGTAAATTCTTTAGCTAATAAGAAGCTCCGTTATTGTTGATTGCTATAGAGCATAATAAATTGTATAAAAAAAAATAAGATTCCGTAAAAAAATTGACGCGGATGAAGTCAACAGCTGGTTAGTGATAAAACCAATTAACCAACCTACTACTGGTTGGTACTAGGTAGTAGACGTAGTAGTATTAGTTACAAAACCTACAGGCAGGTACACACCCATTATGTTAATCAGAATATTTAAATTCTTGTACATTTTAACGACGATCGTAAAGATATTGAGAAAAAATAGTATTTGTGTAATAATTATTTTAAGATAACGAAACTGTATATTGTCATCCAATTATGTTAATGTTACAAAAAAAAAGATTTTATATTTAAAGGTTAATTGAATTTGTTTAATTAATGTTTTTTGTTAAATATTGCTGACTGGCTCATTAGTCTAGTGCTTGCTGGCGTCATTACCGAACGCTGTGTCTGGGTACGACCCCGAGAGTTGACAAAGTTAAAACATAAAGGACATGTTTTACAATGGGCCCAGTCTATGTACACCACTTCAAAAAAAAAAAGAGGAAATTCCGTAGGTTCCGGGAAAAATACAGATTATTCATTTAAATGTATACTGTTGTGGTAGTAAATTGATATTTATTAAAAAAAAATATGAATTTTCAACATAGCGTCACTCAGATTTACCTACTCTATAAACCATAGATCGGCCATTGTTCATAGAAAGAGAACGGTCATCTGTCAGTATCACAACAGTGTCACTTCAGTCACTTTCGTCTCGTCTTGTTTCTAGTTTCTGCAGTTCTTTTCAACAACCTCGCTTTCGTTTGTTGAATTTACCACCGTTTTTTTCTCATCTGTTTACCTAGCTATCCACAAATCGACGCAGAAAATCAGAATTATAAATGTCAAACGTCAATAATCAGTCAAAATGACAGCTTACCGCCATTACTGTTTTTTTCTTCTTTGTTGCAATTTCAAGTGCAGTTTCTTGTGTTTTACCTGCTCACAAAGCCAGTTTAAAGTAATAGGACAGTTGAGAACTATTTAAAATTTGTTTCTCTATTATTAAGTATGGTATACAAGAACTGGGCCCAGGCTCCATACATTTTGAAACAACTCCTTTCAAATAAACCACTTACTAGGCGCTTTTTAGGAGAAACTCGTGGCTAAGGTAAAAGCCGTACGGGTCAACCGGGAATAATGGTAAAGCTACGCTAGCTGCGGTCGGTCTGTGGATGAGTGACCATCCATTTCATACCGTATTCCCTCCGTGCCTCGGAAAGCACGTAAAGCCGTTGGTCCCGGCTGTCATTCGTAGATCTTCAGACAGTCGTTATGGAGTCAGAAGCCAGAAGCTGAAAACCAATCTTACCAAGGGGTATCGTGTTACCCAGTAACTGGGTTGTGGAGGTCAGATAGACAATCGCTCCATGTAAAACACTGGTACCTATTCAGCTGCATTCGGTTAGACTGGAAACCGACCCCAATACCTATAGTTGGAAAATGTTAGGCAGATGATTGGGAAATGCTGGCACAGTAAAGGAGCTATTAGTTAATCTGTGATGCTGGTCTGTGGTATTTGGGTCTTGTCAGCGTTTTAAACATAACTGGGGAAATGTGAAAGAAATGCATTATACCTCCCCTATCACCTCTGCTTACCTTACACTCAAACTCAAATTCAAAACCATTTATTTTAAAATAAACCATTTACAGGCACAATTACGACATTTGTATTGTCAAGGAATCAGTTAGTCAGAAAGTTGAAGCTAGTTGCTCATTCCAAAACAATGCAGTGAAGAGCATAATACTTATATAAAACAATAAAAAAACCGGTCAAGTGCGAGTCGGACTCGCACACCGAGGTTTCCGTACAAATTTGTAGTTGCATATCCATACTAATATTATAAATGAGAAAGTAACTCTGTTCACGATGAAGAGCTACACCGATTTTGATGAAATTTGGTATGAAAATAGCTTGAACCCTGGGAAGGCACATAGGGTATTTTTTAATCCAGGACTTCGTATGCATCCGCGATAACCAACATTCACACGGTGCAAATCGAGGACAAAAGCTCGGTATAAATAAAGAATATATTTTTATGACTTAATTACAAATGTATTGTTTAAGACGATATTACTTGTCAAATTTCATAGTTCTAGGTCAACGGAAAGTACCTACCCTATAAATTTTGATTTCCTTGAGAGTGTCGTAATGTACATTTTTTGCGACATAAACGGCCGTATCTTTTTGTTCACGTTAACTTAGAAGTTTGATTTTTTCACAGCTTCAAGGGACTATAGGTAGACTTGAGTATATGGAGTATAATTTCAATTCAATGCCTCCACGCATTTCCGAGATAAGGGGTCTTGACAGACCACAGACTGACGGACGGACAGACAGACAGACAGACGGATAACAAAGTGACCCTATAAGGGTTCCGTATTTTTCCTTTTGAGGTACGGAATCCTAAACACAATAAAAAACAGTTAAAGGTAAGCCATGACAGTTATGACAAATGACGAATCTCAACGTTGTACAAAATTATTTACTACTATTTAATTACACAGTAAGTAGGTAAGGGGCGGTCAGATAGACAATCACTCCTTGTAAAACACTGATATAGTACGGCCGACGTATCTTGGCGGTCCTGAAGTTAGTCGATTAGCTGCGCAGTAGACAATTTCGTTTCTAAAAGATCCATTGCGCAGCCACACTAACTTCTGGACGGCCAAGATACGTCGGCCGTACTGTACTTGTTTCATTCAACCTGTATGTTTCAGACATCCAAAGTAATGCATAGCAGGTCAAATGCTTTCACAATATGCAGACGATCTGTGGGCTAATTCACGTAACTAAAGAAGTGCTGTTGCAGTGCAGTTGCAGTTAAGTTTCGATCAAAACAACGCTTTTTGTATTCTCTACCGCTGTCAGACACGCTTCCGTCAAGTTCGCGTCACGCGAGCGCAATAACGGCTTTCTACTGTTGCGCGTCTTTCGTGCGTGATTCGGATTACAACAATGATCGGTATTCTACTATTCGTTTGACGTCTCAAATTGATAGTTAAAAAGCACTAAAATCTGCACTGGGGTATTATTTTAATATTACAATAACGTCATATTCATTCAAAATGTAATCGATTCTATTTAATTATTTAGTGAGTAATATTTTTTCTGTCATGTGGCTACACCATGAGTAAGTTGGGTAGAGTTTGGCTGTCGTACAGTTGACGTGCAGTTCACGCGCAGTTCAGGGATTACAAGAATACCGTTTATCACTCAAACTTGAACTTAACTGCAACTGCACTACAACTTCATCGGTGCGTTATAAAATTACGTGAATTAGCCTTCTGTGCGTTCTTAACGCAGCAGAGCGCCCCGACCACGCCACCACGGGCAGAATGGACAGCGGACGAAATAATCGACTACTACAAGCGATGGGGATTGCAATGTAATGTTGACAAAACTGAATGCATTATGTTCTCTAGCAAGAAACCAAGAGGAAGAAATCCTAACACAGGTTACAGAAATCACATTCGATTGAAGGGAGAGTGTATCGAATACAAGAAACAAGTTAAATACCTAGGGGTAACCCTAGATAAAAATCTGTCAATGAATCATCACACAAAGGAAGTTGTAAAAAAGTTGAAACGAGTAAGAGGTGCGCTCAACCCCATCATTGGATACAGATCTAAAATTGGCGTGGACACAAAGCTACTTATTATACAAGCATGTTTGCTCCCAATCCTTGACTACAGCGTCGTGCGGTTATTGCCGAGTTATAGCAAAAGCAATCTACTAAAAATTGAGCGCCAATACAGAATGGCGCTAAAAGCTGCTGGAGGTTTCGACCGACGACGACTAGACACGGACACACTGTGGGAGACGCTACAACAAGACCCCTGGCACATGAGAGATCAGAGCCCACGACCTACATCGCGATATGATTAACAAACTCCAACAACTGGCAATCACCCGTCTAGAAGATCCTGGACCAGAATACACGCGATACGGCCACTTTAACCCAGCTCTTTTCGCCCATAGAATAGGTGAAATTAAATATGTACTATCGTGGACATTACCGCCTCCTCAGTTAAAAAAAGAAGTCAACGGGGCGGGGTAGAGAGCGCTTCCATCTTTTGAGTGCAAGCAAAAATGAACTTAGTGGTGGTCAGGCTGGTGTGTCGACGATAGTACCTAAAAATGCGAGAGAAAAGCCGCTCCACAAGCAAACGACCGTCCCATGAGAGCGCAGGCTCTGACCCATTGAGTCACGCGTTGAAAAATTTGTCAATACAGGCCTAGACTTGCTGGGATTTTAAAACCACAAACCGTATTTTTGCATTGTATACACTGAAAATAAAGTAAGGGAAGATGATAGAAATAAGCTGCAAAAGATCCCCCACAGGACAAAATGCGCTTTGTTAAATTTATTTTATTAAGTGACTTGTCAAATATTCTTAACCAAGTAATAAACAATATTCTATTCTATTCTATTCTGTACTTGTATTCAGTCGAATTCGGTTAGACAGGAACCCTGAACGGAAAGCTATGTCGATGATAAGTAAGTAGGTCAGTAGCTGAGCTGGGGGCCAAGTCTGCTATTTTTATAATTTTGTCATTCCAACACGATCCCATTGTCATTTTGCTAAAAGTTCGTAATCTGCTAAATTCATAATGGTCGATCATTGGTCGGTCGAATTAAAAGCAATGACTGCACAATGACGTTGTACTTAATACTTGTAATGGTAGGTCACTGATCAAAGTAACTGTCAAAATTTTAGCAGATTACCGCCGAAGTCAGTCATTCAGTTGGCATTTTGTACGAGATTACCATTCTATATCATTTCTTTCAATGGCGTGTCAGTGGTTGATCATTGGAAAGTCATAGTGACGCCAATATATTAGTAGAATACCAAACTTGTCAAAATCAACAATTATGAAATCAATCAGAAGTCAGAATGGTCTATACCATTCTGACACTATTGTAATAGCAGACTTCAGGCCCTGGTAGGTTCCTTCCTATTTGATAGCAGCATTATTGGAACAATCATTAATCATTATCAATTGTTATTGATTGATTAAAATGGCCTTTAAATTATTAATTGAATAAAAAATCCCATCTGATATTAGGCACTTTCTATAAGTAAATAATACCGGTTTACTATTTTGAATGACCTTATAGTTATGAACATCAGTTAACTTCAATACGACGGTAGTTAACTTTGTCGATCTGTGGATACCGAATAATAACTCAATGAACACTATTTTTAACCCACTTCAAAAAAAGGAGGAGGTTCTATTCGACACGAATACGGTACCTTTATACAGGAAGTTTGTTAGATCGCTGCAAAGCCGTAAAGTGGAGCTAGTAGACCTTTAATTATAACCATTTGAACCGAAATTGTCGTAGACGAAATGTGACTATTTTTTTTATCAAATTTTTAATGACTTTTGATGACAAGACCCAACATATTGCAGTTAGTTGCAAATGATAGCCAGTTTGAGAGATAAACCATTTTTTTTATTGGCTCACGACACAGTTGCCTTAATCATGTTTTCATTTTATTTTATTTATTTCATCATCATCATTATCGTTTCTGCCGAAAGACGTCCACTGCTGGACATAGGCCTTCCCCGCGTGTCGCCACATTGACCGGTCCCGTGCGACTCGCATCCAGCGGATCCCTGCAACCTTTACCAGGTCATCGGTCCACCTACTCACATATAAAAAATATATTGGTCCGTCTGTATGTTCCCGGCTATAATCTCTGAAATGGCTTGACCGATTTAGACGGGACTTTCTCAGGCAGATAGCTGATGTTATAAGGAGTAAATTAAGCTACTTTTATTACAGAAAACAATTAGGGTTCCGCGTAAAAAATGTTTAACTCCTCTGATAATCAACTATCACGCGCACTAAGTCGCGGACGTATCAGCTAGTGTTGATTAAGAGCTCAACTGTCAATTAGGAGACACAATAGTTAAACAATGACAAACAACCAATATTTGGCTTCTGGATAGACGAACCCACTAACTAATAAAGGTTGTTACAATGTTTGGTAGGTATATCATCACCTATCACCATAAACAATATGATTTAGAATTATATTACGACATTTCCTGCATTATAAATTAAGCACCTGTAATATGTATGTAAATATCTTTGCTTTAATTAGAAAAATATCAACAAACTTATCTCTGACGGGATTAATTAAATGACAATTTTGTTTAGTGCCAATGTAGACTAGCTTTAGGTATTTCAGCTCTAGCGATTTGCAATCTCGAAAGATTAATAACGCCCTCATATCCTCAAATGCAAAAAAAAACTTTTTTACCAAAAAACACAACCGCCTTTAAAAAATAAAAAGAAAAAAAAAATTCGCAAGTCGGTGGAAATACAAAACAACAAACAGAACCAAAGCCACTTGCGCCGACTTGAAGGCGGTTGACTGTTGTAAAAAAGTTACTTTTTAACCGACTTCAAAAAGGAGGAGGTTATTCAATTCGAATGTTTATATTTTTTATTATGTATGTTCGGGCATAACTCTGTCATATATACACGGATTTGCAAAATTCTGTTTTTGTTTGAAAGGGGTTTCTTTCGAAATGGTCCCTTAGACATTTTACCAAAATTGGTACAGCCCTTTTTGAGAAAATCAACAAATTCCCAAAAAAATACTTAGACGACGAGTTTCTTCAGTCTTTGGAGGACCTACAATCTCTTTTAAGTGTGTCGCCGTTTCTTAATGGATTTGGATGTTAAGGCAACACTAAGAAGCGAAAAATAAAAACATTTTTTCAAAAAAGCTTTTTACAAAAAAGACAACCGCCTTCAAAAACTAAAATGTGAATAAAAAAAAATAGTTTAAAAACTAAAACCCGACTACAACAAAAAGTGATCTAAAAAGTACGAAACAAGAAAATATTTCACACAGAAATCAAGACATAGGTACAAAATAGTCAAGGTAAGCCATGGTTGCATGCCTGTATCCCATATGAGTGCGATGAACATGAATTATAATGGCATGCAACCACGGCTTACCTTGACTATTTTGTACCTATGTCTTGATTTCTGTGTGAAATATTTTCTTGTTTCGTACTTTTTAGATCACTTTTTGTTGTAGTCGGGTTTTAGTTTTTAAACTATTTTTTTTTATTTAAACCATTTTGGAGTCACAGCTAAGCATTATATATTTAAAAGGTACTAGTGAACCCCTTTCTAATGATACTAAACACGGTATGCGTATCTTAATTTATTTGGTAATCTTTTCTTTTTTTAAATAATTTGTGACAAAACACAACTAAATATTATATATTTGAATGGTACTAGTGAACCCCTTTAAAATGATACCAAACACGGTATGCTTGTCTTCATTTTTTTTTTAAATCTTGGTTTTGTTGTCCGCCAGAGGGCGCCACATTGGATTCGGTGACACGTCATATAGCCTATAACCAGCGGACGATCAAGACGCTTCTAACGATACCTCATTTGTTCAGTTCTGATAAGTAGTTTAGGAGCTATGCGCGTACAGATGAACATACATACATACATACATACATACATACATACATACATACATACATAGCCTGTCAAACTCATAACCCTCCTTTGGCTTTGCCGTAGTCGGGTAAAAATAACTAGAGCACAGAACACACATTGACTTTAGTTTCGAAATAACTTTTTAGTTTTTGAAGGCGGTTGTCTTTTTTGTAAAAAGCTTTTTATTTTCCGCTTTTTAGTACCTACCTCCTTCTCATCCAAATCTATTAAGGAGAGATTGAAAGTTAACTACTACAAAGATTGATGAAACTAAAACGTCGTCTATGTAAAATTTTTGGGTATTTGTTGATTTTTCAAAAAGTGCTAAATCGATTTCGATTGAATTAATATAGAACCACCCCTGAAGCATACCCTATCCATAAAAACAAGAATTTTCAAAATCGGTTTACGTTTGCCGGAGAAATCGCGTAACAAATCGCGCACATACTTAATGCAGACTTATACGGTTTTCTCATGGATGCCATTGTCAGAACTGGACCAAATTAAAATGGGACCACACGGGAAGCACTAGCTTTCAAATAAAAAAGAATCATCAAAATCGGTTCCCCCAGTCCACAGAAATCAGGTAACAAAAAAAAAAAAAAAAACAGACGAATGAAACTTTTTTCAAAAAAAAGAAAACCGCCTTCAAAAACTTTAAAGTGATAAATAACTTTAGCACAGAACACACATTACTTTACTTTTGGAAGTCGGGGGCAATACAAAACAACAAACACAAAGCCACCGCCACCGACTTCCAAAAGTAAAGTAATGTGTGTTCTGTGCTAAAGTTATTTAACACTTTCTGGCCAATTGCCAGTCGGACTCGCGCACGAAGGGTTCCACCTATACAACATTAGACACTATGTTATAACCTTTTTAGGGTTCAGTATTACATTATTGATAATGATGTAAAGCCTTAAAAGTTACACGTGATCGTCGTGAGCTTTGACCCTTAGGATGGTAACTTCTTTACTCGTATCGGCAGCGACTCTGCTTAATAACGACGCGAGCCGCTTGCACACGATGGTATGAGAGACGTCCAGCCTGGCCTTCGCAAATACACTGGAGGCAGTGGCGTGCCTTCCATAGAAGCCCTCAAGCCGGGCTTGTAATCGATAATGCGACACGACGGGACCTTCATACAAGCCAAAAAGCCGGGCTTTCACTAGTCAGCATAACATGAGCTAATCAATAATTGAGTAACTTGTAGATTTTATCTTAATCGTAAAATGTCCATCGGGCTTGCCCTAACCTGGGCCCCCAGGCACGCCACTGATGGAGGCACTACAAAAGCGGGGCAGATCATAAATCCATTAAAGTTATGTTGGCCCCGAGGCTAATAAAATTTTAGTTTTTCCTAAATGTAATAGTGCTTCTGTCAGTTTCCCTCAGGGTACTAAACGACCTCTGCGTAAATAAATGCAGTCGATTTAAAACTCTATTTCGTTATCCATTGATTGATATTTCCGTAACCAGGTCAAAGCATGTCGATGACGCGAACCAATAGCCGTAACTTTTGCTCCTTCGAAAGAAGTTTTTCACTTCAAAAACAAACAAACTTCAGCTTTAAAATATTAGTACCTAAGTAGATTATGTGATCGTTTGCAACAACCGGTTGTTTTCAAGTTTCTCACGCTACAAGTAAGTGGATTACGAAGTTGCTTCGACGAAGTTTTATTTGGGATTGTATTTAGCGTTAGTGTGTCAATTCGTAATCGAAGTAGGTAGAAATATTTCCAAAGTTTAATATTGGGTAAGATTCACCTAATGTCGTGCCTCATAGCCACCCACCTGTGCTGCATTGCATGGCTTTTATCGTGCGTCGATGCCGGACAAGAACCATGATGAGACTGTTTAATTCATACTAGCTTCTGCCCGCGACATTGCTAGCGTGTAATTTTTACTGAACTTACATTTTTTAGGGTTCCGTACGTAAAAAACGGAATCCTTATAGGATCACTCGTGCGTCTGTCTGTCCGTCCGTCTGTCACAGTCAATTTGCACCGAATCTACTGGACCAAATTAGGTGAAATTTGGTAGGATGGTGTAATCCTGTGACCTAAACACAGATGATAAAGACACAGACACACATACACAGATGATGTGATGTGATGTGATATATATTTTTTTTAAATAAGGGTAATTTTGGGGGTCTAGTTAGGAAATAATAAAAAGTTTTGAAAACTTTACTGTGTCATACTCAGATTATAAACCAATAGGTGTCATATATCAAATGAAAGGGCTCGTTGTGAGGGTCTCAAATATATTTTTGTTATTGTTGTAAAATAAACCGTTTTCATTTTATTCATAAAATAATACGAAAATTGTCAATTCACTCCCCTGAACTCCGAAACTACTGAGCCTAAAATTTTGAAAAAAATACAAAATATAGTTAATTGCATGTATTACACTTTACAGGAAAACCTATAAGAATTCTATCAATTGAAACTTTGGCATTGTACGGAACCCTCTCCACGCGAGTTCAACTCGCACTTGGCCGGCTTTTCTTTTATAATTAGCTGCTAACCGCGACGTCGCGCGTCATCCGTGTGAATTTCGATTACAGTTGGGTTTTAATTTTTTTGCACATAACTCTAATTATTATTTTTCTAGTTCCTTTTCTTTCTCTCTCTCTTTTTCTAGTTCTTTTCTTCTTTTACTTCTTTAATTATTTCAAGGGGTATCGTGTTACCCAGTAACTGAATTGTGGACGCCAGATAGGCAGTCACTCCATGTAAAACACTGGTATTGAGCTGCATCTGGTTAGACTGGAAGCCGACCCTAACATGGTTGAGACAAGGCTAGGCAGATGATGATGATATTAAGAAATTAAGGATGTCTACTTATATCTCTATGGCAATAATTATCAAGAAGCTTTTAATCTATTTCTGGTAAAAACATTTTCTGAAGTTGTCTCCTGAAAATGTTGTTACCAAAAATGTATCTGTATACACTTTAAGCTACTTTACTATAGCCTGAGGAATTGCCAAACTTAAGTGGCAGTGGGCAGGGCACATTGCTCGCAGAACGAATGGCCGATGGGGCCGAAAAGTTCTAGAGTGGCGACCGAGAATCGGAAGACGTTGCGTTGGAAGGCCTCCCACTGGGTGGACCGATGACCTGGTAAAGGTTGCGGGGATCCGCTGGATGCGAGTCGCACGGGACCAGTCAATGTGGCGACACTTGGGAGAGGCCTATGTCCAGCAGTCGACGTCTTTCGGCTGAAATGATGATGATGATACACTTTGACGACACGGTTGGCGCAGTGGCTGAGCGATCGACTGCTGCGCAGCGTGTTGCGGGTTCGATTCCCGCCCAGGGTAAACATTTGTGTGATGAGCACTTGTGTTTGCCTTGTGTCTGGGTGTTGTTTATCTAATATGTATGTATTTACAAAAAAAAAATGTATTTGTGTATGTATATCAGCTGTCTGACACCCATAGTACAGGGTCTCTCTAGTTTGGGGTCTGGTCTAGATGGCCGTGTGTGAAAATGTCCCCACATATTATTATTATTATTCTCATTCATCTATTTAATTTACATATTGTATTATATTTTTAAATACTTATTAGTAAAAAAAAATAATAAAAACATTTAAAAATATAAAAAATAGTAGCCCACTGGTATCAGGAACAGGGTCCAAGCTACCGGTGGTCAGGGCTCCTGAGAGAGGAATCTCCTAACAATACGCGCCGTGTCCAGGAGTACCGCTTTCTGTATATTCTGATCCAGCTGCCCAACGAGAGCCTCCTTAGGTGTTGGTCGAGGTTGTATTATTATTATTATTACTTTAAGGTCTTCAAAACGCTGCGGTGTTCTATTCACTTCTAGAGCTTTTTCATTACTACCTACACAAAGACGCCATCTTGACAAATAGTTGACATGTTTGACATGTCATGTCAAGCCGTTCACTTTTGAGCATCATTCAGACAGCAACTGTTTTGCAATGAGTAATTGCGTAACTTTGTACTTTCTCAATTGCAAGATAGGCTTCTTCTTCATAATACATGCTAATACTTATAATTTATAAATAGGTAGAAGTTGAGAATTGGGTGTTAATGAATAAAAATGTTTTTCGAAATATATTATTAGATATGGGTATCTTTAAAAGGTTGTGTTGAAATCAGAGATTGTAAAAAGCAAATGCTTAAGTATAGACAGTGAAGGGTACCCAGTTGATGACGCTGTCTGTACAACATGTATGAAATGAAATGAATTTTTATTCAGCCAATTACAAAACCTGATATGCTAGCTAAGTTACTAACAAAGGCTGTGTAGGTACTGGTAGCAGATTTGAATTGCCTCTGAGATTGGTATCATGATTGCTATCTGTGGAATCTCGCTCTAACGACGAATGAAGAGAAAGTGCGAAGGGAAAAATAAAGAAGATAATTAGTAAAATAAAAAACATTTAAAAAAGATCGCCTTCAAAAAGTAAAAAATAGTTACTTTCAATTCGCAAGTCGGCGGCTTTGGTTTAGCTTGTTGTTTTGTATTGCCACCGACTTGCGAATTGAAAGTTATTTTGTCTTTTGGCGGTTGTCTTTTTTGTAAAAAAAGTTTTTTTTTTTCGCTTCTTAGTCCTACACTTATCATACAAATTAATTACGAAATGGTGACACCAAAAAAAGTCAGTCATTCCTTAATTTTCTACCCTTAGGGGCGGAATATTTTCTCGAAATTTATATGGGACCTTTGAGGCAGGTACCTATACACTATCAATTAGAAGAATCATCGATATCAGACTACAACTTGTACACTGAAAAAAATTATGCGTAGTCAAACAAAAAAATAAAAAATAAAAATAAAATGAAAACTACTGCGCCAAACTATGTGAAATTTTTATGGGACCAAATGGTTTAAGGTTACAGTAACCAAAAGTTCTGTTACTACAAACCAAACATACATTAACATAATTGATATTGCGTACACAACCAAATCAGTTTTATAATTATTTGACAAATTTTATTTGATTATAATAATAATAATAATATATGGGGACATTTCACACATCTGACCCCAAACTAGGGAGACCCTGTACTATGAGTGTCAGACAGTTGCACCCAAAGTTGAGTTATTTCTGAAATAGCGTAAATAGTTCAGCTGATAATTTATTTGAATGTGATAGTGCATTATTTTTTTTATTTTTTATCCTTTGATAGGCATACGTGATACGTTTGACCACTATTTCACCTGATGGGAAGCGATGATGCGGTCTAAGATGGAGCACGCTTGCCTAGAAGTAACCTATTCACTCTTGACTTAAAGACTCCCGGGTTGTAGCTATCAGGAAACACAGACTCAAAGTTATACATAATGATGTCTACCATGACCTGTTTATTCTATAAATAGGTTTACCTACTCGTACCTTAAAGATACCCAGATTAAACTTACCGGGGAACAGAGAGGCGGGCAGTGAATTCCACAGTCTGGAAGCTCACACAATAAATATTGCATCAACGCTTGGTTCGAGACCGTGGAACTATACCCATATAGTGGTGACGCTTCGCCGTATCTCTGCTCGTCTGATGCTCCTTCACAAAGAGCAACTACCCTACTACTATATAAATATCTCTTATTGTTTCAGATCCTCGCAGTAACCTCTACGTCTTTAAGTCAAAAAGATGATGAGATCATTCGGCAAGACTTTGATGGTCCTCATGACGACGGCTCCTACAGATGGGCATTACAGACATGTAAGATTTTATTTATATCTGATCTAGCTTTTAACCGACTTCAAAATAGCACCCACCCTTTTCATCCCAAAGGTGTCATAGAAGGCGACTAAGGGAAAATCCGAAAGTCGGGCAGCAGTGGCTTCCGTGTACTCCACTGCGATGCCCAAGACACCCTTGGGGAAGGCCATTGTCCAACAGTGGACGTCTTACGGCTGATGATGATGATGACCCACGACACCTATTCCAGTTCTTGTCTTCGCCCGATTAGAGTTCGAAAATTATCCCACGGAAACGAACTACCAGGACAAAAAGTATTATGGTTTATAGTAATTTGATATCGCGCGTCCTCACTTTTTTCGGTCACTTTTGCCGTCGGGGAGATGTATCCATCGAACGCCTTGTTCCGCCGGTTCAAGGGAAAGTCTAAGGTGCCAGGCCACGAGGTAGATCGCCTATGAGTCAAGGCTGCAGTTGATGGCACCATGCACGAATGCACGGGGAAGGCAGCTGTAAGGGAGGAATGGCGACGTGTCGTAAGCGTGCCACCAACGCCTGAAGTGACGACCATGACCACTCTGTCAAGAGTAAACCGACGAAGAAGATGAATTAGATATCGATTTCTAATACATATGTGAAGTATTGTGAAGTCATCATCTGCTTAGCCTTATCCCAACTACATTGGGGTCAGCTTCCAGTCTAAACGGATGCAGCTGAATTCCAGTGTTTCACATGGAGCGACTGCCTGTCTTGACATCCACTACCCAGTAACTAGGTTACACGATACGCCTTGGTAAGACTGGTTGTCAAATTTTCCGTTTTCCATAACGAGTGTCCAAGATCTACAAATGACAACCGTGACCGTCACTTCGCATAAGGTTCAAAATGACCTTGATATATTTGTTATTTTGAATCGGGTTCGAGTGCGAAGTGAGCGTCGAAGTGACAGGGAAATTACATTACAGAATGCCACTACTTACGTCATCTCATACTTCATCTGTCAAAATCTCCCTTTCAATTTAGTTCAACTCGCTGACACGCTCGCAGGGGTGGCGCTAGTGTAAATTCGAATTATCAACCGAGTTTTTAGAATGCCAATCAAGCAGTGGCGGCATAGGGTAGATTGGCACCCAGGGCGGTTTTATTGAGCAACCCTTCTTAACATAAAACAACAAATACATACTAAACATTCTTACGATACTTTTCTATTATTTTAGTAAAATATTTAAACCATTATCAAAATTGAATTTCCTGTCTCTTTCAATTGATGAAATCGCTCGATTTATCTATATAGGGTGACTGGTAATTAGTGTACGATACTTAAACACGTGATTGTGTTCATGATAACAAACAACTTTCCCGAAGAAAAAAGGTTTTTTGTACTATTTCAATTTTCATACGGCTGCCCAAGTAGCACAGATGGCTGTATAACTACTCACTTTTAGACCTATTTGAAACTCTATGCGTATTAAGACTCTTTTAAGAGTACACTGGTGATCCTACAGCTGCATAATAGCTGTCAGTGATATTTAAACAGCTTAGACTGATTAAGAGCTGCATCAAGGCTGATTAAGATCGACAAAACTACCATTAATACGCTAAGAGTGCTATAAAGGTATATTTTCAACGACTCTATTCAGCTTTTACCATTATCCAATGCCTTAACCGTAGTAAGGGCTGTTTAGAGGATAAAATTACGCAAAATGCTGTATAAGAAGATATTTGTGAACTCCTATTACACTGACTTATTAAAGGGGCACGTGTGTACTATTATGACGTTAATAGCTGTATAATGGATGATTTGTGGCCCACATTACAGATGATTATTGCTGAATAGGTCTACCGCTAATCAGCCTTTATACTGCCATTGACAGTGTCTGCATAGCGACTGTTTAAACATTCACTAGATGCCTCGCAGCTGCTTAGAGACTCACTATAGCGTATCGAATTAACGGATTCTACTTTATAGTGGTTCACATAAATACCTTTAATCAGACTTTATCTGAATAAAAGTAACATGTGGTACTGTAATCAGTCAGTGTAACTAGTTGATGGCGATTATATCGACGTATATATTTGATTGCTTTATGAATTCGAATAATTCGTGGAAAATGAAAGCTAGAACAGGGGGGCATTAGATAAAAATTATCGAAAGAGTACGAAAGAATTATGAAGGCAGAAGAAATAAAACCTTCAAGTCAGGAAGTAACGCAAAGCGTGACAAATAGTTTGAAACAGGATGGTTCCGTACAAAATATTAATCGCAATAGCTCAGAAAATGTAGCACATTCAACAAATTATGTGTGTCCAAGTTCTTCTTCCAGTAACCTCGGTGCTAAAATTAAGTGTTCAATTTTAAACATAGGCAATTATAACTCAGAAAAAATATAGAGTTCTGAAGATGACGACGGCAACTACAGCGATGATGTAAAGCACTCACTGTTTAGGGGAAAAATTAGAACGTGGGCTGTAGAAAAGAGTATTAAGGGGCTATTAAACGATTTTTACAGATTTTAAACTGACAATCACGTCAAAATGTGCAGTGTAAATGATTTGAAAAAAATATATGTTAAACTAGAACATTCTCTTAATCACTTAGTAAGTGAATATTTTTAATTATATTCATATTATATAGTTTAATTAATAATTAATACTAAACTTTGAGAGTTTTGGACGCAAAACTGGTGCAGAACGGACGATGTCTGCGTCCAAAACTTTCAAAATTTAGTCGAAAAAATTAAATAAAAGTAGTATTCTTTCAAAATTAAAAAAAAAGCGTATACTAAAAGATAGATAATAAAATTGTCTGTAAGATAGTGTAAGTTTCGGATAATTATACCTGGTAGATTTTGTGTGATTGTCAATGTTTTGTCCGCGTCAGACACAACTTCACGAGTTAATTAAACTATTTAATATGAACTTAATCAAAAATATTCACCTTCTATATGATTAAGAGAATGTTCTAGTTAAACATATATTTTTTTCAAATCATTTACACTGCACATTTTGACGTGATTGTCAGTTTAAAATCTGTAAAAGTCGTTTAATAGCCCCTTAACCATGTTGCTTTAAAAGATCTGGCAGCAATTATCAACGACTTGATTCCGCAAATATTACCAACTGATCCAAGGACAATTTTAGCAACTCCTCGAAAATTCAACATAAAAGAAATCGAAGGTGGCGAATACTGGCACAACGGAATAGCCAATTCTGTGATTAAAATATTAAATAGTTGGGATGAAGCTCCAGACGAAATTTCATTAAATATTAGTTTGGATGAATTGCCAATATTTAAAAGTTCTAAACATGAATTTTGGCCAATTTTGTGCAACATCCACGAGAATACTGATATAAAGCCATTTATTATAGGTATTTACTTTGGAGTTGGAAAACAAAAAAAAATTGAACAGTTACTTAGAAGATTTTATTAACGACATGAAAAAAATTTGTTGGCACTACGCCTCATTGACATCGGTGTCGCTATATCGCTCTATACTTTCTAATTCAATTTCTGCCTGTGTGTACGAAAACAAATTTTGCCTTTTTAGACCACAATTCATTTTCTTCCAATCAGGACTCGGCTTCGAACGTTCTGCCTTGATCAGCTTCAAAATGTTTTTATTCTTCGGAGGCCAACTTAATATTCCATTTTACTCCCAAAGTAACGGTACAATGCTCAATCGATCACCATCCGGTTCTGAAGTACTTACGATCTTAAAAGGCATTACTCTGTAATAAAGAAATGAAACAATTATCGTTTTACTAAACGAAAATTAAGCGTGACGTAACGTTTGAGTAACAGCTTTCTTTCTACCCAATTTGAAATATTCCACGCACGTAAAACGGTGTGCTAAATAATACCGCTTTGACAATTTTGAAATAGAAGTTATCCATGCAGTGGTTTTAGATATAATACTACAGATCCCTAAAGAGTCTGTATAACAACTGTTTAATTGTTCACATTATGGCTAACGGTAGAGCTTGTGGACCATTAAAAGTAAAGAAAACAGCTTATAGCTGCATACAGTTCACATGTGGAATTTTATTCTGTTTTTTGCTGATTAACAGTACACTAGTGAACTATTAGACGGGCTTTTGCAGCATACAAGAGTTTTAACTGTTTACGTCACTGTTTAACATAAATCCACCATTGTATTGTATAACCTATAAAAATACTGATTAATTTTTCAACTTTTATGATGTTTTGTGTATGAATTAGGAATGTATTGCTTTAGTTTTTACTTCCTGATATCATAATAATAACTTTTTATCTCATAATTATTTTCAAAGCACTAAAAATTGATTATTTAAGTTTTCATCACGGCTTATTTATATCACAACATTAATTAAAAACAGAATATTTTCGTGGCGCACTAAAATTTTCTTAGATAATATATATGTATAATGTCAGTGAAATTACATTCCCAATCATTTTTCTTTTATTAATATGTAAAACAATGTACTTACCAAGGAATATGAGTATTATCCACGTATAATTCACTCCACGAAACAAGTGTTCAATTGGCAGCTATGGGATTATATTTATTTGCTTCTACATGTTTGCTTTTTCAAATATGTTCACTTTTACACTGACCGCAAGCAGTCTTACCCGGTTTAAAACATGTATTAAGAACGTAGATGTGACATATTTTCTGAATATAGAGTAACTTGTGATCTCTTAGTCAGTCGATATTCAGCGCAAAGTACTGTCGTTACCCTTTATAACACTGTTAAATTGCTGCTACACAGCTCCTAAGCAGCTATGTGAACTTAAGGCTGAATAATTTGTGCCCATTTAAGAATTATAAGAGCTGTATAGGGCCCTAAACAGCCCTTATGCAGCTTTTTAATTCAGCTTTAAGCGTGATGGGAATCCGTTATTCGTCTGATAAGCAGCCTCGTGTGCTACTTGGGTGTTGTGTTATTGTGATAAAAGTGAACCAGTACAAAAAACTTTTTTCTTCGGGAAAGTTGTTTGTTATCATGAACACAATCACTTGTTTTAGTATCGTACACTAATTACCAGTCACCCTATAAATGTATGTATTTACAAAAAAAAAATGTATTTGTGTATGTATATCAGCTGTCTGACACCCATGGTACAGGGTCTCCCTAGTTTGGGGTCAGATGGCCGTGTGTGAAAATGTCCCCACATATTATTATTATTTCCCACAGATGTGTAGATGATGAAAAGAACGTATAATTTTTTTACGGTAACGTTCCCAAATGAGTGCACTTGCTCCCAATTAGCAGAAGTACTTAGCTAGGTACTAGCGTAGGTAGTTATTTATTGATATGGGTTTATCTTAAAGCGAGATTTTGTGCGCATACTTTGACACAGTAAAAATATTAGTACTACCTTTGGCTACAAGTAAGTTGTCGTTGTCACCCCGTGGTGCTTGGCATCCGGGGCGGACCGCCCCTTCGCCCCCCCTCTACGCCGCCACTGCAATCAAGAAACTCACAGCAGATTCAGATTCGAAGTTTAGAATGAGGTTTTACAGAATCACACCCCAGCCTGCTTTCCGAGTTACGAAGGAGTCTCTGTATGAAGTATCTGTAGTAAAATCAGATGTTAAGTTGCTTTGAAATCAATTAACTATTAGTCAATTGAGTTAACAAATAAGTGACGTCGCAGTTAGCTATTACCATGTAAACTCCATGGGGAATCGCGGTTTGAAAGCTCATGAAAAGTATACCATTTGATTGCTGCAAATCACGGCAGATGTTCAAATAAGAACTCTGTATTTTCCAGAAGAAAGTTCGGATTTCAAAGTTCAGTCCTCTGATTTGTTTATTTCATGATTTCACTAAAACAGGGTAGAGATTTGATCAAATCCTTTATCAGCCGTTTTGCTACCGTCACATAGTGAAAAAATTATTCACTGTTCATTCACTTTTCTTTTAAACTACCTATAGTTCTTGTAGTAACGAAACGGCCAAGTCACATATTTTGATTAAAGTGTAGAGTGTGTTAAGTTAGGGCCTGTAGAGTTTGGGCGTGTAGAGTTAGAAACTGGCTCTACATGAGAGCCAAGTCTCTTTCTCTCATTTTGGTGGAATTGTAGGTACCTAGCATTTCCCTGCGACATACTACCCAATTTGTGATATAATTCATACTTCGTTCGAGAACCTGCGTCATGTATTAATGTCATATTTTATCATTCACAGCTGGCGGTATCTTTCACGAACAGAAAGGTAGCCTCGAACCAGGCAGTACAGGGGAACCAGGCCTGTTCGTACAGGGCCAGTACCAGTACACAGCGCCTGATGGACAGGTAAACTATGCTAGCTTTCTAAACTCAAATCAATTACATCCATTAGATCTTAAAGGGCACTTTTGAACGTCATTCATAAAAGGAATACGAAATCGTGTTGCCTCTTGCAAAAGTAGTTTTGTATGGAGGAGAATGGGCCAGAAACTTCATACTGCCTCTTCTGAGAAAATAATCATAAGTAATGTTTTGCATAATTTAAGATTAGGTGCATTATTAAAATAATTTTATATAGGTACGAATGTGAAGACGTTGAATTTTATTCAAAAACCACTATAAGTGCTACAATAGGTCTAGAAGTAATTTATTTAAATAACGACCTGTAAATAATATTTTATCTAAGTACATAATTCAAGGAAAACTTAAAACTATTAGGTAAACTAAAAACGAATACAAATAGAAGTGTCAAATTATTCAACCTAGAGTTCCAACTACCAAACGCCCGCCGTTAATTTTCGTGACGATAGCGCTACGTAAGCAAAGAATAATGAATACGAAAACGTAACTCGCCGCTGCCGCAGCGTCGAGCTTTAGATTATATTACTTAGAGAGTATTACAGTACTCACAAAACCACACTGTATGTCAACAATCATTGCGCGCCGTTCTCATTACAATATTTATTTCTATATTCCAGGTGATAAACGTCCTTTATACCGCTGGTGAGAACGGCTTCGAGGCTAAGGGCGATCACATACCAACACCTCCACCAATCCCGATTGCAATACAGAGAGCTCTCGACTATCTCGCGACGAAGGCGCCATCTACGGAATACTAATTTTAACTACTGTATTGCCAAGAACTTTATAAGGAATGCGCCAGAACAGCCCGCGGAATTCAAATTTTCTTACGTTTTTTGCAATTTGCAGCTTAGTATCAGCAGTGGCATACCTAGCCAAGTGCGAGTCGGACTAGCGCACGAAGGGTTCTGTACCATTATCTTTACAACATTAGACACTATATTATAACCTTTTTTAGGGTTCCGTACCTCAAAAGGAAAAAGCGGAACCCTTATAGGATCACTTTGTTGTCCGTCTGTCTGTCTGTCAAGACCCTTTATCTCGGGAACGCGTGGAGGTATCGACTTGAAATTAAAACCATATAACTCAATTCTAAAGTCCCTTGAAGCTGTGAAAAAATCCAACTTCGAACTTAACTTGAAAAGAAGATACGGCCGTTTATGCCGCATAAAACGTATATTTCGACAATCTTAAGGGATTCAAAATTTATAGGGTACTTCCCGTTAACCTAGAACTATGAAATTTGGCAAGTAATATCGTCTTATACTACAAGTACAGGGAAAAGTCTGAAAACTACGCATTTGTTATTAAATTATAATAGAAATTATAGTCTTTATTTAATGTACGTAATCAATCATCGAGGTATGCGCGGACATAATTATATGGGTGACCAAATCACGGAATTTGAACCCTCAGTGGGCGAGTCCGACTCGCACTTGTCCGGTTTTTTTAATATCGAGCAAAAAAACGGCAAAACTTCACGTTTGTTGTATGTTGTATGGCAACAGAAATACATCATTTATGAAAATTTCAATTATCTAGCTATCACGCGTTCATGAGATACTGCCTGGTGACAGACAGACAGACAGACGGACAGTGGAGTCTTAGTAATAGGGTCCCGTTTTTACCCTTTGGGTACGGAACCCTAAAAACCAGCAAGTTGCTCAGTTATTGATTAGCTTATGTTATGAAATTATTAATGCAAGCCCAGCTTTTCGGCTTGTATGAAGATCTCGCCATTGAGTATCAGGTTGTATTGTAATAAAAGAAAATATTCGCGGGAGTAAGCTCTTAAAGTTAGACTAACTCGTAATCGTCATATTTTCATTAAAGAGGCACATTTACGAACTTTTCTAACTTGGAGAGTTAAGTTGATGATTTTAATTATTATAATTCTGTTAATATATATTTGTTACACCCGCGAAAATGTTTTGTACATCATATTACCCTCAGATTATGAGATGCAGATCTAGACCGTGTAGAACACTGAGAGTGAAGCCAAAAAGCAAATACAAATTCAAAAGTAAATGCCCACAATCTCGTGATTGTATTCGATTTTGAATTTGTATTTTTATTGGTTTTTTTAACGAAGCGCGTTGTAGGTATTCGCTTTTATATTTGTATTTGCTTTTTTGGGCTTCACTCTCAATGTTCCGCGGTCTATCTGCCTTTTGTTTTATAATCTGAGATATTACCATACAACCTGATACTGAGCTGCAAATAACAAAAAAAAAACATAAGAAATTTGAATTTCGCGGATTGCCCTAGCGCTGTTACCTTAAAACATAGTTGGAAGAACATGACAGAGTCAAGTGAAATCCATTTTGGGAACCTTGAAGTTGTACCTCTCTTTCGGGCAGGGTATGCCGTCTCTTTCTAGTACAGACGCTAGCACATTAACCCGTACCAAACTGTCAAATTTTCTCAATTGAATATGAACCTTATTATTTTCTATTAAAGTTGACCATTTATCAAGACAGATTGTTGCAGCTTGATGTGCTGGCCTCATTCATTGCTGTTGGCATTGATGATTACTTTAATTCTCTGAAAAAAAGCAAGTAAATTAAAAACAGCCTGTATAGTGCAGTTAGCATCAAAATGTTGGTAAACGTTTCGACGAATTTTAAGTAACTAAAATACACTTAAATATGGTGCTTAACTGTTATTTCTCAAGGTTCAATTAGTAAAGCTAATTATATTTTAGAATATTCATAAAATAAACCATTTTGATGTTGACTGTACTCAATTTAAAATCACGATAAAATTATCACGGCCCGTAAAATATAGTACAAAATAAGATTATATTTTAGTTTTTAAGTAATATTTTTAAACATTTAATTAAAGATTCACTTTAATTCTACTTTTTAAACCCGAAGAAAATAAAGGACATTTATATATAATAATAATACTAGTCTGTAATAGAGGGTATTACACCCATTTTTGAAAAGTGTCTCAATTAAATTCTGTAGTGCTAATATGCCACTAAAAAAAACACAAAATTTTTATTCAATCGTTAAGTGCCATAAAGGCATCTCTTCACATTTTCAAATATCGCGCGTAGTTTAAACGCCTTGTAGTGGACCCATATTGCATTGTGGAAATGACGTCAGTTTGCAGTGTAGTCAAATGCGCTGATATTTTGTATGATTATTGTATATAATTTAAAAATAATATTTTATAATAGGAGTAATAATTAAAAAAATCCAAGAAAATAATAAAAGTACAAAGCCTTTATACGCCTATTGGTTGACTAACAGTTGACACGTTTTTGTTTACACAGCGGTACGACGTAATAAGATGGCGGCTACTATTTCATGGTGTTATAAAACAGATTAAAAAACCGAAAACTAAATTGAATTTTAAAATTTATTTTGTTATTTTATGAACTAACTTACATTCCGACTGCTTTTCAACCGACTTCAAAAAAGCACACACATTGACTTTAGTTTCGAAATTCAGTGGCTTTGTTCTGTTTGTTGTTTTGTATTGCCACCGACTTCCGAAACTAAAGTCAATGTGTGTTCTGTGCTAAAGTTATTTTTCACTTTTTAGTTTTTGAAGGCGGTTGTCTTGAATGTAAAAAGCTTTTTGTCTAAACTATCTCAATAATATATTTATAGATTTTTCTCATAAAGAGTAAAATACCCTACTGTCCCACTGCAGGGCAAAGGCCTCTTCTCATAGACAGAAGACACGAGCACTGATCACCACGTGCGCTCAAGGTTATATTTTCAGAGACGTATAGTCACCAAAAGAGATTTGAAGTTTACTTAGAAACCGATGGACGTTTTCGAGCAAAATTTAATTAAATCATTGAACTGTTTATTCTCTACTAGCTGACCCGACAGACGTCCTGTCCGTATCTATCTACCCTACCAAACCACCTATCTACTACCTACCTACCTCCCCTACGCGTAGCCTATACCTGCCCTACACCTAATTTACCTACCTAAAATTTTATTCTATACAAACCTTCTCCTGACAATAACGAACTCAAAAAAAAGAATTATCCAATTTGGTTCAGCCTTTCGGAAGTTATGCGCTTACATACATTTCGGTGATTCATTTATATATAGATTTATTTTATTTTATCTGACGACTCTGGTTACTATCTCTTTTGGTAACTGTGTCATATATTTCAGGATGTCAGTGATGTTCATATATTTGTGTGATGAGCACTTGTGTTTGCCTTGTGTTTGGGTGTTGTTTATATATATACTAGCTGACCCGACAGACGTTTTCCTGTCTATATCTACCTACTTACCTACCCTACGCCTACCCTACAACTACTAAAAAAAGTGAAATAAAAAAATAGTATCCTATGTCCCTTCTCCTAGTTCTAAGCTACCTCCCCACCAATTTACATCCAAATCGGTTCAGCCGTTCTTGAGTTATAAATAGTGTAACTAACGACTGTATTTTATATATACAGATATATTTAAAAATGTATTTGTGTATGTATTCAGCTGTCTGACACCCATAGTACAGGTTCTCCCTAGTTTGGGGTCAGATGGCCATGTGTGAAATGTCCCCACATATTATTATATAAATTATTGAAAAAGTCAATCGGTACTTGCTGAGTATCGAACTCCTAACATCTTGCATAAGTGGAAGGCGCCTTAACTACTGGGCCATCACGCCATTCATT
Organism: Charanyca ferruginea; assembly: GCA_947361185.1. Taxonomy (NCBI): domain Eukaryota; kingdom Metazoa; phylum Arthropoda; class Insecta; order Lepidoptera; family Noctuidae; genus Charanyca; species Charanyca ferruginea. The sequence goes on from OX376080.1 coordinate 4,995,768, forward strand.
CCATTCACATTGTTTTTTGTTTTGCAATTTTTCTTATATTTTTGTAACAAAAAATGGATTATTTTTAAGATTAAGTGTAAATAAATAAAACAATTTGATACAAGATTTATTTTTATTTATAAATAAAAAAAAACACTGTTTTTACAATAAATCCTTACGTAAGGTATACACATTTGTACATTAATGTACATATTTATACATTTCTACACTCAAATACGCCATTTACCTGTATATATATTAAAACATTAAAACTAAATAACTTTGCTTTGTTTTAATCAAAGGACACTGCGCAGTCTTATTTGATATGGTGTATGAATCAAAAACAATGAACAACAGATTCAAAATATGATTTCTTTTTAACTATAATATTTTAAAAGAACATATAAGTGTGAGGCTCTTCTCGCCTGAAAAACAGGACTACCTAATTCAGGTACGTAAACACTTAGGGTGATGCCACACGAGCGTTGCGGCTACGCTGCGTCGTCGCAACGCAATAATTTCAATGCAGTCAATGCCACACGAGCACTTCGTCGGTGCTGAGTCAACGCAGCTATCTCCGACGTCGCGGTTTTGGTGTACCTACGATTGTCACCTTCGATATGCTATTAAATACTGCGCTGCTTAGCCGTCGTTTCAACGCAGCTCCCTTCCCAACCTCGTCCCTCCTATCTATACGCGTTGCGTCGCCGCCCGTCATTTGTGGCATGTCGTTCAAATTAAATGTAGAAGCGGGCCGCTCAGTAAACGCAGCGCCAACGCAACGCACAGACAACGCCCGTGTGGCACGTCTCTTAGATATATGATTTACAACATAAAAGCATCATCTGCCTAACCTTTTCCCAACTATATTGGGGTCGGCTTCCAGTCTAACCGGATGCAGCTGAATACCAGTGTTTTACATGGAGCGACTGCCTCTGACTTCCAAAACCCAGTCAATGGGTAACAAGATACCCTTAGGGTGTTACCACAAAAATCGACCTATCGTCGATCGACGGCATCGATCGATGGTAGAATAGATTAGTTGACGTTGATCGATAGTTTCTACCAGACCAATCGATCGATTGTCGATCGACGATCGATCAATGGTAGAATAGATTAGTCGACGTCGGTCGAGCTGTTTGATTATGGCTGAGTGATGGATTATAGCCGGAGTTAATCCATCAACGCCGATCGATGTATTGGTGTAGTAACATTAGTAAGACAGGTAGTCAGTGGAATCCAACTAAAAAAAACCTACACCTGTGCAATTACCAACACAAAGAATCAAATGGAAAACCTTTCAGGGCGCGTATTCGATTTAGCGCAACTCAAAATCTAAACGATTGCTAGAACGGCGTAGCAGCATTGACACACACTAGTACAATACAATGGTCAGTTTGTGTGCATCAGAAAAAAAAATATGCACGAAATAAGCACCAATCATTGAAATTGATCGGCAAACGACAGCGCGCGATGTTTTACAGTGCTTTTTAAAATAATTGTCTAAAATAAATGAGCTCGTATAAAGGACTGAAAAATATTCTGTATATTATGCATAACATTTATTTTCATAAAATAAATATATCAGTTATGTTTTTATTCAAATACGGGTGAAAAAATATTGTAAAAGTGAACCGATTTTCTACTTTTTCAACATTGTTTTTGAATACATAATAGTAATATTTTCGTAATTTTGGCTCTGTAGCTGTCTTTATGACAGTAAATACTGTTGGAAAAACGCATAAAACAAAATATTTTGGCATATTGTAGGTGGTTGTATTCGTCCTGAAAGTTAACTCTGACGTCTATTTTCGTAAAACGATATGAAAGAATTGTCTTCGCTTCAAAAAACCATAATTAAAAATTATACTTTTACTCTGTAGCTGCCTAAATCAAGACTTAATCTTTTCTAAAACCAACTTGTCTTTAAATAATCTGCTCACATCATTACGATATTGCTCTGGGCAAAACGCGAAAACAAGAAGTTTTCGTCACGAATCGAATACACGCTTTTAATGCCAATGCGATGCAGCTATACAGATGAATATTTCAGTCTTTTTCTTGTTTGGGAATACCAATGTGATTTATTACATTTTTTTTATTCACTATTATATTAAAAATACACTATACAATATGACACTGCATTATTTTAATACATAGATACATTAATAAATTCGTAATAAAATATCCTATTAATAATTTCAGTTTTCTAAATAAATAGGTACCTAGTCTTTCTTTTTGGAAAAAAATGGCACAATTATTGCAAAATTCTTAAGACTATTAAGAGGGCTGTCGGTAAAAACGACATTTTTAAAGTCGATTTGCAAACCTATGGATTATAATTCTCCAACTTTTTTTTTTTTTCACAAACACTGCGCTAAGGGCGGGTTGTTTTAAACAGTCAGTTAACGTTACATACGGACGGTTAAAAGCTACAATAACATGAGATGTTTAACGTACTTTAAATGTAACGGGTTGTTTCATGACATAAAAATCCGTCAGTCAAAGATAGTCAAAAAGAAATTCCATAATATTTTGATGTTTGACGTAGCTGTTTGGCAACACAAAATTCTGTTGACTGGTCGGTTATGGTAATAGTAACTTTTTGACGTACGATTTTGTGAAACAACCAATTTTCAACCGACTTCAAAAAAGGAGGAGGTTATCAATTCGTCAGTATTTTTTTTTTTTTTTTTTTTTTTTTATGTTTGTTACTTGATTTCTTGGGACTGGGTGAACCGATTTTGATGATTCTTTTTTTATTTGGAAGCCAGTGCTTCCCGTGTGGTCCCATTTTAATTTGGTCCAGTTCTGACCATGGCATCCATGAGAAAACCGTATAAGTCTTAAATTTGCATTAAGTATGTGCGCGATTTGTTACGCGATTTCTCAGGCAAACGTAAACCGATTTTGAAAATTCTTTTTTTTATAGATACGGTACGCTTCAGGGGTGGTCCCATATAATTTTTATCGAAATTGATTCAGCACTTTTTGAAAAATCAACAAATACCCAAAAATTTTACATAGACGACGTTTTAGTTTCATCAATCTTTGTAGTAGTTAACTTTCAATCTCTTCTTAATAGATTTGAATGAGAAGGAGGTACTAAAAAGCGGAAAATAAAAAGCTTTTTACAAAAAAGACAACCGCCTTCAAAAAGTGAAAAATAACTTTAGCACAGAACACACATTGACTTTAGTTTCGGAAGTCGATGGCAATACAAAACAACAAACAGAACAAAGCCACTGAATTTCGAAACTAAAGTCAATGTGTGTTCTGTGCTAAAGTTATTTTTCACTTTTTGAAGGCGGTTGTCTTTTTTGTAAAAAGCTTTTTTTTATTTGATGATAGTTAGCGCCATTTTTGACTATTACCGGTCAGTAATGTATAGTTGAAGCGACCCGTCCTTAGTATAGTTCAACTGATCTGCACGCGCGAGCGCTTGTAATAATGATACGAGACCCTTTATATAACTCCACAAAAAGCTGCCATATTTAATACAAGTCGAATTGTAAGAAAATTCATGTAAATAGAGGAAAACGAAATAGCCCCTTATCACACCACACCGTCAACATAATACACACCACACGTTGCATTTACTTGGATCCGGCCCCTAAATATAGTTGAAACCAGCCAAACTGCTCAGAACAAAATTTATCGCTGAAATGTATGTAAGCGCATAACTTCCGAACGCCTGCATCAAATTGGATAATTCTTTATAGGGTTCTGTACCTCAAAAGGAAAAAAACGGAACCCTTATAGGATCACTTTGTTGTCCGTCTGTCTGTCTGTCTGTCCGTCTGTCAAGACCCTTTATCTCGGGAATGCGTTGAGGTATCGAGTTGAAATTAAAACCATATACTTAGGTTCACGGTCCCTTGAAGCTGTGAAAAAATCAAACTTCTAAGTTAACGCGAAAAAAAGATACGGTGCTTTATGTCGCAAAAAACGTACACTACAGGTAGGGTAGGTAGGGTAGTTAGGGTAGTTTGGTAGGGTAGTTAGAAGGGACAGGACAACGTCTATCGGGTCAGCTAGTAATAATAATAATTCCTTTATTGCAGACACACACATACACATACACACACACACACACACACACACACACACACACACATCACAGTCACACACACCGTTATACAGCTTTAATTTGTGTGACAGTGACGCGGCAGTCGTAGTCCGAGCAACACACAAATTAAAGCTGTATTACTACAAGCGCACGCACACATAGATTCGCGAGCGCAGATGAGTTCAACTATTTAAACCGATATTTCAGGGCGTGAAAGTGTTCAAGAAGATTTTTTCTTTTTATTATGGAACCAATTCAGTGATATAAAATAAATTCACCTGCTCCATACATTTAGTAGGGAGCAGCTGAGTTTTTTACATATTTGCATGTAACTATTTGTATTATTCTCAATGAAAAGTCCCTCATTATAATATTTTTAATCTAGACACAAATCAGCGCCATCTATGAACGTTATCTATCAATCTTTTCCTCGCCGTTTAGTGGTACCACCGTATCTTTGTAGATGGCGCTACTGTGATCCTGCAGCATCTTTTGGCCTTCTTCTGGCGTTGCTTCTGATACTTCCTTCTCAGCTGTAAGAAGAGGCAGAAGAATAAGAATTTATTATTATTGGGTACAATGTGGATCTAGAAATCATCATCTATCTAGCCCAGGGGACGGCAACCTACGGCTCACGGCTCTTTCGATGTGAAGTTGCGGCTCTTCGGTTCCATAAGCAATCGTGCATAATGAACTAACTGTTTTATGAATCACTAGCACTTTGCCCGTGACTTCGTCCGCGTGGTTTTTTCTCAAGGATCCGTAATTGTTTGATAATGCAACATAACCTATAGCACTCAGGGAAAACGTAGCTTTTTATTGGTGAAAGAATTTTCGAAATCGTAAGAGTAATTTCAGGGTTTACCCCCTACATACAAACCAATTTTACCTCTTTATAATATTATTATAGATACGGCAAATATAATAATGCATTAATATAATTTTCTGTGGCTCAGTAAAAGCTAGTAAATTTTGTAAATTGTAACTATTGGCTATTCCGTTTGAAAAGGTTGCCGACCCCTGGCTTAGCCTTATTCTCAACTATGTTGGATTGGCTGTCAGTGTAACCAGATGCAGTTGAATAACAGTGGTTTCATGGAACAACGATCTATCGGACCTCTACAACCCAGTTACTGGGTAACAGGATACCCCTCGGTAAGACTGGTTGTCACTTTCAGACTTCTGTCTTCCCATAACGACTGTCAAAGATCTACGAATGACAGCCGGGACCAATGGCTTTACGTGCTTTACGAGGCACGAAGGGGTCATTCACGGTTTTTGAAATGAAGGATGCTAGAAAATGTAGTTGGGTGAATGACCCTTGAATTTTTAATTTCGTGAGGAAGTCTTCATGGATTCCCCTTGTCTGGATAGAGGATTATGTCGGACTTTTAAAGACTAAAACCTTACGATTTCTTCGCTTGACGCATGACCCTTTCATGATGTGCAACCTATAGCTACCTGCGACCGCACATTTCCCTAAAGAGATGTGCACGGAACAATGCACTATGCAAAATCGCAGCAACTATACAGGATGAAATTGTATTCATTAGCAAATTTTTAAGGGGCGACTCAGACCACGAACCTGAACAATAGGGTATTACACCAATTATTGAAAAGTGTCTCAATAAAATTCTGTAGTGCTAATATGCCACCAAAAAAAACACAAACTTTTTATTCAATCGACAAGTGCCTTAAAACAGCATCTAAATTTTAAATTTTCAATCGCGCGTTGTTTGACGAAACCTGCTCTAATGGAAGCCATATTGCTCAACGGAAATGACGTCAGTTCGTTTTGTATCAAATGTGGTCATATTATCTATGATAATTGTATATAATTTAAAAATAATTAAAAGTATATTTTGTAATAGGGGTAATAATGAAAAAATTACGTTGGTTACGAAAATAATAATAATAATAATAATAATAAGTTTATTTGTCATCATATAGTACATACAAGAGTAATGTAAACACAGACATAGCACTTATAAAAACAAAGGTCAAGCAGATAGATTAATGTCCCCCATGCTAGGAAAATCCTGTGTTATGGGGGCATCCAACCGTCCAATTGGTGTGTTAAACAATGATGTTTTTAAAAGTAGATAAATGCAAGCAAAATTCTGGTACTGTACTAACGATACCTAGTTAAATAATTCCAAAATCTGAAACCAACAAACTTAGTGTAATGTAAATTGTATTTGCGTGAGAGTAGTGAAATGTGTGTGAGGAGGTGAGTGAAGTGAGATGTGTAGTGTGTGGTGTAGAGTTGTGTAGAGTTGTGTAGATTGGTAGTGGGAGACCAAAGAGATAAAAGTAACGAGTACGGTATAATAGTTATAATGATTGACGATTACATAAATAAGGGTTTGATCAGCTCCTCTGTATCATCATAGTCAAGCGACATTAGGTATTCCTTGACTTTGTGTTTGCATTGATACGCGTTTAGCGAGTGGATGTTAATTTTTTTGTGCAATTTGTTGTAAAGCAGAGAGCTCAAGAATCGACTGTGACGTTGTGCAAAGGTTGAGTCTAGCGTTTCTAATAATAAAAGTACAAAGCCTATATTACGCCAATCGGTTGGCTGACAGTTGTCAATTTTTTGTTTACACAGCCGTACGGCGTAATAACATGGCCGCTACTATTTCACGGTGTTTTATAACAGATTAAAAATACTGAAAACTTTGAATTGAATTTAAAAATTTATTTTGTTATTTTATGAACTGAAACTTACATTTTCCGACTGTTTTATGCCTAAACTATCTCAATAACATATTTATAGATTTTTTCTCGTATATAGTAAAATACTCTATTGGTTGACTGACAGTTGTCAATTTTTTGTTTACACAGCCGTACGGCGTAATAACAGTGCCGCTACTATTTTATGGTGTTATTTAACAGATAAAAAAAACTGAAAATTTGAATTGAATTTAAAAATTTATTTTGTTATTTTATGAACTAAAACTTACATTTTCCGACTGCTTTATGCCTAAACTGTCCTAATAACATATTTATAGTTCCTTTCTCGTATATAGTAAAATACCCTATTAACAGCTGTTTTTTTTCGCGCTGTTTGAGTTGGCACCATAATGAAAGATGTTCAGGTTCATGGTCTGAGTCACTCCTTAAAAATTTGCTAATGAATTCAATTTCATCCTGTAGTGCTTAAATTTCAAATTACAAACCTTTTCGCTTGTCACTCTTGGTTACTACAGCGAATAGTATCGCATGCAGTCCTGAGCCAATTATTGCAGACACTGCTAGCACCCTGAAGGAACCCCTTCCACCGAGCCAGCTGTACAGCTGTCCCCCTACTAGGGACCCTATGGCAAAACCTGTAAGGAAATTCTAAGTTAAAATATTTTACTAGGAAGGTAAGGTAAGGTAGAGAGGCTTTATGTAGGCCAAGAACTATTTGGTCTATGGTTAGAACACTCTGGATACTTCTAGAAAGATAAGTGCCATTCGATTATATTTGAATGATTTAGAATATAGTTTTTGGAACGAAGTTCCTTAACGCGGCTTACGGGTAGTGCGAATTAGTAGAAATCGTCACGTAACGAAATGCGTGAGTGTATGAGTGCGTGTATCGAGCCGCTGCTGCGCACTCACCTGCTCGTGATATATTATTTTTATATAGATATATTTTTGTACAGACACGTACGTAAGGAACTTCGTTCCTTACGGGGCCGGGGTCCCCCGTCCTGCACAGTTTTTATACTATAACAGAGACTGTCAGACCACCCGCCGTCAGGCACAGTCATGCATTTCATCTAATTGTCATATCAATCCAATACAGAGTTATAACAGTTCATTGCGTCTCATTTAACGTGTGACACCAGATACTCAGCATGCTGTTACCTTCGATTTTGGGACTGTTTTGCGACAACCCGGTCTCGATAGTACCTATAGGTGTGCGAAATTTCAGCTAATTTTGTTCAGCCGTTAAAGCATGAAAGAGTAACAAACATCTATTCATCCAACCTTAAATACTTTCGCGTTTGAGAGAACTAAGAGCAATTTTGTACAACAAGATTTCTCAGAAGTGGACTACGAAAAAAAGGATTTTAGAGGATCATTCGGTTCTCTTCAAAATGTTTGAGCTAAATGGTGCAGATCCGTGCGTCATATTCGTGAACGTCGATTGGGACTGATCATCTCTTAGCTGACTCGGTTAATTTAAATTTTAGTTTGAATTGTTTATTATAATTATAGTTTTCTCTAGATGTCTTTTAACATACAAGACTTGTAACAGTTTTCACATTGTTCTCACATTGTATCCCTAGATTCAACATGAAAGACGTAATCTAAATTTGTAACATATTATTGATTTTAAAAGAGTGTTCATGGAGTTTCTTTCTCGTTCTTCTCCATAGAAACCTACTGTGTGGAACCAGCAACTAGCTTCAACTTTCTGACTATCTGACTGTGACAATTCATTTACCATTTGAAGTAAATGGTTTTGAGTTTGGGGCCGTCTCCAGGAGCGAGAGAATCGCGGCGATATTATCGTTGTGCCACGTATTTCTATACACTCTCCTAGGGCGGGTTGTTTTGAAACAGTCGGTTAACGTCACATACGGACAGTTAAAAAGATGACGTGAGATGTTTAACGTACGTCAAATGTAACGGGTTGTTTCATGACATAAAAATCCATCGGTCAAAGTTATTCAAAAAGAGATTCCATAATAGATATCTTGATGTTTGACGTAGCTGTTTGACAACACAAAATTACGTTAACTGGTCGGTTATGGTAATAGTAACTTTTTGGCGTACGATTTTGTGAAACAACCAAATTTTTTTTATTTGACGATAGGTAGCGCCATTTTTGACTATTACCGGTCAGTAATGTATAGTTGGAGCAACCCGCCCTTAGAACTACACATACTGAGTGAGTGAGTGCGAGCGAAATGTCATCGTATCGTCGTCCGTAACGTTTTTAAATGTTACAGCACAATGCTGAGATAGGGGCCTTTTGGCATCGTACAGACAGGACCGATATCGTTTCTTTTTTTTTATAATAATAATTAAACCTTGTTGTTATTTGTGTGTTTTGTCCTGTGCGGGCCAATAAATGTTTTTTCTTACTTTCTTTCTATTAAGACCAAGATTACCCGACAATAGAAGAGCGGAATCGTCGCGATTCTCTCGCTCGTGGAGACGGCCCCTTTGAGTTTGAGAGCTTACCAACTCCGTCGTCCATCCCAGCAACAATGCCCTGCACTGTAGCGGAGTATCCTTCAGGCGCTACATGCGCTGCATACCCCACTATAGTGGAGTAGCATAACGCATATGTTGGACCCTGCATTATGGCCTGAGAGAGAAAGTAAAAGTCAAATTATATTTCAACTAGCGACCCGACCCGGCTTCGCATGGCTATAGCCTTCCTCGATAAATGGACTATCCAACAGAAAAATATGTTTTCAATTTGAACCAGTAGATCCTGAGATGAGCGCGTTCAACTAAACAAACAAACTCTTCAGTTTTATAATATTAGTATAGATTATAAGGCAAAAAAGCCGGCCAGGTGCGAGTTGAACTCGCATGGAGAGGGTTCTGTACAATGTCAAAATTTCAATTGATAGAATTCTTATAGGTTCTCCTGTGATCTAGAAGCAATGAACTATATTTAGTATTTTTTTCAAAATTTTAGACTCAATAGTTTCGGAGATCAGCGGGGGGTGTAAAATTCCCCCCATTTTACAATTTTAACAAAAATATATTTCAGATCCTCATACATTTTTTACTTTCATTTGATATATTTATATGACATTTTTAATTTCCTAATTTGAGCGGGCAGTGGGGAAACATTTTGTAAAATGCGGCCCTATACCGTTAAATGGCATTTTTCGACGTCATAATTTACTATAGTTCGTTCGCGTTAAGAATGCAGTGAAATCATCATTGTCCGTCGGCCTAGCCCCGCCCCTAACCAATCAAATCTTTTCAAATTACAAAGACAAGTTCACAATGACACCCCTAACCAATCAAATCTTTTCAAATAGGGTATTACACCCATTTTTGAAAAGTGTCTCAATGAAATTCTGTAGTGCTAATATGCCACCAAAAAAAACATAAAATTTTATTCAATCGATAAGTGACATAAAAATGTCACTGACATATGTAAGTGACATTTCGCGCGTAGTCTGGCGAAAACGCCTCTTAGTGGACGCCATATTGCTCTGCGTAAATGACGTCAGTTCGTTTTGTATCAAATGAGCTCATATTAAATATGATAATTGTATATCATTTAAAAATAATTAAAAGTATATTTTGTAATAGGTGTAATAATTAAAAAATTACGTTGGTTACGAAAATAATAAAAGTACAAAGCCTATATTACGCCAATCGGTTGACTGACAGTTGACAATTGTTTGTTTACACAGCCGTACGGCGTAATAACATGGCCGCTACTATTTCACGGTGTTTTATAACAGATTAAAAATACTGAAAACTTTGAATTGAATTTAAAAAATGGTTTTGTTGTTTTATGAACAAAAACTTACATTTTCTGACTGCTTTATGCCTAAACTGTCTCAATAACATAGTTACAGATTTTTTCTCGTATAGAGTAAAATACCCTATTACAAAGTCAAGTTCACAATGACAGTTGAAGGCATTTTGCACTGATGATTTACTGCATTCTTAACGCGAACGAACTATAGAGAAACAAAAATTTAATAGGAATGCAACAAATTACGTTTATTTTTTAGAGCGACAATAACTTCTTTAGCCGCATTGACCGATTTTTGGTGGGGCCAAAACTTATGGGTTCGTGTCATCGACATGCTCTGATAGTGACATCTAGCGGCGGGTAGTGGATTTTGCTCATCAAACTGTAACTAGAAGAGAATGAATAGTAATGGCCTATATACAGAAATATCAATCTTATACATAACGAAATACAGCTTTAAATTGAATGCATTTATATAGTGACATCTAGCGGAGCACAGCGGAACTTGCTCATTAAAAGCAGTTATTTCAAAGTTTAAAGTTCTTAAGTTGACACATCTGTCGGCAGTCCCATGACTGCTTATCAATTTTTATTATAAAATGGTTTAATTTTTAAATAAATAAATGACAATAATAAAAGGTACGTAATTAGTCTGATGCAGTTGTCGCTAACAAAGAGTACACTTTACCAGAAATCTAACTGAAAAGGGGTATTAGCGTATTATAATGAACTTTTTTTACTTTAGGACCAATCTTGAAATTTGCCCGAAAAACAGCGTTTTCTCGAGTTATGCAAACAAAAATGTTTGAACCAGCTCATTTTATGTTGTAACCATAACTAGAATATACTAGAATACAAAAAAATGCAATAAATCCTTACCTCGATAAACACGAGGTGCCACGGATTCTGTATGAACGATATACACATCATTCTCACTCCATAACTGAAGAGGGACACAGTCAGCGTCGTTCCGTACCCGAAGCGTTTAATAATTTTACCTGAAATTTTACAAAAAATCATTGGGGATGAAACGCATGTGGTAGGTATATAGATTTGGATACAAATGATTTATATACGAGGTGGGGACGACGATACGACAAAAAAATTAAAATACTGGTAATACTAGTTTATAAGAATATTTTAAAACTATAAAATAAATCCTAAAAACGAAATTGAAAAAAAAAAAACGTTCAGATATACTAAAGAGCATATAAATGTAACCAAAATCAAACACCATATAAAATATTGGTTTTCTAACTTGTAAGAAGAGCGGCAACTTGTGGCGTCATAATTTAATAATATTAATGGTCAATAAAAAGAATTACACCAAATTACCAAATCCTACCATGATCCTTTTTTGTGCTATTGCCATCCCCACCCTGTATAAATATAGATATGGATATAAATATATATGGATGAAAAGAGACAGGAAGGCCAAAGAAAGGATGGATAGGATTGTATGAAGAATGATCTGAATGACTAGCTGATGTCCGTGACGATAACAAAAAATCACTCATAGAAAGCGAGAGAAGATATTGCCAAATATCATGTTTTATGGAATATTTGAATGAAGGAGGAGGTTATCAATTCGGATATTTATATATTTTTTATGCATGTTCGGGCATAACTCTGTCAAATATAGGCGGATTTGCAATTTTTTTGATCGAAAGGGATTTATTCCGAAATGGTCCCATATTAAGTTTACCAAAATTGATCCAGCCCTTTTTGAGAACATAAACAAAATCCCAAAAAAAATACTTAAATGACGTTTTAGTTGAGAGGACTTACAATCTCTTTAAAGTGTGTCGCCGTTCCATAATGGATTTGGATGTTAAATAATAAAAAGCGAAAAATAAAAAGTTTAAAAAAAAAAAACGAAAACCGCCTTCAAATACTAAAAAGTGATAAATAACTTTAGCACAGAACTTTACTTTCGAATCTAAAATGTGTTCTGTGCTAAAGTTATTTATTACTTTTTAGTTTTTGAAGGCGGTTTCGGCGGAAGGCTTTTTCATGTAAAATGTTGCCAAGGCGAGACCTTATGGCTCGCACTGTTAAAAAGTTATCAGATCTGATGTAGACCCAAGCTTCTAACTCTACACGCCATAACTCTAGCTACAAACACTAACTTCGTAAACTGTACACCTTAGTCAAAATATTTGGCTTATTAATTCCCGGGAAGAAGCTGGTAAATAATAATGATGTTACTTACCGGAGAAGAAAAAGAACAATAGTTCTCCAATAAAACACTCTGCTGCCACAACTACACCTTCTATCAATTTGATCTTTGCTGTGTGGCCTGTTTTCTCTGCTAATTCTTCTAAAAACCTAAAATTACAAAATTCGACCTTTAATCTACATACAGGGTAAATGGTAATATGTCGCCTGTCTATCCATGGGACGTTAGAACAAATGTAAAAACTGAATTAAAAAAAGCTTTTTAACTTTTTTTTAAATAACTTTCAATTCGCAAGTCGGTGGCAATACAAAATAGCAAGCAAAACCAAAGCCGCCGACTTGCGAATTGAATGTATTTTTTTACTTTTTGAAGGCGATTGTCTTTTTGTTAAAAAGCTTTTCTTTTCTAGCTTTTTAGTGCCTACTTCTTATCATACAAATTAATTACGAAACGGTGACACCAAAAAAAAACATTCGTCCCTTAATTTTCTACCCTTTGGGGTAGAATATTTTCTTGAAAATTATATGGGACCAAATTTGAGGTATACACTATTAATTTAAAAAAAAATCATCGAAATCGGACTACACTGAAAAAAGTTATGCGTTAAACATAAAAAAGGACTTCATAAAATGAAAACTACTGGGCCAAACAATGTTAAATTTTTATGGGACCAAATGGCAACTATTCCGCATCAAACTAAACAAGAATCACGTAAATCGGATCATAAATCTCAGAGTAATCGGTGTACAGACGCCAGCAGGTCAATCTACCCGAAACTGTCACATTTTCCCAATCAATCTTGAACCTTATTATTTAACCCTAAAGTTGAAAATCGATTAAAGAAATGTGACAGATTGTAGTAGCTTGATGTGCTGGCGTCTGTACATTATACATAAAAAAAAAACCAATCGAATTAAGAACCTCCTCCTTTTCGAAGTCGGTTAAAAAGAGTGTCCGTGAGTTTTTGCTCGTTCTTGTCCATAGGGACCTACCCTACGTTTTCAAACGAACAACTAGCTCCAATTTTCTGAATAACTACCTGACTCTTTGACAATTCAAAAGTGTCTGAGAAATAAATGCTTTGACTTTAACTTTGAATGACTTCTTATAACACTTCTGCAAATATCAACTACTAGCTTTTGCCCGCGACTTCGTCCGCGTGAATGTCAGTTATAGTGGATGCAGACGAAGTCACTGATTAAAAAGTAGCCTATGACCTTCCCTGGGGTTCAAGCTATCTTCATACAAAATTTGATCAAAATCGGTTCAGCCGTTTCATCGTGAAAGCGTAAAAGACAGAGTTACTTTTGCTTTTATAATATTAGTAAATATGGATTTTCGAGTAATTTTTTCAATCTTTCGAGTAATTTAACAATCTTTCAAAGTTGTATAAAAGACAATTAAAAAAATAAAATAGAAACGCTACGACTGCCGACAAAAGTGAAAACTTAAAAGAAAGGACTTTGGAATAATTGTTATTTTGTCATTACTGTCGTCCTGGTCCAGAAATAGTTTAATGAGCTATTTCCTATACCCGCCGCTAGATGTTACACATGTAATTAATGCATTCAATTTAAAGCCGTGTTTTCGTTACACATAAGACTGATATTTCCGTAACGAGGTCATTACTATTCGTCCTCCTCCAGAAACAGTTTAATGAGCAAGTTCCGTTATCCGCCTCTAGATGTCACTATTATAAATGCATTCAATATAAACTATATTTTGTTATCCATAAGATTGATATTTACGTAACGAGGCCATTACAATTCGTCTTCCTCCAGGAACAGTTTAATGCGCCAGTTTCGCTACCTACCGCTAGATGTCACTATAGTAAATGTATTGAATTTAAAGCTGTATTTCGTAAAACATAAAATTGATATTCCCGTAACGAGGCCATTACTATTCGTCCTCCTCCAGAAATAGTTTAAAGAACAAGTTACGCCACCCACAGCTAGATGTCACTATTATAAATGCATTCAACTTAAAACTATTTTTCGTTATCCATAAGATTGATATTTACGTAACGAGGCCATTACTATTCGTCCTCCTCCAAGAACAGTTTAATAAGCACGTTCCGATACCCACCGTTAGATGTCACTATAATAAATGCATTCAATTTAAAAGTGTATTTCGTCATACATAAGATTGATATTTACGTTACGAGGTTATTACTATTCGTCCTCCTCCAGAAACAGTTTAATGAGAAAGTTCCGTTACCCGCCTCTAGATATCACTATTACAAATGCATTCAATTTAAAAGTGTATTTCGTCATACCTATGACTAATATTTCCGTAACGAGGTCATTACTATTCGTCCTCCTCCAGAAATAGTTTAATGAGCAAGTTACGTTATCCGCCACTAGACGTCACTATAATTTTTGATATTCGATATTCCCGTAACGAGTTCTTAGCATGTCGGTGACGCGAAGGCATAAGTTGTGGCCCTACCAAAAATCACTTAACGCGGCTAAAGAAGCCCGACCGCTTAACTGAGACGTTCCTGAACGGTGTGGGAGGAGTGACAGCTGTCACAAGTTGACGTATCGTACGTAACGTATCTGTGAGTTCTCGCGTCACGTCCCCACACTCCTCCCACCGTACCGTACAGCTATCGCAGGACCAGTCTTAGTGCTCGGGCTATAGTATAATTTGGAAAACTTTAATATTCCCTTAGAGCTCTGCCTCACCAAGACGCCATGGAGACGTCGCCGGCTACGTATCCAAGCAGTTATTATTGAAATGTATGGTACCTAACTCACTTTGCGACGGTTTGGCGACGTCGCCAAGTTGGAAGCGTGGCAACGAGCTACAGCTCCCTACGTGGCGTCTGGATACTTTGGCGGCCTGGCGACGTTGCCACTATAATGTACACGAGTAAACTGAACCTCGCTCACTCAGTCGCCAGTCAGCCGCCATTTTGGACGCTCGATCGCAATATAGTAGTTGATATTGTTGTAAATAATGAGTAATGTGTAATGTGCAATATGTAATAATATTTAATAATAATGATAAATAATAATAATAAAAAAAATCAGGATATTTTCGTAAATCTCCATATACTTAGTTTAAAAAAAATACCACTTTGGTTAAGTTCTATCTGATATAAAAGGATGAACCCATAGTTTCCTTTTATCTTCTTTTCTTTTTCCTGATGACGTAAACGAACTGACTGCCGACTTGTCGAGACGCCATGGCTACTCGACTTGGCGACGTTCGGATGCCAGAAGTAGCCAGGCCTGTGCCGCTGGCGACGTCGCCATGGCGTCCTAATGAGGCAGAGCTCTTAAACTTACCAAAACATATAATAAATGATGAAACTGTCGAAAGTTCCAGCTACCACCGCAAACGTTATGAAAAGCATCACTTTTGGTATTCGAAGGACCTCGCGCAACGCCTTTCCCGAGTCCTCAGGACTGGATAGAGATGGCAGCTGAAAACAATTTGTTGTCTGTAAAGTCGGTTTACGGACGATAGTTTTACGTGATAACGTCATAAAGAAACATAATGGCTAACATATATACATAAGCAAATAATGGCTTCCGTGGATGTGGGCGGAGCTTATTGCTTGGGCGGAGCTTATTGCTTGGGCCGATCGTGCCTCTCTATCGCTTGTTCCGCGCTCTCGCTTGCACGCTCAGGCTCAGGCGGAACGTGACACTTTTTCGTGCGTGCAGTCGGTGTTCCTCGATTTTTAAGTTATCATTTCAAAAAAATACTTACAGTGAGAACTCTGCAGCTGTATAAATCGATGGCTGTCGCTACTATAGCAACTATGAACGCTGGTGTGAAGTTCTTATACTCCCCAGACACACTGTCAATAAGGAAACCGCCCAGTAGAGCTGTCAAACCGTACCCAGCTGTCCCCCAAGCTCTTTGAGCACCATATTTAGAACCATGGTCGGGTCCTGAAAGACAAAGGAATATTTTTAATTAACATGAAAAAAATTAGCCAAGTGCGAGTTGGACTCGCGTACGAAGGGTTCTGTACCATTATCTATACAACATTAGACATCGAGCAAAAAAACGGCAAGAAATTACGTTTGTTGTATGCGAGCCCCCCTTAAATATTTATTTTATTCTGTTTTTAGTATTTGTTGTTATAGCGCCAACAGAAATACATCATCTGTGAAAAACTGCTAGATATCCACGGTTCATGAGATACACTTTTGACAACGCATAACTTTTTTCAGTGTAGTCCGATTTCGATAATTCTTTTTTTTAATTGAATACCTCAAATTTGGTTACATATTTTAAATTTCAAGAAAAAATTGCACCCGGAAATCATACAAATTAATTACGAAAAGGTGTCACCAAAAAATGTCAGTCACCCCTTAATTTTCTACCCTTAGGGGTGGAATAATTTCTTGAAATTTATATGGGACCAACTTTGAAGTATACATCATCTGCCTAGCCTTTTCCTAAATATATTGGGGTCGGCTTCCAGTCTAACCGGATGCAGCTGAATACCAGTTTTACATGGAGCGACTGCCTATCGGACCTCCACAACTCAGTTACTGGGTAGCACGATTCCCCTTGAAGTATACACTATCAATTAAAAAACGAATCATCGAAATCGAAATTCACTGAAAAGTTATGCGTCAAACATAAAAAAAAAAACTTGAGAGGTGTCAAGGGACACCCGGATGGAACGAAGTTCCTTTCGATTAATTAGTGAAGGAATTGTAATAAAATTTTACCATTTTTTTTAAGTTATAATAATATTTTTTTTTATTATTAACAAATATAATGTAATTAAAAGACAATTTAATTAAACGTGCCCGTTTATGTATCGAGCGAAATGGACTCCATATTGAGCAGTTGCTTCGATACAGGGAAGTGTAAATTTTATACCTAATAGGTAAGTTTTTTAATTAAGCCAAAGTTGATTAAAACTGTGTTTGTGAATAGCTCTAATTTATTTAAATAGGTTACCTATAGCACCTATAGGTACCTACGCCTGCCTGCCTTTCTTTTTCTAGCAAAAGAGTACCTACTCACTTACCTACTTACAACTACAAATAATTCGCCAATGATAAAAGTAAGTACCACTACCTACCTAGGTACCCACCTAAGCTCCCACTGGCTTAATTTAAACCAAAACATTTTAATCAAATAAAAAAAAAATATTATTGTCGCTAGTAAAACCTAGAGAAAAGTACTCTGTGACCTAGAGCGATAAGGTGCAGTGGTTACCTACTGACGACCGCGACCGATAGAAAGCTCATGATTACCAAACTCAAACTTTCAATAGGTACCTACTAAACAAAACATAGAAGTAGGTACAGTAACTACCTACCTAACCTACGTATTCTATGGCTTAATTATCGACTTAAAATTTACACTCGTTTTCACAATCCACACAGTCTCACAGTGAAAGGTGGATTTATCTCGTAGGTCGTTATCATCGGAATTATCACGCAATGATAATTCCGATGTCATTGAGGTAGGTACCGCCACTATTTGAGCGAATAAACTTAGGTACTAAACATATCGCCGTAGGTACCTAGTTCAAAGAGTTCGCCGCGCCGCCTTTAAATACATAAACATATTCTACGAAAAGCGAATTCGGACTTTATTTTGTAAACGTAAACGGTTAAAAATTGAAATTTTACCAAACTAGGTATGATAAAATTATTCTGAGAAACGTATAGGCTGGTACCCGACCGGACAATAGGAGCTATGTGCAACCGAATTTCACGGTTAATGTGTAAAAATAAGGTTTTAATTCGCTCCAATATTTTCATACAAAAGCCGCCATTCAACTAATAATGAACTCTATTTGACAGTTTCAACGATTCAATTTTTCTGTTCGAATTGTCTGCGTTTGTGAAGTAATAAAAATAGCAAAAAAGTGTCGTGACAACTTTTCGTAAGAATTTTTTCCGTCTAGCCCCCTTTTACAACGCGCGGTAAGGAACTTCGTTCCAAAAATATGTACGTGTCGAATCGAGAACCTCCTTCTTTTTTTGAAGTCGGTTAAAAATATGAAGCTTTGAGTTTTAATAGATACATACGGTCGGCATGAAATGAATACAATCAAACATAGAAATATGTAAAGTAAAATACAAAAAAAGAACTCACCTAGTACATCAAAGCAAACAGCATCACTTATACAGTTTGCAACATTGAACGCGACTGTACCAATACACATCAAAATAACAAACGCCCAAAACGGGCCAGTCATATAAAAGTTATCAGTTTTCTCCTCGACTGTCTCTGCTGCTCGACTAGCATTTATACTCAAATCAACTAAAGAATTATTACTAATAAATTTTTCTATACTTCTAGTTTCATTTCCCTGTAT
This sequence comes from Charanyca ferruginea, assembly GCA_947361185.1. Taxonomy (NCBI): domain Eukaryota; kingdom Metazoa; phylum Arthropoda; class Insecta; order Lepidoptera; family Noctuidae; genus Charanyca; species Charanyca ferruginea. Next base: position 5,014,750 of record OX376080.1, read on the forward strand.
ATCATTTTCATAGCAAAGCAAATTGCAATCTTCTTTAGGAATACATGTAACTTCGCCATCTTGAAAATCGTCGAAACCCATAGACAATGTAACGCAGGACGAATTTGACACATTATTGTCTATGTAAACAGTGTTCACGATTGTCGAGTTTGACAGGTAAACGTCAAATTTTCCCGCCTCACTGCAGTTCCAGTGACATTTGTATTTTTCTAAATTAATGTCGTTCGTGTATGATTTTAAATAGATCGTGTCGTTCAGTCGATGGACTGACTCTAGTAGTGCTGTGCTGTTTGTTTCTTGCTGTTCGGACATTGGTATAAACCATAGACAGCAATATGATGTTGTCATTATCGTTATAAGCAGCATGAAGACTAATTTTCTGTGAGCCTGAAAAATAATTAAAAAATGATTACATTATATTGGTAAAACGGTTTTTCTTTCAATCATTATTTTACTTAGAGAAAAATTAAATTGCACAAAACTAACATTAGTTTAACGGAGACTTTAAGAGCGCCCATCCCCATCGAGCGAACTTCGATGCGAGAGTGATTGATTTTTTTTTTTTCAACCAACGCAAAGCTCCAAAACAAACGAGTGAGTGAGAACGCGATAACATCGCACGAAAATTGGTGCGCGGAGATTTCACAAAAATATGTTCTAGGAAATACGTGTTTTTGGAAAAGCCTTACAAGATTATTTCCATTATATGTCCAAGGTTTCTATGATGATGTTATCTTTACTTTTTCAATGTATGGAGTAGATTATGAACGACCAAAGTTTAAACTTATATCAGACGTCTTCACTCAACTCGTTTGTCAAAAAAAAATGTTTTTTTATTACACAGAAACCTAGATATGAACCACAAGATAGGTACCTGTGTGTTCGAAATATCGGAAGGAACATTTGTTATAACGCCGTAATCACGTACAAGTATTTGTATGGTAATTATGACGGATTGGTCGCTCCTAGGACAAGTTTTCGTAGAAAATAGTTGGAACTAACTTTCATTTTCTCCATACCCAAAAGGTTCCCGGGTTCCAGAACAAAACAATCATCACAATAATAGAAAGTATATGCAACTTTAGGCTTTATGTGTCTTTTGACACCCTTATGCAAGTCAAGAAATTCAAAATTGAAATACAGTAGAGTAGGATATTATTGGGCATTCTACCCCACCTTCGTTCGTTCGGCTCCGCCTCCGTCACTCACGGTGTGGTAGAATGCCCAATAATATCCGACGGAGTGGGCGCCGTTCAACAATTCCGTTTTATTACATATCGTTCCTACGTCTCACTTCGACTGAATTTGCGTTTGCGTTAATACTGGTTTGGCGCCTATTCAACACGAAAAAAAAAAAAAAAAATAAAAAAATACATTTACGGTTAAAGGGGCTGAGCACATTATTATTACTTACCGATGGCTTACCTCGATCATGTACTGCAGATTCTCGAATTGAACACAATGACGCAGTGAAAGAAAACAACTTTTATAAATAATTGTTCGTCGTAATTTAACACCACATTCGATTCTTACTATTGTAGTAAGAAGGTTGTATTTCATATCACAGATTTAAATACATTTCAACCAAGTTAACTACAATGCATAGCTCAGAGAAATCTGATATTAAAGATATTTGTAAACTTATTATGAGGAATTCTAGCGGTGAGATTATATTTATTCAAGATTTGCAAACTGGACAGAAAAATACAGATAACGGTTCATCAAAATACCAGGACTCGTATACAGCCCAAACCGAAGATTTGTTCTACCAGCAGATGCTTGATTGGTTAAAATCAAACAATCGCTATCTTATATTGAAGGACAGCTATGGTGAGAGTCGTACATTTGCTCGAGTTACCGACAATGAGTTATAAATGTCAATGTAATACGTTAATTTACTCATTATTAATAAAACCGCTTTAACAGTCGTCATGAAATTTGTAAAACAACCACAATCGTTACATGTAAACGAACTTTGTGTTCACTCTCAGGAGACTGGTTTTCGCCATGGAAAATTATTACCTAAAACGGTACGATGCATCATTTGCGGACCATCAAATTGTGGAAAAACTAATTTATTAATTGGTCTCCTTATACACGAGAATGGTTTAAGGTTTCAAAATGTTTATGTTTATTCAAAAACCTTGCAACAACCCAAGTACGTATTTTTAGAAAAAGTTTTGCAACGGGTACCAGGCACGTCATTTCAGAAATATCATGAAAATGAGCAAGTACTAAGTGTTCAGGACGCAAAACCGAATTCTGTGATTGTATTTGACGATGTTGCTTGTGAAAATCAAAGTAGCATGCGGCATTATTTTGCAATGGGAAGACACAAGTTCATCGATTGTTTTTACCTAAATCAGACATATAGTAAAATTCCTAAGCAGTTAGTAAGAGACAACGCGAACCTAATCGTACTTTTTAAGCAAGATGAAAGAAATATGAGACATGTTTACGATGAACATGTCAACACTGATATGACTTGGATTGAATTCCGTGAAATGTGTTCAAAAATATGGAGTGTACCTTTCAATTATGTTGTAATTAATAAAGATTGTTCCAAAAACAAAGGATGTTATAGAAGTAAATTTGATACGTTTGTAGTTTTTGACTAAGAACACGAACACATATATAAGAGCTTTACCTGTGCGACATTATTATTCTTCTGGTGACGCTAAACCAATTACGATCTATTTTGCCAATATGGAAAAATCATTGAAAAAACAAATTGTTGATGCGACAGAAGCTGTAAAGAAAAAAGTAAGGAAAATGAGAGATGCGGACCTTGACAACAAACAAGCACTGGAATCTGTTTTCAAGCCTGTCATAGAACCCCTCAACCTAATTGCTAACGCCAATAAGCAAGCTCCTCCCTTGCGTACTAATGAAGATTTTGTTGAAGTTCCGGTGTAGTTATAAGAAACTTTACAGTTCTTAAAATATCCCATCAGCTCCAATGGAGGTTTTAAATTTCCATAGCTATCGAAATATTCACAATAGTCATATACTTTAACATACGCTACCCAGTGCGTTCCTTCGTTCTTAGAATCGTCTAAGTTAACGATACCACATTCAATCCGTTTCGGCTTCCTAGGTATCCGATCCTTCATGTAGACCCCACGGAAATATGGAATGTCTCTTGAATAGTTTTGGATATCTATATTAGTTAAAGGACGATTAGGTAGCTTCTTGTTTAGTTTTTTGATGATTTTATGAACAATCCTTTGCCGTTTTTATAGGGCTTAATGTATAAACCCTTGCCCAACATTAAAGCTTCCATAGCTTTATTGTGTCGTTCTGTTTCTTGTAAATTTCGTTTGCTTGCTTTGTAATCATTAACGGTTTTTGCAATGCCAGCTGCACCACCAGCTAGAGCTCCTAAAGCTGATAAACCAGCGAAAATTGGGATTAAAGGTAGAACTCCTCCAGTCTTTGGTATGGGTATTACTCGTGGTACCCGAATTCGATGATGGTTGTTTGGCAATAACTTTTTTGCAACTAAGTAGGTCGCTTTTATTAAAGACTTACTATCTTTGTGTTTGAGTTTCTTAACTTTTGATTTTATTTTGGAAACTAAGCTTTTAAATGTTTTAACGCCGGAACCTAACTTTAGTTTGGCTTTCATGACTTTGTTCACTAGCCATGAGCTTAGTTTTTCACCTCTCCCTGCATCTTTTGATTTAAGTCTTTGTTTAGCCATATTTCATGACGACTGTTAAAGCGGTTTTATTAATAATGAGTAAATTAACGTATTACATTGACATTTATAACTCATTGTCGGTAACTCGAGCAAATGTACGACTCTCACCATAGCTGTCCTTCAATATAAAATAGCGATTGTTTGATTTTAACCAATCAAGCATCTGCTGGTAGAACAAATCTTCGGTTTGGGCTGTATACGAGTCCTGGTATTTTGATGAACCGTTATCTGTATTTTTCTGTCCAGTTTGCAAATCTTGAATAAATATAATCTCACCGCTAGAATTCCTCATAATAAGTTTACAAATATCTTTAATATCAGATTTCTCTGAGCTATGCATTGTAGTTAACTTGGTTGAAATGTATTTAAATCTGTGATATGAAATACAACCTTCTTACTACAATAGTAAGAATCGAATGTGGTGTTAAATTACGACGAACAATTATTTATAAAAGTTGTTTTCTTTCACTGCGTCTACTCTAGGATATTATTGGGTATTGTCATACTCCACCTTCCGTTTCATCGCGTGGAATAGACGTCGAACCTGGATGTCTTTGGTGCCCAATCTGGGGTCATAGAAATAGAATGTACGTGTGTCTGAAGATGCATAATATTTCTTGCTCTGTGAAGAGACATGAGACAATCTGTCCCAAAATTTTAGTTTACTATATTCGTAAAGTTCCATTAGTAAACGAAATATGTGTCAAACTGACTGTGAAGTGGTGGTTAAGTGTGAAACTTGTTAATTAAAGTTAGTAGTGATTTTGTGTTCAATTCGAGAATCTGCAGTACATGATCGAGGTAAGCCATCGGTAAGTAATAATAATGTGCTCAGCCCCTTTAACCGTAAATGTATTTTTTTTTTTTTTTTTTTTTTTCGTGTGGAATAGTCGCCAAACCTGTATTAACGCAAACGCAAATTCAGTCGAAGTGAGACGTAGGAACGATATGTAATAAAACGGAATTGTTGAACGGCGCCCACTCCGTCGGATATTATTGGGCATTCTACCACACCGTGAGTGACGGAGGCGGAGCCGAACGAACAAAGGTGGGGTATAATGCCCAATAATATCCTACTCAGTAGAACCTCGATTAGGGTCTTCGCCCACGTTAGACAATCGGTGATCGATGTTTTGTCGGAGAGAAATGGAACATATGAACTCCAATATACCAACGCAGATGTCCCACAAAAAGTCGGTCTCACGAAACTATGAAATAATCGACCGATCCGATAATCCGTCCTACAACAAGTCTGACGTGGGCGGGCAGCAAATTGAGCGTTCGGATATGGATCCGAACGCTCAATTTTATCCGAACGTTGGTTGGCGCGAATTTTATTTCATCAAACGTTGTTAGTCCGCTTACGGAGATTCCGCGCGCTGTTTTAATGTATGTATGTACCTATTTCTTACATCGCGTAGATAGAAACGCGTTTTTAGGCAAAAAGGTGTTGTTTTTGTTTCATCTGTCCTAAAACACCGACATTTCGATTAATCCGAACTTTTGATTATCCGAACAAGTCTCGGTCTCAATTAGTTACGATAATCGAGGTTCTACATAATATTTATCTAATTCTTACCGGCCAAAAATCGACGATGTACCCAAATATTGGTTTTGCAGCAGCCCATAATAGTGGTAGGACAGCGGTGACCATCCCCATGACAGATGGGGACACCCCCAACTGTCGGCCGAAGACATTGATTTGGGGCAGTATAGGTCCCAAGGCTACGGAAAAGAGAAAATTCAATTATTAGTCAAAATTGTTTTTGTAACCTTAAAAATCTAAATAATAATATTATGTACAATTCCAAGAAAAAGGCGGAGGAGTTTAAAGGGCATCAAATAACTCGTTCACATCGCTGTCAGCGGGGCACGTGCCCAACAGGCTGGCAGCATTGCCACGGTGTATGGCAATGCTGATTCTTTGACCCAAGAATAGACCAGCCTTCGGATCACATGAAGAGTCGACCAGCCGCTTGGCGATGTCACGAAAAACAATATGGGCACTGGTGACAGTGACAGACAGCCAGACTGACAGTGGGGTCTTAGTAACAGGGTCCCGTTTTTACCTTTTGGGTACGGAACCCTAAAAATAGGAATCAATAATTTTTTGATAATGAAATACAGCTTATAGCAGTCAGGGATAAAGTAGCTTCCTATTAGAAAAATATTTTCAGAATCTGAGCTGTAGTTTCTGAGATTATCACAGACGAACATAAACGGACGGACTTTAATTAATAATAAGTAGTTGTTGTGCACACAGACATATAACTAATTGACATATTTTGCGACGTAATTACTGTGTATTCGAGCAATGAATGCAGAATGCAATCATTGCTGCATAAGCTGCATTGATATAAATAGAACTGGCTGTGAATACTTAATAATAGTACCGAACTAATGAGCAATCGCTGTAGGGTTTTTCGCAACAGGATTTTTCGCAATACGTTACATCGCACCAATAAAACATCGAAACATCGTACAACTGAATTATCGACACACCGTGTTCGATATACTAAAAAGCGGCCAAGTGCGAGTCGGACTCGCCCATGAAGGGTCCCGTAGTAGCCAGCCAGTTACATAATATAAAAGCTTTTTAATTTTATATTTGAGTTGATTGAATGAAAGGTAAATTGCGGTTTACGATTTATGACCTTCCTTAACCGATTTAAAAACCCAATGTTCAGATAAAATTTGTGCGAAAACAAACAATTTTCTGACGTCTTTACTGAATTCATTTCGCAATAAAAAACTGTTTTTCAACCGATTTAAAAAAAAAAGAGGTTGTCAATTCTTATGATTTGACCACGCATAACTTTTTTCGGTGTAGTCCGATTTCGATGATTCTTTGATGATACTGTATGGGTACCTCAAAGTTGGTCACATATAAATTTCATGTAAATATTCCACCCCTAAGGGTAGAAAATTAAGGGATGATTGATTTTTTTAGGTGCCACCGTTTCGTAATTAATTTGAATGATATGAAGTAGGCACTAAAAAGCGAAAAATAAAACATTTTTACAAAAAAAACAACCTCCATCAAAAAGTAAAAAATAACTTTAAATTCGCAAGTCGGTGGCAATACAAAACCACAAACAAAACCAAAGCCGCCGACTTGCGAGTTTTTTACTTTTTAGTTTTTGAAGGCGGTTGTCTTTTTTTCTTAGTACATAGCAACCTAGATACAAACCATAAGATACTTGTGTGTTCAAAATATCTGGAGGAACATTTGTAATAACGCCATAATCACGTACGAACGTTTGTATGGTAAATATGACGGGCCGCTCTTAAGGAAAATATAATATGTGTCTACATAAAAAGCAAATGATAATTTGCGATATCAAGAGCATTTAACGACAGCCGTAATTCAGCTCTTAGCACTAATAATAATTATGGTTACAAGCCTAATTATGTACTTAACTGGTATTATAGCGAATATTACTTCAGATATTACGGCTGTTTTTTATGTTTTTGTGTGCAAATAAGACTATGGTCTACTTGAAGGCCAATTCGTAATTAAAAACGGTAAAATGTAGTCGAAATTTCATCTCATCATCATCTTCAGCTGGGAGACGTCCATTGTTGAACAAAGGCCTCCCCCATAGAACGTCACAAGTCCTGCAACCTGCCGCTTGCATCCACCGGTTACCCGCGACCTTGACGATGTCGTCGGTCCATCTGGTGGGAGGCCTACCAACGCGGAGTCTTCCGGGCAATGGTCGCCACTCAAGAACCTTTCTTCCCCAGCGGTTATCGGTTCTTCGAGCGATATGGACTGCCCATTGCCACTTCAACTTGCATATTCTGAGAGCTATGTCGGTGACCCAAGTTCTTTGGGGAATTTCCTCGTTCCGGTTCTATTTCTTCTCAACGACAATTATCATACCAGTCTAACCGGATACAGCTGAATACCAGTGTTTTACATAGAACAACTGCCTATCTGACCTCCACAACCCAGTTACTGGGTAACACGATACCCCTTGGTAAGACTGGTTGTCAGACTTTCTGGCTTCTGACTACCCATAACGACTGCCAAAGATCTACAAATGAAAGCCGGGACCAACGGCTTTAGGTGCTTTTGGAGGCACGGAGGGAACTCGAAAGGAAAGGGAACCGTAGCTTAACCTTTGAACGATCGATCTGTACGACTTTAACTTAGCCACGAGCTCCTCGACAGTTAATTGATGTCAAAAAGTAGGTAAATAGAGGTGTTTTTGTCATATTGAGAAGTGATGGATAACTGCACTATTGCCAAACGCATTGCTATACTTAAAACCAAACAAACAAGCTGCACTCCCTCTTCCTTCAGTCTCGCATAGTCAGATGGGACAGCTATCCGACACGACAAGGGAGAGATATTTGCAAAAACAACAGTAATCATAGTTTTTTTTGACAAGTCCGACACACTGTTCTCAGGCTATGCAACTGAACGCCAGAATCAACAGTGGCGAGTGTGACAAACACCAGAAAAGTATCAAAGCAATGCAGCTCGAAGACTCCCTGATAGACGAGTCAACTGACTTGGATCCCGGAACGAAATGAATCAGGAAAGGACAGCGGAGGAGTTTAGCCACTGTTGAATTATTTAATAAAATCTTGATAGAAATAATACTAGTTCATTTGTATTTAACTGCAGCGCAACGACCTCTTATCATGCAGAGAAGATAATTATAATATTATGCACATTGATCACACAGCTTGTTCGATGCGGATCGGCGCTATTAGGCTTATATTTTACTAAGTTAATGATTTCTCACGATTTTTTGTTAAAAAAAACAACCGCCTTCAAAAAGTAAAAAATAACTTTAAATTCGCAAAAGTCTTTTTTTTTCGCTTTTTAGCTCCTACTTCTTCATACCAATTTGTATGATAAAAAGAAATTTGTTTGTAATTAATTAATTACGAAACGGTGACACCAAAAAAAAATTCGTCATTCCTTAATTTTCTACCCTTAGGGGTGGAATATTTTCTTGAAATTTACATGAGACCAAATATGCGGCACTTATACACTATCAATTTAAAAAAGCATCATCGAAATCGGACTACACTGAAATAAGTTATGCGTCGTCAAATATAAAAGAAAGAAAAATGTTTTTAAAATGAAAACTACTGGGCCAAGCTATGTTAATTTTTTTATGAGACCAAATGGCATCTATTCCGCATCAAACTAAAGAAGACTCACGCACCGGATCATAACCCTCAGCGTAATCGGTGTACATACATACATAAAAAAAATACCGATCGAATTGAGAACCTCCTCCTTTACGAAGTCGGTTTAAAATAGATCATCGTCATCTGCCTAGCCTTTTCCCAATTACGATGGGGTAGGCTTCCAGTCTTACTGGATAAAGTTGAATACCAGTATTCTACATGAAGCGGCTACTATCTGACCTTCACAACCCAGTTACTGAGTAAAACCATACCCCTTGGTTACTACCAAGGGGTATGGTTTTACTCAGTAACTACTTACTACTTACTCAGTACTTACTTAACTACTTACTCAGTAAGACCTACAATGCACTTCAATTTTTTATATAAAACCGCATGATATCAACGCCAGTTGTCAACCACTCCGCTTGTCTTGGAGCTGTGGCGGGCCGCACATCTATTGTTATGAATTTGTAATTGCTGTCGCATATATCCATCAATGGAAACTTTAAAGAACAAAGCCACCGACTTCCGAAACTAAAGTAATGTGTGTTCTGTGCTAAAGATATTTATCACTTTTTAGTTTTTGAAGGCGGTTGTTTTTTTTTTTTAATTTTATTTTCCGCTTTTTAGTATCGCCTAAACATCCAAATACATTAAGAAACAGCGACACAGTTACAACAGAGATTGAAAGTCCTAGAAAGATTGAAGATAAATCTATGTATTTTTATTGTTTTAGTTGATTTTCTCAAAAAGCGCTGAATCAAATTCGACAAAATTTGTATGGGACCATTTCGGAATAAACTCCTTTCGAACAAAAAAGAATTTTGCAAATCTGGCTATATATGACAGAGTTATGCCCGAACATACATAAAAAAAAAATACAAACATCCGAATTGATAACCTTCTCCTTTTTGAAGTCGGTTAAAAAGAAATGCTTGTACTTGACGACGAGATGCGGCGGATTGCAATAGAGCCGAGACGATACAAGTGCGTTGTAGGTCTAAGGGTGTTACCAGATCAATCTACCATCGATGGATTAGTTGACGTCGATCGAGCTGCTTGATTAGCCGCACCGCGCGCTGTCCGCTCCCCATTATCACCTGCTGCCCGCCTGCGCCCCGCGCGCTATCTACCTGGGGGCCAAGTCTACTATTTTGATAATTTCGTTATTCCATCATGATCCCATTGTCATTTTGCTAAAAGTTCGTAATCTGCTAAATTCATAATAGTCGATCATTGGTCGGTCGAATTAAAAGCAATGACTGCACAATGACGTTCTAATGGTAGGTCACTGATCAAAGGAACTGTCAAAATTTTAGCAAATTACCGCCTAAATCAGTAATTCACTTGTCATTTTGTACGAGATTACCATTCTATATCATTTCTTTCAATGGCGTGTCAGTGGTTGACCATTGGAAAGTCATAATGACGCCATTATATTAGTAGATTACCAAACTTGTCAAAATCAACAATTATGAAATCAATGATAGACCATTCGGACACTATTGTAATAGCAGACTTGAGGCCCTGGCCTGTGCGTCCTCTTGTAAATACATTTCGAAAGAAACTGATGGATTATAGCCGGGGTTAATCGATCAACGACGACCGATACCATCGACCGGCAATCGATCGATTGGTTAGTCAAACGGTATCCGTCGATCAGCCAAAGCTACCACACCAATCAATCAACGTCGATCGATGACATTGATCGACGGTCGATCAATTGGTGTAGTAACACTCTAAGAGTGGTTGTCAGACCAGTAATAACTGTAAAAGATCTACGAAAGACATTCAGGGCCAACGGCTTTACGTACTTTCTGAAACTTAGAAAGTACATTCGAAATCGTAAAGGCCACATTGGTGCTCGATTGCAAAATCTTTACAAATACGGCATTAATCTCTAAAAAAATATTCTATTCTAGTTGTTAATTTCAGCTGTTTATAACCTGTCATAAGATTTGATAACATAACACACAGACTGATAACAAATTAATTACGTATCGTTATGTGCTTTGATAAAGTATCATAATCTATTATGACTTCGATAAGGATGGAAATTGTGCTTCTCTTCAATTACTGCATGCCATTAGCGACAAAATCTGTTGCGCACAACCTAAACTTATTTTAAACTATACATATCTCTTTCTCTCCAATAAAACAAGAAAGAGACAGATATTAATAACAGCTGTCAATTTTAATTGATCTAAAATGCTCATAAAAAAAAACAACCGCCTTCAAAAACTAAAAAGTGAAAAATAACTTCAGCACATAACACACATGACTTTAGTTTCGGAAGTCGATGGCTTTGTTCCGTTTGTTATTTTGTATTGCCACCGACTTCCGAAACTAAAGTAATGTGTGTTCTGTGATTAAGTTTTTCTCTTTTTCGTTTTTGAAGGCGGTTGTTTTTTTTGTAAAAAAGCTTTTTATTTTTCGCCGCCAACTTGCGAATTTAAAGTTATTTTTTACTTTTTGAAGGCGGTTGTCTTTTTTGTAAAAAACGTTTTTTTTTAATGGTTAAATTAAAATAAGTTTTGCCTTGGAGTTTTCACAGACATTCCCCGCTTAGCTACGCATTACGCATCCCAGCAAATCCCTGGTTGAAACGCAGCCACAAATAATGCTATGAGTCACCGGGAACGTAATCTAGTACACATATACACGGAACCATTATGTCATTATTCCTGATAGGATATTGGCGTCAAACACAAGGGGCCTTGAATACGGGGTCAGGATCAACTGCGGTCGAATTTGGCCAAACATAATATGGTCCAAGACCCCAGGACTCGTTAGAATCAAGTAAGTAATTTTAGCATGAGTGACATTTTGTGAATATGTCTTAACAAATAAATAAAATTGAAGTGTCTTTTTCAACCGACTACAAAAAACTTTTTTGAAAAAAGTGAACCGCCTTCGAAAAAAAAACTAAAAAGTGATAAATAACTTCAACACAGAACACACATGACTTTAGTTTCGAAAGTCGGTGGCTTTGTTCTGTTTGTTGTTTTGTATTGCCACCGACTTCCGAACTATTTTGAAGGTGGTTCACTTTAAAAAAAAAGGTTTTATTTTACACTTGTGCCTCCTTATCACCCAAATCCATTAAGGAACAGCAACACAGTTAAAACAGAGATTGAAAGTCCCCCAAAGATGGAAAGATGGAAGAAACGAAAACGTCTACTCGGTTTTTGTTGTTTTTTTTTCAAAAAGCGCTGAACAAATTTCTGTTTGATGTATACTTAAACCTTCTCCAGAATGTAACAAACACTTTTCTGAAAACCGCATCAAAATCGGTTCAGCGAAACGGGAGATAATCTCGGACAAACATACATACATACAAACATACGGGTGGAACTGATAACCTCCTTTTTTTTTAAGTCGGTTAAAAAAGAAGGATCTCGAGGTTCTCAATTCGACTGTATGTTGTTTTTTTTTTGTATATTCGAAATCGATTGATTTGAATCGATTTTGAAAATTCTTTTTCTTATGGATAGGGTATGCCTCAGGGAAATGTGTGAATGACTAAAAACCTTTTGAAAAATCAACAAAATCCCAAAAAAATCTACATAGACGACTGTTTAGTTTCTTCAATGTTTGGAGTACCTCTGTTTAAACTGTGTTGCCTGTTCTTAAGGCTTGTATACATGCCAATAACCTTGAGTATTTGGCCCGTACTGAATTTGTGGACGAGTGCGGGGGTGATGTAGACGCAGTCTTTAATCGGACGCATTTTTAATTTATTGTAATAAAAATAATACATATTTGTAAAAACAAAACCAAATCATTTTCCTTTGTATTGCAAAGCAGTAGATATTTTTTTTATACTCTTTTGATAAGAAATTAAGGAGTAAAATGGTTTCTATCTCAATGATTTGGAGGTGATTTGACATTTTTTTTCTTATTATGTGATACCGATAGAAAAATAGTGGTTAAACCAAATTACGTATGATATCATGTAGATTACTAACAATTTTTTTCAGATGTAATTTCTCTGTAAATGCCGACGAAAAGTTGCTTCATCTGCATGCTTCTTTCAAGCGTTTTTCGAGAGAGCAGCGTTAATGGATTTTGATGATAAGAAGGTACTAAAAATTGATAAATAAAAAGCTTTTATTTACAAAAAAAAGACAACCGCCTTCAAAATCTACACACATGACTTTAGATTTGGAAGTCGGTGGCAATTAAAGACAACAAACCGAACAAAGCCGCCGACTTCCAAATCTAAAGTCATAAGTGTAGATTTTGAAGGCGGTTGTCTTTTTTGTAAAAAAAAGCTTTTTTAATGACAAAATTTTTAATGACAAAGTTTTTTACTAAATGCATACTAAAGTACATAGATACAGTAGTTATCTATACTTCTATACTAATACTAGCTGACCTGACAGACGTTGTCCTGTCTCAATCTACGGGGGATGAAAAAGGGGTGAAAAAAGGGGATGAAAAATAGATGTTGGCCTATTCTCAGACCTACCCAATATGCACAAAAAATTTCATCAGAATCGGTCAAGCCGTTTCGGAGGAGTACGGGAACGAAAACTGTGACACGAGAATTTTATATACCTATTAGATTATAAAGCGGATTTTTTTTTTTTTTTTTTTTTTTTATGTTTTTTACCCTTGATTTCTCGGGACTGGGTTAACCGATTGTGATGATTCTTTTTTTATTTGGAAGCCAGTGCTTCCCGTGTGGTCCCATTTTAATTTGGTCCAGTTCTGACCATGGCATCCATGAGAAAACCGTATAAGTCTTAAATTTGCATTAAGTATGTGCGCGATTTGTTACGCGATTTCTCAGGCAAATGTAAACCGATTTTGAAAATTCTTTTTTTTATAGATACGGTACGCTTCAGGGGTGGTCCCATATAAATTTTATCGAAATTGATTCAGCACTTTTTGAAAAATCAACAAATACCCAAAAATTTTACATAGACGACGTTTTAGTTTCATCAATCTTTGTAGTAGTTAACTTTCAATCTCTTCTTAACAGATTTGAATGAGAAGGAGGTACTAAAAAGCGGAAAATAAAAAGCTTTTTACAAAAAAGACAACCGCCTTCAAAAAGTGAAAAATAACTTTAGCACAGAACACACATTGACTTTAGTTTCGGAAGTCGGTGGCAATACAAAACAACAAACAGAACAAAGCCACTGAATTTCGAAACTAAAGTCAATGTGTGTTCTGTGCTAAAGTTATTTTTCACTTTTTGAAGGCGGTTGTCTTTTTTGTAAAAAGCTTTTTATTGTAACGAATAAACTCAGAAACAAATTTTCGACTTCATGTACCATGAGAATGCTACATTATCCCTAAATAACCTAAGCTGTATTTATCAATTGAAAAATATTATAAAGTTGTATGTTTGTATGTAGAGGGTAATCTCGAAAACTGTTCATCCGATTTCAAAAATTATTTCGTCAGTAGGAATTTACGTTATTCCGGAGTGCTATAGGTTTTATTGCATTAACAAAATTAGGGATCCTTAAGGAAATTCACGCGGACGAACCCCGCGGGCAAAGTGCTAGTAATTTACGTTATGATAGTGAAGATTTGCGAATCGGCCACACACGTCTTTCGGAGGCACTGACACTCAATTTTTCGTAAATCTAGGTGTTCCATTGACGTCATTGACCTAATTATGCGGGTCTAATAGAGGACTGTAGTACAGGAAACGGCAATTACTGAAGAGATCCTTCTTCATATGTTTGTCTATTTTTTCGCTTTTCACTCATAAACTACTTGACTATGTTTGATGTAGTTCTTAACCGACTTCAAAAAAGTGCGAGTCGACCTCGCCCACCGAGGGTTCCGCACTTTGTTAGCTAGCGACTTCGTCCGCGTGAATGTCGGTTATCGTAGATGCAGAAAAAGTCGCAGATTAAAAATTACCCTAAGTCGTTCCCTAGGTCTTAAGCTATATTCGTACAAAATTTCATCAAAATCGGTTCAGCCGTTTCATCGCAAAAGCGTAACTATCAGAGTTACTTGGGGGTGTAAAATTAAGGAACAACTACTTTTGGTCTTTCCATTTCTTAATTAATTTAGATGACAAGAAATAGTTCCCCGTTCCTCGAAAATGACGTAAAACAATTGGATTCGCCAAAAAATCGCTCATGTCTCCCCAGTTGTGTCGGATTGCCGTTTTATTGGACTATAAAATCCCTTTATTTTCTACCCTTAGGGGTGGAATATTTTATTGAAATTTATATGGAACCTTTGAGGTATACACTATCAATTAAAAAAAGAATCATCGAAATCTACACTGAAAAAAATTATGCGTTGTCAAACAAAAAAAAAACAAAAAAAAATGTTAAGTATTGGACATAAAATGAAAAGTACTGGACCAAACTTTGTTAATTCTTTATGGGATCAAATGGCAACTATTTCGCATCAAACAAAAGAAGAATCACGTAAATCGGATCATAAATCTCAGCGTAATCGGTGCACATACAAAAAAAAAAAAATCAAACAAATTGAAAACCTCCTCCTTTTTGAAGTCGGCTAAAAAAATCGGTGATGTCTCTGCAGTTGTGACGGATTGCTGTCTCATCGGACTATAAGAGTGAGCGATGAGGTAGTTCACCTGTTTGTTGCACACACACTTGTGCACTATAACATTTCATGATTTCCGATGTATTTACTCCATTTAAATTGACTACCGGGACCGAAATTCGTTGGGCAAAATATTAAACAACTATTGAAATAAATTCACATTACTTGTATCAAAATATACCTGTTTAATTGCCTACATTAAATTATCAAATCTTTGCTCAATAATTTATAATGCAACATTACAACTTACAACATAGTATATTATCAGTTTAAGGTGTGAAATAGGCCCATCTATCTATACTGATATTAAAAAAAAGTTAAAAACTTGGTTTTCATTATGTTATTTATTTTACACATTATTGTTGCACCTAGGTAGCTAATTTATTATTGTCTAGCTTTACTTAGAGCTTAGAAAAATATACACCATGTAACGAGTAATTTTTACTCGCTACATAGTGTCGACCTCTCTCGCCACTTTTTCGAAGTTTTCGGTAATGCAGTGGACACACTTTAGATATTTGATAGATTGGCTAGGATTTAGTAGAGTAATCGATAAAACCATAGACCATCAGTTTGACAGTTGGATTTTATTTCCCCGGCTGTCAGATTATTTTGACGTTTCCGGTTTGGGATATGTAGCATTCACTTTCCGACCGAAGTCACTAAGATGAAGCACGAATAAAATTCTATTCCGTGCCAATCATTAGATTGGAATATTTTAAGGGTCCACCCCTGCTTGGAACCACTTGGTAGTGATGTCAGCAGCCGTGCAACGGTAATATTTTGGGAAATCGTGAGTATTTTGTTGGTTGAATTTTCCTCGCCATGACCTGACAATAAACTTGAGGTCATGTATCCTAACCCTCGTCGAATTTTCCATTGTTTCAGCACCTTTAACGCCATCGCTGTTTGATTGTGCCCATAGCACGAGTGATTGGCATGCTTCGTTTACAAAAAGAACGGTATGTGTCCTTAAATTTCCGATTTGATTCATCGTCGCCATTTTGCTCGACGTGTGAATTCCACTAACAAAGGAAATCGTTTTCGTTTTCAGCCCCAAAGGCGTTCTTACTTATAGTTTGGATTTTCATCCTTGAAACTTAAATTCATCAGGGATGAGCTGACGCGTTTCCCCTCGAGTCTCCAATCAACCCTTCAGGTTTATTATAAATAGATTTATCGAAGCTTGTGGTATGTTTCTTGGTTTTCTTTTAGTAGATTCAACCTAAAAAAACGTGCAATACTGACAACTTAAACATAAACTTTAGTTATAAAACAACTTGCCCTTCAAAAGAAAGGGGCTTTCTAATATTGTGTTCGCCATACTGCCTGCGATAGAAATAAATGAGCTATTGTTAAAGAATTTGCAGCTTAATTTCAGTATCTCCGACCTAGATTAGAAGTCCTGTCCTTTACCTTTTAGCTATCCCGGATTCCCTTTGTTTTAAATTACCTAGTGAGCTCTGGCGCCCGAATCTTATTCCTTTTAGTTATTTTTGTTTAATTTTGAGCTCTCTAACTTCTCATCTTTAGAATCACACACATAGTTTGTTAGTTAGCCAAATAAATATAGACCCCCTTTTAATTTTTTTATTACAACCATTATGTGTTAGGTACTAGCGACCTGACCCGGCTTCGCACGGGCCTATAGCCTTCCGCGATATATGGACTATCCATCACAGAAATAATTTTTCAATTCGAACCAGTAGATCCTGAGATTAGCGCGTTCAACCAAACAAACAAACTCTTCAGCTTTATAATATTAGTATGGATAAGAAATACTAATCAATAAATCATTAAAAAAAAAATTTTTATTCTCTTCAGTACCTAGCACAATAAACACATTATATAAACACAAAGTAGAATTTTTATTAATTACAAGCTGAACCGACAGACATTGTCCTGTCAATCGATTTTTTAATTTTCTTACTGTATAAACCTTCCCTGGAATTCCACAAATATTTTAAGACTAAAATTAGCCAAATCGGTCCAGCCATCCTCGAGTTTTAGCGAGACTTACGAACAACGATTCATTCATTTTTATTATTTAGATTTATTAATGACCTAGTAAACATGTTATAAAGATAGGTAATAAATTAAAAGCTTTATTGTGTAGTCTAGTTTAGATGAAACCGTTGTAATTGTTTTGTGTTGTTTCAGTTCATAAAAAGAGGTCATAATTATGAATAGCCTTTTCCAAACTATGTCGGGGTCGGCTTCCAGTCTAACTGGATGCAGCTGAATACCAGTGTTTTACATGGAGCAACTGCCTATCTGCCTCCTACCAGAGATCCCTCCTACCTCCACAACCCAGTTACTAGGTAACACCATAAACCTTGGTAAGACTGGCTGTCAGATTTTCTGGCTTCTGACCCCATAAAAACTGTCAAAGATCTACAAATGACAGCCAACAGTTTTACATACTCTCTGAGTCTCGGAGGGATCTCTGTATGAAAAGGATAGTCACCCATCCACAGTTTAACCGCGGCAAGCATAGCTTAGCCATGACCAATCAATTTGTGCAGCTTTTACTTAGCCACATCCACCACAATAAAAAAAGGAGGTAAAACTATTTTAGCATTATGAATTATTCATATTATTATGTACTGCTGCAATTATCGCACAGACTAATCACAAATGCACAATATAACGTAAGTGTTAGTTTTGGCTTTACAAACCAACACATGTTAAACTCTTTCCCATTTTCCAAAGTGATTGTACCTAATAATAATTTTGGACATTTTAATTCGTATTATTAAATAGTTATTGCTAGATAGTAAATAGGTACCCACACATTTAATTAATTTAATTAGGTATTGAAAGATTCTGGGTTGATTTGATTACAGGCAGACTAAATTCACAAAAAAAAATTCACAAAAATTTTTTTACAAAAATAACATTTATGAAGGCAAGGCAGTAATAGCTACAAAAAAAAAATTACTTACCCGCGAAAAAAAAGAAGAAATGAGCCTGGGCAGAAGCCCTTTGTCTATCTTGAATTTCATTTTTTTTTTGCAGCCTGTTAGATTATATTCTCGTTATTTTTTCACCAACCATAGGTCATTGAACTCGAATGGCATAGTTTTTCTGAAGACAAGACAGGTTTTAGTAACAGCAACAACTTTCTATAACTACAAAAACTACACTGACTCCGCGGAGTCTAAACACTCGTATCATTATGTACACAAAGGAATACGAGACGAATAAAGATAATAATTGTTGTGTCTGTTATCGCAAGAGACGCGACCGACGCGACTAAGTCAAAGAATATTTTTATCTGAATAAACAGTGTTTATTCAGACACAAAAAAACACAAACAACGACTCTATAAATTCATTCGTTGTCATAATAAAACTGACGTTTCAGAGTCAGTCAGCTGATCTGATGGGGTTGTCAGTATGATTGTCTAAATTGTCCATTGTATATTTATTTTCCAATTCTATTTTTATTTTCAGTTTACAGTATAGTATGGTAGAATGGTTGGGATGCTGTGCAATTAAACACATGATATTCAGAAATCTTTTTTGAAAAAAGAGAACCGCCTTCAAAAAAAAACTAATAAAAATCTTTTTTGAAAAAAAGCGAATCGCCTTCATAAAAAAAAATAGTAATAAAAAGTTATAAATAACTTTTGCTTTTTCTTAATTGTAATAATGTTTGGTAGGTAACATTTAGAAAGTTATTCAATAGAGCATTTTCTAAGGCTTGCATTACATAACAACTGGCAGTAGAGCACGTATAAGATATCACATGAATTATTTATTGTTCTGGCAATGACTCTTTGATAGAAAAATCCATAATTTAAATTAAAAAAAGATTATTTACCATGTTTTAGGGAAGTGAAAAACATTGGCAACAATGTAATTGTTTTGTCAATTGTCATCGTACATTAAAATTTGTGGCTGTCATTAATGAAGCTTAGTTAGTTTAAAAGCTTCTTGCTGTCATTCTAATATCAGTTGAGTTACAGATTTATTTTTATATTTTTTTCCTGATCTTGCTAACTCTTTTCAATTATCATAATCCTATTGTGCTACCTCCTTTGTATGCTGAAGATCCGAAAAAAAATTGATCTCAATAGTGATGCAACTAATGACATTGAAATTTTCGTTTATAATCGAGAGTTTTAAGTTTACTCTACATTTATTTGTAAAACCGCTGCAGCTGTTTCATATTTTTTATTTTATTGTTTAGGTAGGCAAATCAATTTAAGTACCTAGGTACTACGCGCGGTCACATTAACTTGACGCATCTCTGGAATGCGAGGCCCCGCCCGCTTCCCCCCGCATTCCAGTATAGATACCTATAGATAATAATACGTAAATGTATTGCAGCAAGATTGACTAATAAAATTCATGTCCCAAAATCAAATCGATAGGTAGTTTAATTGTTGATGCTTTTTTGCCACACCGTACCTGAGTGCCAAAATGACGTCATCAACGCCAAGCGTCAAGTTAATGTGACCGAGTTGTAAGCTTCCTTAATAGACACAATGAAATTGAAACACAAAAACCTACTGTTTAACTCTACTAATTATTATGACTACATATTATACATATCAATGAGTAAAGAATCGATATCAATTAAAATTAAAATTTTGAAAAACACATACAATTATTTCCTACTTTTTCATTAATAAAATAAATATTACTAAACTATGTTGTATTTTTAGTAGGAGTAATCAATTGATTTAAAAAAGCTATTGCAGTTACTAGTTAGTAACATCACTACTCCCGCGATATTCAATTGTTTTTCAGCGTTCATTTTCTTACATTCGAATCTAAATTGTAAAACATGTCCTTTGTTTGTGAATAAATAAAAATATACTACTCAAAATGGAGGACGAGGAGTTTGTAGGTTGCATCAGTTGCATGAACACCAACGATTTATGCGACGTATTTGCTTTGTACGCGGAGAACACAGAAACTTATGCGAAAATGTTTGAAACCTGTTTTGATATTAAGGTTAAAAAGCTTTTTTCTGTAGTACCTAAGTAAATAGATTTAATATAAAAAGTACATACTTAGACACATTTTAATTTAAACCTTATTTTAGTTAATGTTGCATAATTGGTAGTTTTATATTTGCAGTAGCTATCTTTGTTGTAGTTAGTTATTAATAATTTAATTAGAATATGTTTGAAAAATTCTCTTGTTTGACACCAAAATATAATTTTAAGTTCATCGAAATCTTTCATCAAATATTTTTAATACAAGTGCTTCATTTCAATCCTTTATTAGTTTAGTACTATTTGGTTCACAAGAATTATCATGCAACTTAAAAACAAAATTATGTTCAAATACATTTATAAATGTCTTCTATTAATGTGATGCCAACTCGATATTTTTAATCGATATTTCGGTTTTATTTTTACGTAAGTAATAAAATTTAAATATCCGAATAGTTGAAATTTTCTTCTACTTAGTACCTATTTACAAGAAGACACCTTCGTTTTTGGCAAATTTCTTAACTGTACGGTTTTCTTAGACCAACTGTATCGTGTAATGACCCAGAATGCCAATCTGAGTTCAGACTAGTCGTAATATCAGAAAAAAAACCGGTCAAGTGCGAGTCGGACTTTCCCACCGAGGGTTCCGTTCAAATCCGGTGATTTGGTCACCAATACAATTATAACCGCGCATACCTCGATGCCTAGTTACGTACTTTAAATAAAGACTATATTTTTTATGATTTGGTTACAAATGTATAGTTTTCAGACATTTCCCTGTACTTGTAGTATACGATGATATGACTTGCCAAATTTCATAGTTCGAGGTCAACGGGAAGTACCCTATAAATTTTTATTCCCTTGAGAGTGTCAAAATATACGTTTTTTGCGGCATAAACGGCTGTGGATCTTTTTTTCAACTTAGAAGTTTGATTTTTTCACAGCTTCAAGGGACTGTAGACTTGAGTAGGTTTTAATTTTAACTCGATACCTTCACGCATTCCCGAGATAAAGGGTCTTGACAGACAGACGGACATACACACAGACAGACAGACGGACAACAAAGTAATCCTATAAGGGTTCCGTTTTTTCCTTTTGAAGTACGGAACCCTAAAAACAGAAATTTTCTAAATGCTTCTTGTTAGTATATTAAGTACTATATGGGGCAGTTTTTTAAAATAGGTTGTAGGTTAAGCCCGGTATCTACTATGTTCACGAATATCTTGCGCTCCGCGCTCCTGCAATTACTGCTCTACATAGTGGATGCGTTCTCGTTCCTGGGAGCGTACAACGGTCCGCGCTCCGCCACACCTACGCGACACACCAAAATAACAGACTGCACAAATACGTGCGTGTGTCACCACGCGCCACGAGAACTAAAAGCAGTTTCGACAGCACATTCGCCGCGGGAAGAGGGTAGGAACAGTGTTTAGGAGGGAGGCGGGGTGTGTCGCTTGCATGTAATGTCGCTATTGTACGGTAGTAGTAATATTTATACTGTGGCTCCGCGCTCAGACGCTCGAATCGGTGGCGGTTTCTGGGCGAACTCAAAGGGGAGCTAATGGAGACGCACCATCTCCCTCAGAGCGGTTACAGATGCGCGGAGCACAGTTAGTTCGCGAACATTTATTTATTTATTTACATACCATAACATAACATAGAGTGGATATTCGGCTTGATGTTGTTACCACGCAGCGCTCCCGTAGTCCCGAGTAGTGGTGGTTAATATATCATAATTAGCAACTTATAGCACCGTGCTTTTTGTATATAGCAAATACTATCGAGGCTCTCACTTGTTGCTATGCTATAAATCGCACTCTCTCTATGTCCGAGTCCGTCGCGTATCACACTATAGCATTAAGCACTATAGCATTAAGCAGGGGCAGTCGTCGCATGCTAGCGATTGTGATCGGTCGCGCGCGTAATTTGCGATCCCGGGTGGCTCACGTAATATACCTACGTTTATTTGCTTTGTGCTTTAGTTTAAATGTAAACAGTGCTAAGACACGTAATATTGACTGAATATAATATTAAACTTTATTTCATAATAAAATAACACTTTATCAATTATAGTCAGTCCTAAGCCTGGAAAGTATGAAGGAAAGTTCATTGTACTTTTTAGTGCTCCATTTTATCGTAATACATTCATACATGCGATGTAATATTCTTACAAAGCATGCTATCTGTCCGACGATAAGGTAGGAGCTGCGAGTTAACAGTCACCGCGCTTGCTATATTTACGCCTGCAAATTAAGCATGCTATAAAATAGCATGCTTAAAATATAAAGCTTATAGCATTAAGCAAGTAATTGCCCTATAGCAACTTTGAACACTACTAGTCCCGAGCGCGCGCCCCCCTCCGCTTCAGACGAAGACGGAGCGCTTCAGCACGCGTAGCCAAGAAGCTTATAGATAAAAGTGGAGGCAACTCTCTAAATACCTAAGAGAAGCCAACTGTGGGCAGACGCTCTCTTTCTGAATGCATACATAAGATAAAGAAAACACATATCACTGTCTCGTTCTTATGTATGCATTCAGAAAGAGAGCATCAGCCCACAGTTGGTTTCAAGCTATTGTTCTAAGTGTTGGCTCCATTTATACCTATATCTTCATGCGCGTAGCATGACCACGGTATGTCTACGAAAGAATAGACATACTGACAGCAAGAATAGACAAGTCAGTTCAGTTTGTCTATTCTTCCTGTCAGTATGTCTATTCTTCCGTAGACAAAGCGTGGTCATGCTACGCGTGCTGGTGGCAGAAAAGAACTGAAGACGGAGAACTTCAGGTGGCAGAAAAGAAGTCACAACTATATATAATTGTACTCTTTGGTCACAACGCCATTTATGTGTTACCAGCCCTTTGCCCGCGACTGTCCGCGTGAATTTTCTAAGGATTCCTATTTTTAGGGTTCCGTACAAAAAAAACGGAACCCTTTATAGGATCACTCGTGCGTCTGTCTGTGTCCGTCCGTCTGTCTCCGTGACCGAATTTGGAAATTTGGTAGGATGGTGTAATCCTATGACCCAAACACATGTGCTAAGTAAATTAATATTTTTTTTTAACTATGGGTGTTTTTTCGGGTGACAAATTAGGAAATTAAAAAAAAGTTTTGCAAAACTAACTAATTAACTGTGTCATACTCATAATATCAAATGAAAGGACTCGTTATGAGGATCTCAAATATATTATTGTTTTTATTGTAAAATAAATAGAAGGATATGATTTTTTATTCATGAAAGAAGACGAAAATTGACCATTTCCCCCCTGATCTCCGTAACTACAAAATTTTGAAAAAAATACAAAGTATTGTTCATTGCTTGTAGATTGCAGGAAAATCTTTAAGAATTCTATCAATTGGCATTGTACGGAACCCTCTCCACACGAGTTCAACTCGCACTTGGCCGGTTTTTTTGTTCATAACGCAATATAGCCTATTAAATAGCACTCAGGGATAACGTCGCTTCCTATTGATGAAATAATTTTTAAAATCGGATGAGTAGTTTCGGAGATTACCCCCTACATACTAACTTCCTAACAAAACCTCTTTATAATATTAGCAATTTTTTCCCACGAGTTCACGTGAATATCGTTATCGTGGATGCAGACGAAGTCGCGGACTAAAAAGTACCCTATGTCCTTTCCCAGTTGAAGCTATCTTCGTACTAAATTTCACGTTCAGCCGTTTCGTATTGAAAACGGAACAGACAGACAGAGTTACTTTCGCATTTACAATATTATTAGTATGGGTTTGTCGTATCCTACACTCACACACGCAAGCACGTAAAGCCGTTGCTCCCGGCCGTCATTCGTAGATCTATGGCAGTCGTTCTACGTAGTCAGAAGCCAGAAAATCAGTAGGTCGATTCTGTAAAATTCAAACAACATCGCATCTCACATCGCTATTCACTCTCACTTCGCATAAGGTTCAAAATGACCTTGATATATTTGACACTTTGAATCGGGTTCGAAGTGAGCGTCGAAGTGACGGGGAAATTACCTTACAGAATGCCACTTCTTACGTCATCTCATACTTTTTCTGTCAAAATCTCCCTGTCAATTTAGTTCAACTCGCTGACACGCTCGCAAGAGTGGCGCTATTGTAAATTCGGATTTTCAACCGAGTTTTTAGAATGCCAATCAAGAAACTCACAGCGGATTCAGATTCGAAGTTTAGAATGAGGTCTTACAGAATCACACCCCTGATATGTAAGTCGCTACATGTATAACACTGGTATTCAGCTGTATCCGATTAGACTGGAAGCCGAGCCTAATAGCGTTGAGAAAAGGCTAGGCAGGCAATAGTGATAAATTAATGACTTTCAGCTAGCTATTTGTACTTACCCATATTCTGTTTTTTCCCGGTTAAGACATTGTTTTTAGATCGATCAAACAACAAACAGAATGATACCGATGTATCATTCTGTATGTAATGTATCATCATTCATAAAAGCACTTTGATGTGTATGGCAAAATGGTATCTGATTTTCAGATTCCCAATTCTAGATTACTGAATTCAGAAAGGTATTCCGGATGTTTACGAGTCGAGCTAATTATTGGCCTCGTGTTCAAAAAACAGAGACATCTGGGTTGAAGACCCTTTGAGTCAATAGAACTTCAATATAGCCCTTCATTTTTGCAAGTCATACAGTATAGTCCATCCTCTCCAAGAGGATTGTTCTCGAAGAAAAAATTAACCCAGCAGAAACTTTTTCAACCGACTTCAAAATAGGAGGAGGTTATCAATTCGTCTTTTTTTTTTTCTTTTTTTTATGTTTGTTGCCTGATTTCTTGGGACTGGGTGAACCGATTTTGATGATTCTTTTTTTAATTGAAAGCTAGTGCTTCCCGTGTGGTCCCATTTGTCATATGGTCCCAGTGGTCATTAATTTGGTCCAGTTCTGACAATGGCATCCATGAGAAAACCGTATAAGTCTTAAATTTGCATTAAGTATGTGCGCGATTTGTTACGCGATTTCTCTATCAAACGAAAACCGATTTTGAAAATTCTTTTTTTTATGGATAGGGTATACTTCAGGGGTGGTCCCATATAAATTTTATCGAAATTGATTCAGCACTTTTTGAAAAATCAACAAATATCCAAAAATTTTACATAGACGAACGACGTTTTAGTTTGATCAATCTTTGTAGTAGTTAACTTTCAATCTCTTCTTAATAGATTTGGATGAGAAGGAGGTACTAAAAAGCGGAAAATAAAAAGCTTTTTACAAAAAAGACAACCGCCGCGGAAGTCGGTGGCAATACAAAACAACAAACAGAACAAAGCCACTGAATTTCGAAACTAAAGTCAATGTGTGTTCTGTGCTAAAGTTATTTTTCACTTTTTGAAGGCGGTTGTCTTTTTTTGTAAAAAGCTTTTTTCATGTAAAATATTGCCAAGACGAGACCATATGGCTAGCACTGTCAAAAAATTATAAGATATAATGTAGAGCCAAGCTTCTAACTAAACTAGACGCCCTAACTCTACAAGTCCTAACTCCGCAAACTGTACCTTAGTCAAAATATGTGGTTTAACCGTTTCGCTACCTTCACATGGGCGTAAGGTAAAAAATGTGTTCACTGCAATAGTCATTACTTTTCTGTTAATACTTCTATGTTCCATGTGTTCTATGTTCTTGTAGTAACGAAGCGGCTAAGATACATATTTTGACTACCCATAGACTAACCATTTTAAGGGTTTCTCAAAAGAAAAAACAAAACCCATAAAAGATCACTTTTTGTCCATTTGTCACAGATTTGTTTTTCTATTTGTAGATCCCAAATCATTTGAAATACATATGCTCCGACTGCGTGGACAGTCTGGAAAAGTCAATTTGCTTCAAAGGGCAGACTACAAAGAGCCTCGCAATGCTCCAGAGCGTGAAAGGTACATGTCTCTGGACTGTAGGCCGCGTTGCAAGTTGGTACTAGAAAACTGAAAAGAAAAAAAAATATAGGCTTGCGTTTGAACCCCACTCGCCTGATCTTAAGCGATGATGCAGCCGAAGGTGGAGCACGCTTGCCTAGGAAAAACCGGTTCACTCAAGTCTTGAAGATACCCAGATTCTAGGTATCGGGAATAGAGACGCGGGCAGTGAATTCCACAGTCTGGCAGTGCATTGGATAGTAGACAGACGCCACCTATGAATTGACATATTTTTTTTGATTTGTCAAAATGCGATGCCCCCATAGATTTTGTATAGCAAGCGCAAACTGTAACGTCAATCATTGATCAATAACTAGCTATTGATTTTAAAGCAACTAAAAATCAAATTTCATTGATCGGGTTTTCAGGGCGAAAATACTTAGTGTTTTTGTTAGCCTGTTATGTGCATGGGCATAGGCCTCCCCCGAGTCTATCCAGGTATTCTTTTCTTGCGCCCCTCGAATCAGCCCTCGCAGTGCTTGGCCATCTCGCTACCTCCTGGTCAGACCTCGGCGATGCCGACCATCTTCAGGCACCTATTTAAAATTGTTTTGGAATTATTGGCTAACTAGCATTTGGCCGCGATTTCGTTCGAGTGATTTCTTTTACGAATACCGAACTTTTTGTAGTTTAAATTCGTCTCTAAATAATCGTGAATCAATCAAGCATAATCCATTTCCTGCACTCAAATGCCCTAAGCCGAGGCCCGTACCCCTGTGTAGGGTATTGGCCTCGGCTTAGGGCGTTTTAGTTTTTTGCCCTGGTTGGAGGCCTTAAATTCACTTTTAAGAGGAAATATCACGGGCTAGAGAATTGAAAATTAGGTATTTGTAAAATCTATTGCTGTCGCGCGATGCCCGAACACGAACCGCAGAGCGCGATAGAGACAACTGCAGCTTTGACCGAAAATACCTACACTTTTAAAAGTACACAAAATCAATGATTCGTAGTCCCCTGATTTCTTCTCCAAAACTTAACCGATTTAACTGCTTTTTTCATAAAAAAAAAGAAAGGCTTTTGCCGTGTTCCTATGTTTTCTATTTTTTATATAATCAAGTCAAATTTGTTTTCTGAATGTTTGAACACAGCGGAAATTCATGCCAATTTTTTAGGTTTTTGAATATTTATATCTCTTTTAATAATAAATTTATGAGAAAAAGGAAAACATAGGGACATGCCAATAGTAGCCATGGATAATTAAAAAAAAAAAAATTGTTCTACTGGCATTATCCAGGGAGGAAACAGGGGACTAAGTTTGTATGGAAAAACGGCCTTTGTGTTTCCTCTTAAGGAACTACAGGGAACGATAACCACCTAGGATGACTTGCGAAATGCCGAGAAAAGAAAAGGGCACCTATGTTAGCGGACACACCGGTGCACTACAGTGTCTCCTGCGTTTTCAGTCTAGAGAATTTTACTTGACTTTGTGAGGTGTAAAAATTATCTTGCAAAATTCATTTTAGTGAAACTCTGTAACGAGCAGACACCGAAATACGTACCGAGGGAACGTAAGAAATGTCATATGTGTAAAAGAGATTTTAGTCAGAAGCAGATTCTAAATAAACATCTTTGGATAGCACATGGGTTTGAGGTAATTATTTATTTAAACTTTCAACCAATCAATTGACATACTTTTATTAGTTGTCAGAAAGCAATCCCTCCATGGATTTTGTGTAGAAATGTATACTTATGAAGTCACTTGTAGTTAGTCATTTGTCAACTCAATTTACTGATTTCAAAGCAACTAAAAATCTAATTTTACAGTAACTTTAATATTAATCGGGTTTTCAGGGCTAAAATCAAGCGTTTTGCAATATTAGCATTTGTCCAAAAATACTCGATAAGTTTTGAGGGACAAAATTGGCGCCAATAATCGGCCATTTTATTTTCAATGATTTAGTTATAGCTAGGTACCTTGAGTCAGTCTCACACAGACGAATGTGACCATCAAGCCGTTTAGGCTACAGAGCGTGTCAAAAAATAAATACACATTCATACAATACACTCGAAAAACTCCTTCTGGCGCAATTGGGCGAAAATAATTTATTTTAACTGTGAAACCCAATTAATTTCCAATTAACTGTTAAATTCGATTTTTTGATGCTTTAAAATCAATCAATTGAATTAGCAAATAAAAACGTATAATTGCTATTGCCAAAGGCGGAGATGGCGGGATGATCTGAAATCTTTCGGCGAAGACTGGTCCCAAATAGCCCTTGATAGAGAGAGTTGGAGAGAGATTGGAGACGCCTTGCAGTGGGAAAGTTTAGGCTGAAAATAATAATAATAATTGCCTCGTTTTGTGGCATGGCGTTCTGTGGCATCGTAGTTTCCAAACGGCTAAACCAATTTTGTTTGAAAGGTGGTTTAGTTGAGCAATTAGTTTAATTAATTACTACATATCAAAGATACGATCAAGCCTGTTCCTTTGCTACCCATACCCAGGGACACCCTAAGGGCGGGTTGCTTCAACTAACCATTACTGACCGGTAATAGTAAAAAATGGCGCTAACTATCGTCAAATCAAAAAAATGGGTTGTTTCACAAAATCATAGGTACGTCAAAAAGTTACTATTACCATAACCGACCAGTCATCGTAATTTTGTTTTGTCCAACAGCTACTTCAAACATCAAAATATTATGGAATCTCTTTTTGAATAACTTTAACTGACGGATTTTTATGTCATGAAACAACCCGTTACATATAACGTACGTTAAACATCGCACGTAATAGTAACTTTTTAACCGTCCGTATGTAACGTTAACCGACTGTTTGAAACAACCCGCCCTTAGTCGAAGCCCGTGCCCCACAAGGGGGTGCCCTAGCGTGTAGTCGCTTAGTTTTTGCCTTGGCTGGAGGCTTTAATTAATTTTGATTTGTCAGGGGTTTTTTACATTTTAACTGTTAATTTGTCAGGTGGAAAAACGCAAAGCCTTCATTTGCCCGCTTTGCGATAAGAGAGTGAGTTACGGATCTAATTTTAGCGCTCATCTGTTGCTTGCGCATTGCGTTAAACAACAAGTTGAACAGCTCGAGTTCCACAACATGGACGGTAAGTAACGGTACAATGTTTCCCTGACTGTCCCTTAATGTCTCTGGCTGTCCCTGACCGTCTCTAACAGTCTCTGACTGTCGTAAAACATGACACTACAGCACTAGAAAGCAGGTAATTTTTGATGTTCAAAAATTATGATTCTTATCGCAAACCATTTTCATTTATTTGATTTTTCATATATTTTTTTTGCTTTTTGGTGGTGATTATCCACACATTAAACACGCACACACACACACGCACGCATACCCATACGCACACCCGCGCGAACAATCACGCACACGAATACACACGCACACGAATACACACGCACGCACACGGACACACACACACGCGCACGCACGTACACCCGTACGAACAGCCACGCACGCACGCACACGCACGCACGCACATCCAAACACACGCACATACACGCACGCACAGTGAAACACGCACTCCCACGCACACGCACCCACATACACTCTCACACTAACGTACACAAACACACAAGCGAACACACACACGAACACACACACGCACTTACGTACACATACACACAAGCGCACACACACACGCACTTACGTACACATACACATACCACCACCAAAGATTGTGACTTCACGCAGTCGAAGACGCGGGCGAATTAATGCTAGTCCTAATATCCTACCTAAAAATATTTTTTTACAGATTTCATGATTTTCAAAAGCGCTATACAAGAAGAAACTAAATACAGATTTAGAAAAACTACGGCGAGCAAGCAGACCATAAAGGGGGTCCGCTCACGTTACATGTGCAGCCAATCAGGAGTCTACGTGTACCAGGTGAGAAAGTTAAGAGGTATGAGGGACAGAGTGTAAAGTTCCTCATCCTCCATGGAAAAGGGAGGATCCTCCGACCAGACGGATGTTGTGTCTGGTGGGCTACTGCCCAAAGGCTGTAGTCGCGATTTTGTATATATGCTAATGTCGCGGAGATCTCTGCTTGCGCGATCTAGGGTACGTCGATTGTAGTACGAATCATGTACGATAGATGTCGCTACAAAAGAAAGAAAAAAGTGGCCAAGTGCGAATCGGACTCGGCCATGAAGGGTTCCGTAGCAGCAAGTAACATAATATAAAAGTTTTTTATTTTTATAATTGAATTGATTAAATGAAAGGTAAATTGCGGTTTACGATTTATGACGTATTAAAAAAAAAATACTTACTAGATCTCGTTCAAATAAATTTTCGGTGGAAGTTTACATGGTAATGTACCTACATCATATATTTTTTTAGTTTTATTTGTCTCCTATTTTAGAAGTTACAGGGGGGGGGGGACACACATTTTACCACTTCGGAAGTGTCTCTCGCGCAAACTATTCAGTTTAGAAAAAAAATATATTAGAAACCTCAATATCATTTTTGAAGACCTATCCATAGATACGCCACACGTAAGGGTCTGATGAAAAAAAAAAACAATTGAGTTTCAGTTCTAAGTATGGCGAACCCCATAATTTATTCTTCTTTTTTTTCTATTTTTGTGTGAAAATCTTATGCGGTTCACAGAATACATCTACTTATTCGACTAGGGATACAGTGTATCTGCCTATTAGGTTTAGACGTCAGATAGCATGGCTATTAGCATTTAATATTAACTCAGACATAATTAATATGTCGAAGTGTTCCGTAATTAGCTCCACAATAGTTAGTAATAATACTAATATTAAGGTGGTAAGCCCAAATTGTTTAAACTAGTTAGCAAGACAACAGAAGGTACCAGTATCAATTTAATGCAACTTATCAATAACAAGGTATCTTCTAGCAATCAATCAGCAAGTTTAAAAAAAGGGGCTAGGCAACATTCTTTGAAATTATTCCATCAAAATATTCAAGGATTTTCTTCCAAGCAATTGGAAATTGAATTGTTTTTAGAGAAGACAATGTTCGACATTATTTGTATAACTGAACATTGGTTGAAATCATATGAAATGTTAATTAATTATGAAAATTATACTGTGAGCAGTTGTTTCAATCGGAAATCGATGCTGCGTGGTGGTTCACTAATTATATTAAAAAGTAATATTAAATCTAAGTCTCGCAAAGACATAGTTGAACTCTCGGTTGAACATATTATTGAACTGTCCTGTGTTGAGCTAGATAGGCATGTCATAGTGTGCGTTTACAGACCCCCGAATTATCAAACATATTCTATATTTGAGTCTATAATGGAGGATGTTCTAACTAAACTTGCAACTGGTAATAAATCAATAATAATTTGTGGAGACTTTAATATTAATATTTTAGAAAATAACGCAAATAGCAGTAGATTATTAAGCCTCTTTAAATCGTTTAATTTGTCAAATGTGTTCTTAGAACCAACACGAATAACTGCAACCACTGCTACTTGTATTGATAATGTTTTTTGTAGCTGCGACTATTTAGATAAAGCTATTGTAAATTATCTCCCTTCAGATCACAGCGGTCAAACCATTGCTTTTGAGTCCAACACACCCTTGCAAAAAATACAGATACAGTCAAGACCAATAACATCTAGTAATTTAGATAAATTTAATAAGACTTTAATTAGTAAGTTACCCGTTCAGGAACTTAATATGAATAATGGTAATATTTTGTATAAAGATTTTTTTTCAGTTGTGCAAACAGAGTTTGATAATATTTTTAAGAAAAAAATTAAAACTATTTGCCCTAAGTTTTTATTTAGTGACTGGGCAACTAAAGGTATCAGAAAAAGTAGAGAAAGGCTTTTTGAGTTGTATGGCCTTAAGCCTTATATTAACACCGAAACATTTAATAAGTATGTTTCGACTTATTCTAAAACTTTTAAAATTGCTTGTAAAGCAGCTAAAGCCTTATACATTAGCAATAAAGTTAAATCAGCTGATGATAAAATTAAGACTGTTTGGAAAATAATTAATAATGAAACAAACAGGAACAAAAAACATAATACTGATTACACTCTGGAGACTTCCCGTGGTCTCTTAAGTACTAATAAAGAAGTTGCTCAGGAATTTGCAACATTCTTTACCGATATTCCTATTAAAACTACTGAAACTTTAGATTCTTCGCCCTCACTTGCTTTAAACTTACTAAGTTCGAATGTTTCAGCATGTCCCACGGAATTTAAATTTAAACATATAAACCCTGCAATCGTTATTAAAGCTTTTAAACAACTCAAGATTAAGGGTACTGAAGATTTATGGGGGATGTCTACTAATGTTTGTAAATCAATTATTGAGACAGTGGCGCCCTATTTAGCTTTCATTTTTAATTTGTGTGTAGACCAAGGGGTTTTCCCGGATCTAATGAAGTTCAGCAAAGTTATACCACTTTTTAAATCCGGCGACTGCAAAGACTCTAATAATTACAGACCCGTTTCGGTTTTGCCGGTTTTTAGCAAAGTGTTTGAAAAAGTAATGCTTGATCAAATGCTCAGTCATTTTAACTGTCACAAAATTTTACATGATCAGCAGTATGGTTTCACCAAAGGACGTTGCACTACTGACGCCGGTGTCACCTTAATCAAGCATATATTTAAGGCTTGGGAGGATTCTCAAGATGCTATTGGTATCTTTTGCGACCTCTCCAAAGCATTTGATTGCGTGAATCACGAAACACTACTCTTAAAGCTTGAGCATTACGGACTGGGTAAACTAGCGCTTAGCTTAGTAAAATCATATTTGACTGATAGACTGCAACAAGTTCAAGTAAACGGTGTAAATTCATCGGGCTTAAAAGTATAAATGGGGGTACCGCAGGGCTCAATATTGGGTCCGTTCCTCTTTTTAGTTTATTTAAACGATTTACCTTATTTGTTGAAAAATCAACCACAAATGGTGTTATTTGCTGATGATACTTCCTTGATTTTTAGAGTTAATAGACGGGCACAGCACCATGACGACGTAAATGACGCTATGCTTAAGGTTCATAATTGGTTTACTGTAAATAATTTAGTATTAAATGAGAAGAAAACTAAATGCATAAGATTCGCTTTACCGAATGTTAAAAGTAGTGAATGTAACGTTGTATTGAATAAGGATATACTTGAATTCGTCGAAAAGACTGTTTTCCTAGGGATTACGCTTGACTCAAAGCTGCAATGGGGTCCTCACTTAACATCTCTTGCAGGGCGGTTGAGTTCGGCCGCTTACGCTGTCAGAAAAATCCGGCATTTGACAGACGTGGATACCGCTAGGCTAGTATATTTTAGTTATTTTCATAGCATCATGTCCTACGGTATCTTGCTTTGGGGGCGGGCTGCAGATATTGATTCTATTTTTATTCTGCAAAAGCGGGCTGTCAGAGCCATCTATAATCTCAGCAGTCGCGAGTCTCTAAGAGAATTGTTTAAACAGATTAACATCTTGACGGTACCTTGTCAATACATATATGAAAACATTATGCATGTTCGAAAAAACCTTCATCTTTTTAATAAAATAAGTGACAGACATTGTGTTTATACTAGAAATAGGAACAAATTAGATCAGCCAAGATTCAGATTGTCAAAAGTTCATACTTCTTTTATGGGGTACTGTGTAAAATTTTATAATAAAATACCTCTTGATATTCTTCAACTAAATGAAAGACAATTTAAAACATGTATTAAACGCACACTGTGTAGACAAGCATATTATAAATTAGAAGACTACATCAATGATAAAAATGCTTGGCTAAATGCTGGTCCTGCTCCACAGGCAGTTTAGGGAATTTCCTAATTGGAGGAATGTTGTTTCCTACCCCTTTTTTTTATTGACATGAGTAACGAGTATCGTTATTATTATACACAAATATATATTTTAATTACTTTTTCGACATTTTAGAAACATTGGAAACCTTAGTTTTGTATAATTTAGCAGCATTATTTCAATTTTGTAAATGTGAGTACCATGGAGCCATATTTTAAGTAAATTATTATGTGTTTGACTTAAATGAGCATGGCGGTTGAGAGAATTGTCATGCTCACTCAAATGTCTCGCTGGTGGTGGCGCGTGTGTTGGGTCATTCGGCTCCCTCTAAAATGGTTGAGCTGAATGGTGCTGATTCACGCGTCATGTTCGTGAACGGGCGCTGTCAGTAGAGATTGGTCAACTCTTAACTGCCATGGTTTTTATCTTGATTATTTTTTATATTTTGTATTTCTAGATTACCTTCATTGTTTTCACATATAGAAGCAACAAGAATAATGTAAGCAGTATTTTGTAAAAACCTGATTTTAAAAGAGTGTCCGTGGAGTTTCTTGCTCGTTCTTCTCCATAGAGACCTACCTACGTTTTGGAACGAGCAACTAGCTTCAACTTTCTGTCTAACTGACCGACTCCTTGACAATTCAAAAGTGCCTGTAAATGGTTTAATTGAAATAAATGCTTTGACTTTGACTTGACTTTGACTTTGACTTTACCAAGTTTCAACAGTATAGTTCTTATAGTTTCGGAAAAAAGTGACTGTGACATACGGACGGACGGACAGACAGACAGACATGACGAATCGATCCATAAGGGTTCCAATTTTTGTTATTTGGCTACGGAACCCTAAAAACCGGCCAGCTGCAAGTCGGACCGCAAACAAAGTGGATGCAGACAAATTCACGGAATTTAAAGTAGCTTAAATCCTTTCTCAGGGTTCAGCCGTTTCATCGTGAAAGCATAACAGACAGAGTTACTTTCGCATTTATAATATTATTATGGATTGTTACAGTGGTTAAAGTATGACACTTTCATATATTTTAAGTGTCTGGGACCCCCTTTAATTTTTAACTGTATATATATTTTTACGGCTCCTACCTCAAAAGGAAAAACGGAACCCTTATAGGATCACTTTGTTGTCCTTCTGTCTGTCTGCCTGTCGGTCTGTCTGTCTGTCTGTCTGTCTGTCGGTCTGTCTGTCTGTCTGTCTGTCTGTCAAGACCCTTTATCTCGAGAACGCGTGGACGTATCGAGTTGAAATTAAAACCATCTATTTAAGTGTACGGTCGGTTGATGCTGTCTAAAAATCAACCCTCTATGTTAAAACGTAAAAAAACGTTATGGCCGTTTATGTCGTAGTAGGTATGGATTAGTATAGAAGTATGAATATGTACCTACAAATATGTACGGAACCCTCGGTGTGCGAGTCCGACTCGCACTTGCCCGGTTTTTTTTTAAGTATTTGCCTATTATTTTTGCGCTGTGACGTCGTTTGGTATTATTTTTGCACTGTGACGTTTTTAAATGTTACAGCACCATGCTGAGATAGGGGCCTTTTGCTACAGGACCAATTTCGTTTCATTCTTTTTTATTTTTTATTTTACAATAATAATTCAACCTTGTTATTATTTGTGTGTTTTGTCCTGTGCGGGCCAATAAATGCTTTTTCTTTCTTTCTTTCTATTATGGTTCAAAAAACACACCTCTCTGACAGACGGACGGACAGATTTGGTCTTAAACAGCATCTCATAAAACACCCATTCAGCACGGAATCCTAAAAATTGACATCAGCTATATTTCGTTTAAACAGAACTGACCCCAAATCCTTACAATTCTAGGGCAAAGGCAAGTCGCCTGAGAGACATATTTACATAACGGGCAAAGCTTGCCCCGCTCATATGATCGTAACTGAAACCATGGATCGAGTGCTTGTCACCTTCTACAAGACCCACGTGGGACACGGACGTGAGTTACATTATATTTTATTTTTACCCTGTATGGGAGCTCGTCATGTCAACCTTTAGACGCCCACTGCTGGGCATAGGTCCCCCCCAAGGGTTCAGTCGTAATCGCCATGCTTGGCCGATGCATGTTGGCGATCGCAGTAGGTGTTATGGCACTCAGAAGGACGCTGCTGCCCATCCTCTGGTCAATATCCCTCTGTCGCCTTCTACGACACCCACGGGTAGGAATGGGGTGGTGCTATTCGCGGCCGGCACCACACGGCTCATCCCGTCCCGTCCTCTATCATGTAAAGTAAATACGGGCAGTACAGTGTGAGGGAGATAAAGTGGTCGTGCGGCCAGTTGTCTCTTTCGTGAATTGTGATTGGTCCACCAAACAGCCTTGCAGGAGTAGATGCTTTGTAGCGCCTTGTCTTCGTCACTACAGACCTACAGAAAAGAGACGGGTATAGGCCGAACAGTCGCTTTTTCTCTTTCTAGTGAGTGGTCAATTTTGTGAGGATGTTGCTCAGTCCTTTCTCTGTGTGATGTCTATGGTGAGTTATCATCATCCACAAAACTTGAGGGAAAAGCGCTTTGGGTGGCCGCAAAATTAAATATTGTTACGGGTTTTGCAATTTTCAAATCATAATCAACATTCTCCAACTTAGAAAAATCCGTAAATGTGCATATGTAATGAAAACATGACGTTTAAATTAACGGGCTCGCGGTAGACCGAGGTGGAGGGTGCGAGATGCCTTGGAAGGCTTCCTCGGGAATTGGTGAGATGAGCCAGAACATCGGGAAAATTGGGTTTGCCCAGGTGTGGGTTAGAAATGAACAGAACGAAAAAAAATTGTCTAAATACAATTTTGTTACTGTTACATCAAAGTTTTTTACTACCGTACAACCAGACACTGCGAGAATTGCAAAAAAAATTACAAACCTTCAATAAATAGTTTTAAAATCTGGAATCGGCATCATATTTTTCGGTATTACTAAAACACGTACAGACCCAACTCTATCCGAAAGTGAGAGTCAGCACTGGCAAAATGATCTGAAATGCATCACAAATAAAGTTTTATGTCGCCCCCCGTAAGTGGGTTTAAACCGGGCAAATGCCCACATGGATGGACATGCACAATGAATGCCCGCATGTGCATGTGTAATGACGCATGTAGTCATGTAACTACCTTCTTTCTAAGTTTATCTTGGTCATCACTGACACCGGTGAAAGAAAACATCGTGCCCTCGGCGCCAAACTAAGTTTCATACTCTATGGAATTACTTAAAGAAGTCTGTCGTTCAGTCGTAGCCGTGACGTGCCGGGCACATTTTCAACCGACTTCAAAAAAGGAGGAGGTTATCAATTCGTCTGTATTTTTTTTTTTGTTTTTTTTATGTTTGTTACCTGATTTCTTTGGACTGGGTGAACCGATTTTGATGATTCTTTTTTTATTTGGAAGCTAGTGCTTCCCGTGTGGCTCCATTTAAAGGACAACTTTCATATTGGGCCCAGTCTATGTACACCACTTCAAAAAAAAGAGAAAAATCCTTAGAATCCGGGAAAAATACAGATAATTCATTTCAATTTATACTGTTGTGGTAGTAAATTGATATTTAACAATTATTTTTATGGATTTTCAACATGGCGTCACTCAGATTTAGCTACTCTATAAACCATAGATCCACCATAGATCATAGAAAGAGAACTGTCAGCTGTCAGTGTTACAACAGTGTCACTTTCGTCCGTATGTTCTGTGCTTTCGTCTCGTTTTGTTTCTAGTTTTTGGAGTTCTTTTTAACAACCTTCCATTCGTTTTTTTTAATTCAACATCATTTATTTTCCACAAATCCACGTACAAAATCAGAATTATAAATGTCAAACGTCATTAATCAATCAAAATGACAGCTTATCGTCATGATTGTTTTTTGTTGTGTGTTGCAATTTCAAGTGCAATTTCTTGTGTTTTACCTGCTCAAAAAGCCATTTTAAAGTAATTGGACAGTTGAGGACTATTTAAAATGTGTTTCCCTATTTGTCAGTATGGTGTACAAGGACTGGGCCCAGGCTCCATACATTTTGAAACAACTCCTTTGGTCCAGTTCTGACAGTGGCATCCATGAGATGATTTCTCCGGCAAACGTAAACCGATTTTGAACATTCTTTTTTTTTATGGATAGGGTATGCTTCAGGGGTGGTCCTATATAAATTTTATCGAAATTGATTCAGCACTTTTTGAAAAATTAACAAATACCCAAAAATTTAACATAGACGACGATTTAGTTTCATCAATCCTTGTAGTAGTTAATTTTCAATCTCTTCTTAATAGATTTGGATGAGAAGGAGGTACTAAAAAGCGGAAAATAAAAAGCTTTTTACAAAAAAGACAACCGCCTTCAAAAACTAAAAAGTGAAAAATAACTTTAGCACAGAACACACATCGACTTTAGTTTCGGAAGTCGGTGGCAATACAAAACAACAAACAGAACAAAGCCATTGAATTTCGAAACTAAAGTCAATGTGTGTTCTGTGCTAAAGTTATTTTTCACTTTTTAGTTTTTGAAGGCGGTTGTCTTTTTTTGGTTTGTCATCTTTACATGACTGTGAAGTCGTGCCGCGAATGACACCACCCTATTTCTACCCGTGGGTGTCGTAGAAGAGAGTGATATTGACCAGAGGATGGGCGGCAGCGTCCTTCTGAGTACCATAACACCTACTGCGATCGCCAACATGCATCGGTCAAGCATGGCGATTACGGCTGACCGGCCTCGGGGGAGACCTGTGCCCAGCAGTAGGCGTCTAGAGGTCACATGATGATGATGACATGACTGTGGCTGTCAAAGGGCTAAAGGGCTTTGAAATCGCTAATCCGCCTTGAGAAACAATGGTAATTAATGCTTGTGCCTTCACTTTATGTGAAGAAGCTTTTGTACTGCAGTGGAAGAGCTATTGTTTATTTATGGCTTATGTTTAACGAACCTCCAGATCTAGTAAATGATCACCAAAAATAGTAAATATCACCAAAAAAATAGTAAATGATCACCAAAATCACCAAAAAGCGATTTGGTTCAGGCACTCGGCGACCGCTGCCGCGGCACGCTCGCTCGGCTCGCTCGCCTCGTGCGTAGGTGGTCACAGTTCTAACCTAAGCTAACCATGTCGGATCCGCCCCAGGGGGGACATAAGAGCGCCCGTCCCCATCAAGCGAACCTCGACGCGAGTGTGATTGAAAAATTTTTTATTTCAACCAACGCAAAGCTCAAAAACAAACGAGTGAGTGAGAACGCGGTAATATCGCAGGAAAATTGGCGCGCGGATATTTCACAAAACTTGTTCCAGGAAATAAGTGTTTTAGAAAAATCTTTATTAGTTTTTGGTAATAATGTTTGCAATTGAGAATCTCCACTACATGTGCAAGGTTTTTATGACGCCGTTTTTCACACACATTGACTTTAGTTTCGAAATTCAGCGGCTTTGTTCTGTTTGTTGTTTTGTATTGCCACCGACTTCCGAAACTAAAGTCAATGTGTGTTCTGTGCTAAAGTTATTTTTCACTTTTTGAAGGCGGTTGTCTTTTTTGTAAAAAGCTTTTTATTTTCCGCTTTTTAGTACCTCCTTCTCATTCAAATCTATTAAGAAGAGATTGAAAGTTAACTACTACAAAGATTGATGAAACTAAAACGTCGTCTATGTAAAATTTTTGGGTATTTGTTGATTTTTCAAAAAGTGCTGAATCAATTTCGATAAAATTTATATGGGACCACCCCTGAAGCGTACCGTATCTATAAAAAAAAGAATTTTCAAAATCGGTTTACGTTTGCCTTAAAAAAACGCGTAACTAATCGCGCACATACTTAATGCAAATTTAAGACTTATACGGTTTTCTCATGGATGCCATGGTCAGAACTGGACCAAATTTAAATGGGACCACACGGGAAGCACTGGCTTCCAAATAAAAAAAGAATCATCAAAATCGGTTCACCCAGTCCCAAGAAATCAGGTAACAAACATAAAAAACGAATTGATAACCACCTCCTTTTTTGAAGTCGGTTGAAAAAAAAAAAAAAAAAAAAAAAAAAAACGAATTGATAACCACCTCCTTTTTTGAAGTCGGTTGAAAATTATATGATGTACATTACCATGTAAACTTCCACCGAAAATTGGTTTGAACGAGATCTAGTTAGTAGTTTTTTTTAATACGTCATAAATCGTAAACCGCAATTTACCTTACTTACTGCTATAGAACCCTTCATGGGCGAGTCCGATTCGCACTTGGCCGCTTTTTTGTTTATTTGGTAAGTCTGAGAATAGGTCGTAGGTTATTGTTTTTAATAATTTATATGGCAAAATAAAGTTTCCCTGGTCTTCTGTCCCTTGGCGGCGGTAAAAAGATTAAAAATCCAACTGAATATTCAATCATTTGTAGGCGAAACGGTGGAAGAATCCGCTTGGATGTGCGACACTTGCGATGTATCGTTCGACGATGCTGATAAGTTTAGGGACCACGTAGCAACGCATGGACTAGAGCTGATCCCCTGCCAGTACTGCGATGATGTAAGTAATCTATGACGTCCACTATATTCCATCTATACATCTATACATATACATCGTAACCATCATAAACCTTCAGATGCCTACTGCTGTGCATAGATCTCCCCAAAGGTCCAGCAGTAATCGCCATGCTTGGCCGATGCATGTTGGGAATCGCAGCAGGTGTTAGGCGATTCTCACATGAGGCGGCGAAGAGGATTTGACGCCCTGGGGGCCAAGTCTGCTATTTTTATAATTTCGTCATTCCAACACGATCCCATTGTCATTTTGCTAAAAGTTCGTAATCTGCTAAATTCATAATGGTCGATCATTAGTCGGTCGAATTAACAGCAATGACTGCACAATGACGTTGTAATACTTGTAATGGTAGGTCACTGATCAAAGTAACTGTCAAAATTTTAGCAGATTACCGCCGAAGTCAGTCATTCAGCTGTCATTTTGAACGAGATTACCATTCTATATCATTTCTTTCACGGCACGGCACGGCAGTGGTTGATCATTGGAAAGTCATAGTGACGCCATTATATTAGTAGATTACCAAACTTGTCAAAATCAACAATTATGAAATCAATCAGAAGTCAGAATGGTCTATACCATTCTGACTATTGTAATAGCAGACTTAAGGCCCTGGACAATATCTCTCAGTCGTCTTCTACGCCGTTAAACCGTGTGGCGCCGGCCTCGAATAGCACCGCCCCATTTCTACGCATATAAGTAGATACCAACATACAAATAAATAAAAATCAAGTCTAAGATTTTAATATTAAATTAACAGCATTTTACTAGAGGCATTTTAATGTTTACACGGTACTAGGTAATAACAAAAAACTATTTAACATTTATGTCTGTCTGTCTGTTTATTCCGGTTAATCTCCATAACGTTGGGTCCGATTTTGACTGGACTTTGACTGCTGGGGTTTCTTGCTCGTTCTTCTCCATAGAGACCTACCTACGTATTGGAACTAGCAACTAGCTTCAACTTTTCTGACTGACCGCTTCCGACTCCGTGCTAATAAAAAAAAACGTATTTACAAAAAACACAACCGCCTTACAAAACTAAAAATTAACTTTAATTTCGCAAGTCGGCGGCTTTCTTTCTGTTTGTTGTTGTGTATTGCCACTTGCCACCGAGGCGGTAGTCTATTTTTCGTTGTTTAGTGCGTATTCCATAACTAAATTAATTAAGAAACAGTAACACCAAACAAATTAGTCATCTCTTAATTATCTACCATTAGAGACACTAAAAAAAGTTTTGCGTGATATTTACCTATCACTTTTTAGTTTTTGTAGTCGTTTAAAAAGTCTATAAACCTTTTGATTGTGATTTATTTCTTTTCCCCCAGCATTTCCAAAATATAGAAGCGTGGCTTCGCCATGTTCGCTTAGAACACAAGGGCTGTATATTCTGGAACTAATATACTATAATTTTAAGAGATCCGTTGTGTTTGTTTATGCAGAAGAAGAGTTTATTTATTTTTTTACATTTGAAATGAAGTGTTAAGTTTTTTTTAAATATCATTAAATAAAAAAATACCAAAGTAGTTTTGCTATTATTTATTTATAGAACCAAGAATAATTTACACTTACAAACAAAATAAAATATTTAAATCAGTCCACATTAGTGACGAAAATTTTGATGAACATACAAAACAAATATATAATTATAAATGTCACAGTCAACATTCTTATGGCCAATTTATTTTCACTCAGAATCTGACAAGTCGACGCCAATGTCAGGTGATAATGGTTGAGATTGTAATGGACTATCTCGGTAAGAGTAATGTAACCCAACATACTTATCAACACGCGGCATTATTATTGGCCCACGAACATTTTCCTCCGAGCTATTATTTCCAAAAATGAATTGCCTTCGCTTTTTTTGTACCCAGTGCAGAAATTTTAACCGTTTTATTCTTGGTGTAAATCTTGTGTAATCCTGTAAATACAACGTTAATGTCTCTTTTAATTTGTACAATTTAGGCACGAAATTTGATAATTCGTCATCTATAGCTTCAAGAAGAGACATTTTGACTTTTAAATGCAGATATTTGCTATAATCATCAGCTTGGTAAGCAAAAACTCCTTTTCATCCCACCATCTCGGAAAGAGTATTTTTAATCTTCAATATCTGAGTGGAAAAGCCGTTTTTATTCTCTAGAGGATAAAGTAAATTTATCTTCAATATCTGAGTGGAAAAGCCGTTTTTATTCTCTAGAGGATAAAGTAAATTGAATTTAGAACATCGTGTGCACTAAGTTTGTGAATTAAAAAAAAACATTAAACCTATTTACTGCTACCTCTATGGTGCCGAATATATCATACAACTTTTTTTTAATTTGTTAAAAACTCAGACTTTGTAAACGTTTTTTTTTTGCATTTAGTCATTTCCTCGCTGAGGTGGAATGAAAAGTTACGTGTTGCACTCGAGTGCAAAGATTTTTCACCTCGTGCTCTTTTGATTCCCTCGCTAACGCTCAGGATTCTAATTTTGAATCACTCGCTGCGCTCGTGATTCAATTTTAGAATCCTTCGCTTGCTCGGTCATCAAAATTGAACACGCGGTTAAAAAGCAACTTTGCACTCTTGTATAACAAATAACTATTACCTTGTTTTAATAGCAAGTCAAAAATTATTTCTTTATGCTCGCTTACAATGGTTCGCAAATCTTCGTCAGTTTTAATTTTATAACATAAAATAGTTCGGACATTTTCCCGGCATTTTAGAAACACTACATTCAAAATGAAATCCCATATAATTATGTTTTTGATTTTCGTCTCTAGTCTCTGTCCTAAGTAAATCACAGATGTATTGCACGGCAAAATATTCCGTGAA
The DNA here is from genome assembly GCA_947361185.1 of Charanyca ferruginea. Taxonomy (NCBI): domain Eukaryota; kingdom Metazoa; phylum Arthropoda; class Insecta; order Lepidoptera; family Noctuidae; genus Charanyca; species Charanyca ferruginea. The sequence goes on from OX376080.1 coordinate 5,058,064, forward strand.
TGTCATGTGTATAAAGTTTGGTATACCGTTCGCTACACTATGTATAAGCCCTGTTTTCTCAGTACCTTCTCTAATCTTGTCTATGGTCTCTTTAATTTCTCTCAGTTCTTTAACGCTAAAAATCATCTCAATCAAAATTAAAATAAATCAAAATTATCTGCATCTTGATAGAATACAGCGTATGCACCCAATTTGTGATGTTTGGCATAAAATACAGCTCGTATGTTCTCGTAAATAATCATATTGTCAGGATTGTACAAATCAATTTTGTTTTTCTCTTGGAAACGTATCTTTTTCAGTTTCGTTTCGATGAATGTGTCGTAGACAGTGAAGGCATTGATGTCTAAATTCCATCGGTTTGGCATAATGTTTTCATCTTTTATTTGATTTTGAAAGTATTCGGCAATCAGGTAGAGGTGTAAAGGTGTATCAAAATTCTCTTCGAAACGGATAGAGTAATTACAGTTGTTAAAAAATGTTTTAAAGTTTTCAATGACAGACTCCGGACATTCGTTAATTTCTTTCATTAGGTATTGTATTAAAAAGTTGAAACAAACTTTCATGAACAGTATCTGATGCTTTTCATTCTTGACAGATGCTTTTCGATTATTCATATCAGTATGATAGTAATGTTGGCTCATAAATTCCATAAAACTACACAAATTAATGTACTGTTGTTTACTCAGTTCTCTTAATTTAACTTGAGATTTCCAAAATTTCAATAGATATAAGTCTTCTTCTGTCTCAGAGAAGTGTTGTATTTCATACGAGAATCCAAATTCTTCCTGTAATGTAGATATTACATTGTCATAAGATCTACTAGTGATCCACATCTTATGTGTTCGAGGATAACTTCTTACGACTTTCAGTAATGTTAAGACTTCATCAGTGTACATGGGACAGATTTCATCAAACCCATCGAATAGAAATGTGAGTTCTTTTCTGTTATAGTAATTGTTGACGTTAATACGTCGACTGCTCAGTTGCGGGAGCGAATAATAAAAAGCGTGGACTAAATAACAAATTGGTATAATCCAGGAATACAAGATTTGACGACCAGAAATGATCTTCCATAAAATGAGCTCCTCATGAAGCCTTCAAAAATGACACTAAATTGCTAAGTTGTGCGAGAAGCACCGAGATACATGTTTTTAAAACATCACAAAAATAAAGTACCTACTGTTTATTTTATTGAAATGCTGCTGATTTTTTTTCTCCAACCTGAATATACTGTTTTTTTTGCAAAAAAAGTTGGCAACCCTAGTGTGCGTACTGAGTGGTATGATGCAACAATATAACTAATAATAATTAATAGCTAACACGAGTTTAGATAACGGATGGAGTGGCTCCCAATTTAACCGCGCTGTTATGCCTGTGATCTAAAACATTGACGTCTACTGTTTCCAAAATTAAAATCACAGCACTTTCTCACTAAGTGAACAAGTACTACGTCCATACCAATCATCATCAGCCTAAACTTTTCCGGCCTAGGTTAGGGCCGCTTTATGTCTGACCGGATGCAGCTGGTTACCAGTGTTTTACATAGAGCGACTGCCTATCGGACCTCCACAACCCAGTTACTGGGTAACACGATACTCCTTGGTAAGACTAGTTGTCAAACTTTCTGGCTTCTGACTACCCATAATGACAGTCAGAACAACGACTTTACGTGCTTTCCGAGGCACGGAGGGAACTCGGTATGAAATGGATGGTCACTCATCCACAGACCGACCGCGACAAGCGTAGCTAAACCTGCTTTTACTTAGCCACGTGCTCCTCCATACCTATATCTGCCTCAAAGCAGCGTCTCTTTTCCGGTTTAAAGAGTATTAGCACCGATGTAATTACAGGCACAGACATTTGAACTTTGTTTCTGGGCTGGTTAAGCATGATCTGCAAGGCTTCTGGGCCTCAAGTCTGCTATTACAATAGTGTCAGAATGGTCTATCATTGATCTTCATAATGACGCCATTATATTAGTAGATTACCAAACCTGTCAAAATCAACAATTATGAAATCAATTATAGACCATTCTGACACTATTGTAATAGCAGACTTGAGGCCCTGGTATTACAGACGTCTACAGTTCTACAGTTGTAAACGTCCCTTTGTGCCTATTCGCCTAGTTCTGTTCTGTCTCCTGCTTCATTAGGAGGGAAGTGGAAAATATCTATTTTCTTGCTGTTCTTTTCTGATTTATTTCGTTGCGGGATCCGAGACAGTTGAATCGTTTCTCCGCGATTCGTCGAGGTTCATTACTTCGGTGCTTTTCTGGTGGTCGCCTCTATTGATTCTGGCTTACAGGACTAGCAGTGGTTTGGGAATAGTGTGGTAAGTTTGTCCCAAAGACAAAGACAATACAAAAGTGTTGGCTATTTCTATTACGGTTGACCTCAAAGTTATTTGTTGTAGTTTGTGATGACGTGTTCAATGTGGCTCAGCTACTTCGGCAAGTTTAAGTTTTGCGTCTCTACTCCACCCGCCATATTTTTCCGAAACTCTGACGACCAGTCTAACTAAAGGGTATCGTGGTACCCATTAACTGGGTTGTGTAGGTCAGAACTGGTCCATGTAAAACACTGGTATTCAGCTGCATCTGTTTAGACTGGATGCCGATGTTAATCATCATCTTGCTGATTTGTGCCATGTCACTTGGTGTCGGAGCAAAATTTTTTCTTCTTTTTCATCAAAAATAAAAACCATCCCGTCAACTGTGATTCTATCACTGACTCCCTTTTATTCCATACTAGCTTTTGCCCGCGACTTCGTGCGCGTAATTGTCGGTTATCACGGATGCAGACGAAGTCGCGGATTAAAAACCTTTTCAACCGACTTCAAAAAAGGAGGAGGTTATCAATTCGTCTGTATTTTTTTTTAATTTTTTTTAATTTTTTTTTTTTTTTTTTATGTTTGTTACTTGATTTCTCGGGACTGGGTGAACCGATTTTAATGATTCTTTTTTTATTTGGAAGCTAGTGCTTCCCATGTGGTCCCATTTTAATTTGGTCCAGTTCTGACCATGGCATCCATGAGAAAACCGTATAAGTCTTAAATTTGCATTAAGTATGTGCGCGATTTGTTACGCGATTTCTCAGGCAAACGTAAACCGATTTTAATAATTCTTTTTTTTATAGATAGGGTATGCTTCTGGGGTGGTCCCATATAAATTTTATCGAAATTGATTCAGCACTTTTTGAAAAATCAACAAATACCCAAAAATTTTACATAGACGACGATTTAGTTTCATCAATCTTTGTAGTAGTTAACTTTCAATCTCTTAATAGATTTGAATGAGAAGGAGGTACTAAAAAGCGGAAAATAAAAAGCTTTTTACAAAAAAGACAACCGCCTTCAAAAAGTGAAAAATAACTTTAGCACAGAACACACATTGACTTTAGTTTCGGAAGTCGGTGGCAATACAAAACAACAAACAGAACAAAGCCACTGAATTTCGAAACTAAAGTCAATGTGTGTTCTGTGCTAAAGTTATTTTTCACTTCGGTTGTAGCACAGAACACACATGACTTTAGTTTCGGAAGTCAGTGGGATTACAAAACAACAAACAAAACAAAGCCACTAAAAAGGATAAAAAAGGAAAAAGGATGAGTCCTTTTTGAAGTCGGTTATGTGGAAAAGTAGCCTATGTCGTTCCCCAGGATTAAAGCTATCTTCATACCAAATTTCATCATTCAGCCGTTTCATCTTGAAAGCGTAACAGACAGGGTCACTTTTGCATTTGTAATATTAAGTATGGATACTAGCGACCCGCCCCTGCTCCGCACTGGTGCTATGTAGATCAAACTATACGTATACTACTATACCTTCCTCTTGAATCACTCTATCTATTGATGAAAACTGCATTATAATGTGTTACGTAGTTTTAAAGATCTAACCGTACAAACAGCCGAAGCGACTTTGTTTTATACTATGTAGGTATAGAAAAAAGCTTTTTATTTTTCGCTTTTTAGTACCTCCTTCTCGTCCAAATCTATTAAGAAGAGATTGAAAGTTAACTACTACAAAGATTGATGAAACTAAAACGTCGTCTATGTAAAATTTTTGGGTATTTGTTGATTTTTCAAAAAGTGCTGAATCAATTTCGATAAAATTTATATAGGACCACCCCTGAAGCATACCCTATCCATAAAAAAAAGAATTTTCAAAATCGGTTTAGGAGAAATCGCGTAACAAATCGCGCACATACTTAATACAAATATAAGACTTATACGGTTTTCTCATGGATGTCATTGTCACAACTAGACTAAATTAAAATGGGACCACACGGGAAGCACTAGCTTTCAAATAAAAAAAGAATTATCAAAATCGGTTCACCCAGTCCAAAGAAATCAGGTAACAAACATAAAAAAAAAAAGAAGAAATACAGACGAATTGATAACCTCCTCGTTTTTTGAAGTCGGTTGAAAAGAGATAAAGCCATGCTTCATACAATCCATCCATCTTTTCTTTTTACTTCCTGTCTTTCTTCAAGTCAATGTACCTAGTTGGGAATAGGCTAGGCAGATGATGTGTGTAGCAAACTCGCAATATGTGGCCAGCGATGTTTTAATTATTGCCGGGTCGTACTCGAAAGCTAATATGAAATCAATAGCATTACACTTTTCATTCAGTTTAAACAGTATTCGTATTATGCACACGAGTTTAAGAGGCTTAGGGCTCTGACGGTAGATGGGCGTGGTAAAGCTGAAACGTGGCCTGCAGTCTGGTACTTATCTTCGTTGGCTGCCGGCCGGGAAAGAGCAGGGGCATAGGGCGCTACCCCGACCAAAAGTGTGTTTTTCTTCGTTATTCAGGGGCTATTAAGTCATTAATTAAGAATACAAACTACATCTAAAAGCATATTATTAATTTTCAATATCCTATCATCACATTCCACGTTATTATTTCTTTTCAACCGACTTCAAAAAAGGAGGAGGTTATCAATTCGTCTGTATTTTTTTTTTTTTTTTTTTTTTTATGTTTGTTACCTGATTTCTCGGGACTGGGTTAACCGATTTTGATGATTCTTTTTTTATTTGGAAGCTAGTGCTTCCCATGTGGTCCCATTTTAATTTGGTCCAGTTCTGACCAAGGCATCCATGAGAAAACCGTATAAGTCTTAAATTTGCATTAAGTATGTGCGCGATTTGTTACGCGATTTCTCAGGCAAACGTAAACCGATTTTGAAAATTCTTTTTTTTATAGATAGGGTATGCTTCAGGGGTGGTCCCATATAAATTTTATCGAAATTGATTCAGCACTTTTTGAAAAATCAACAAATACCCAAAAATTTTACATAGACGACGTTTTAGTTTCATCAATCTTTGTAGTAGTTAACTTTCAATCTCTTCTTAATAGATTTGAATGAGAAGGAGGTATTAAAAAGCGGAAAATAAAAGCTTTTTACAAAAAAGACAACCGCCTTCAAAAAGTGAAGTCAATGTGTGTTCTGTGCTAAAGTTATTTTTCACTTTTTGAAGGCGGTTGTCTTTTTTGTAAAAAGCTTTTTTATGTACCATAGACACACCTAAATCTCCCTGTGAAAAAATAAAGTAATTGAAAACTTGTATCTTTTGCTAAAGTTGACGTGCTATTAATTTGAGGATTACACTAATAGATAGGTAACTTAAAAATCTTTATAATTCGCGTTTTATTTTATTTCAAAATATCGGTCCTCTTTTATTATAACAAAAAAAATAACAAAAAATTGTGCGAATTTCGATTCTGCGGCAAAAAGGAAATGTATGGTCTAGGTTATTTGGTTAGGGAAGCGCCTTAAATAAGGTCAGCGGTGGCTGCATCGAGGTAGTGAGGGGTGCGGGACGCTCTAAAGGATTTTGAAGGATATACACAAAGAATATCGTCATTGACGTAATGTCAAAGCCTTCAGCTATCGCGTACACTCACCAATCAACCTATTTACAAGAACACGAGGCTAATCTTTTATCTAAATGTGATAAAATCGTAACAAGGCCACTCCTGGTGTCATTGAGTGGTCTGGACTATCTATAGGCAGAGTTTCCGTTTCATCAGATCCAGGGAATATAATCTCGGACTATCATTTTAATTTCGGGGTTTCGCTTCAGCGGTCAGCTTTATTGCTTTTCTGGTGTTTGCCACTGTTGATTCTGGTTTACAGGAGTTGCAGTGGTTTCGTAGTGTGGCGGGCATGTCCCATAAAATAATCTGGGTCTGGGGGCACGGTAGTGCCCCCGCCAAGACGACCCCCAAACGAAACGCAAGGACTCTAGGTACCTACCTTTTTTCGAAGCGTTTCGTAAATTTTTTGAACCCTCATATTTTGGGAGTTCATACCAGATAAACAAAATTCTCGAGATATGATATCAACAGTGAACTTATTAAATATATAAAGTTTCAATAACATAGCTCTTATACTTTAAATTTTATTGATATCTAAAAACCTCGATTTCGTCACTGACTCACTGATGATCATCAAAATTCTTAGGGTACTTCCTGAAGTCCTAGAAAGCTGAAATTTGGTGTGTAAGCTAGAATTAGCACACAAACAACAAAAAAATTATAAAACCTGGAAATTTTACAAAAAAGAAATTGTCTTGTAACTTATACAAAAAGAAGTGAAATCCTACCAAAAACATTTTCATATAAAATGTTGCCAAGACGAACCTTAAGACTCACACTTGCACTGTCAAAAAGTTATCAGATCTCATGTAGAACCAAGCTTCTAACTCTACAAGCCCTAACTTCACGAACTCTGCACCTTAGTCAAAATATATGTGGCATGGCCGTTTCGTTACTACAAGAACTATTATATAACAGAAAAGTAATGAACAGTGAATACATTCTCCTTACACCCATGTGACAGTAGCGAAACCGCCAAGCCACATATTATGACTAAGGTGTAGAGTTTGTGAAGTTAGGGCTTGCTGAGTTAGGGTGTGTAGAGTTCAGCTTGGGTCTACATCAGGTCTGATAACTTTTTGACAGTGCGAGTGAGAGCCTTAGGGCCTGTGCACACCACGTTTTTTAAACGCGCCGTCGACGCGCGTTTCAGGAATGAGCTTCGTTAATTTATTAAAATAACTAGCTTTTGCCCGCGACTTCGTCCGCGTATATGTCGGTTATCGCGGACGCAGACGAAGTCGAAGTCGAAGTCGAATAAAAAGTAGCCTATGTCCTTTGTTGGGGTTCACACTTACCCTGTACCAAACTTCACACAAATCGGTTCAGTAGTTTAGGCGTGAAGAAAAGACAGACAGACAGACAGACAGAGTTACTTTCGCATTTATAATATTAGTTAGGATAGAGAAATATCTACTTAATAACAATGATAACAGTCTATTATTGTTTCACTGCTGTTAATATTATTATTAAGTAGGTATTTCTCTATTATTTTAATAAATTGACGAAGCTCATTACCGAAACGCGCGTCGACGGCGCGTTTAAAAAACGTGGTGTGCACAGGCCCTTAAGGTTCGTCTTGGCAACATTTAACATGAAAATGTTTTTGGTAGGATAGTCATATCTGGACCCATTTATTATAGTAACGCAGGCGACGACTGACGTTTCTGACACTACGTACCTATTAGTAACGATTCTAAGGATTGAACATTAACCTTCTTTCGAAGCATCATTTTCTTCGTACACTCGTTATCATGCTGTTGTCGTGTGACATGAGCGTTGTATAAATTATTGTCGATATATATGATAAGCTATGGGCGCGCCGGTGACTAACACACAATATATTTTTGTTGCTCTAGCTGTGCCCACAGGCTTACTGGCCCAATGAGCTACTTATATTACAAGAGATAACCGTACTTTTTAACCGAATTCAAAAAAAGCGGCCAAGTGCAAGTCGGACGCGCTCATGAGGGGTTCCGCAGCAGCAAGTATGGTAAATTGTATAAAAAAGTATTAAAAAAAACTACTTACTAGATCTCGTTCAAACCAATTTTCGGTGGAAGTTAAGTACATCATATATTTATTTTAGTTTTATCATTCTTTTATTTTACAAGTTACAGGGGGGGGGGGGTTTCGCAGCCAAATGGCAAAAAAACGGAACCCTTATGGATTCGTCATGTCTGTCTGTCTGTCCGTCCGTATGTCACAGCCACATTTTTTTGAAACTATGAGAACTATAATGTTGAAACTTTATATTAAGTAGATGTATTCTGTGAACCGCATTAAGATTTTCACACAAAAATAGAAAAAAAAACAATAAATTTTAGGGGTTCCCTATTCTTAGAACTGAAACTCAAAAATTTTTTTTCATCAAACCCGTACGTGTGGGTTTTCTATGGATAGGTCTTTAAAAATAATATTGAGGTTTCTAATATAATTTTTTTCTAAACTGAATAATTTGCGCGAGAGACACTTCCAAAGTGGTAAAATGTGCCCCTGTAACTTCTAAAATAAGAGAATGATAAAACAAGGAGCTCGTGGCTAAGTTAAAGCCGTACAGATCGATTGGTCAAAGGTTAAGCTACGCTAACCGCGGTCGGTCTGTGGTTGGGTGACCATCCCTTTCATACCGAGTTTCCTCCGTGCCTCGGAAAGCACGGTCCGTCTCGTCTCGTCCCGGCTGTCATTTGGAGTTCTTTGGCAGTCGTTATGGGTATAGTCAGAAGCAGAAAGTCTGACAACCAGTCTTACCAAGGGGTATCGTGTTACCCAGTAACTGGGTTGTGGAGGTCCGATAGGCAGTCGCTCCATCAGCTCCATGTAAAACACTGGTATTCAGCTGCATTCGGTTAGACTGGAAGCCGACCACAATATACTTGGGAAAAAAGGCAAAATATACTAGGCAGATGATGATAAAAATAAAAATAAAACTTTTATATTATGTTAGAACTTATTTGCGAACCCTTCACGTGCGAGTCCGACTCGCACTTTTTATGAAACAGAACTCTTCATAATAAATATAATAATAATTTCTTCCCATTATTTAATTTTTATATGCCTATCTCTATATTGCGAGGTTTTCATGTCCCAAATAGCAGAGCGACTTTCAATCTCCGAAGTAAACTTTTCGACATCGAAGTTAAATTTAAGAAACTTTTAACACAAACTTATCCCGCCTCCCGCCCGTGTCCCGTGTGCCGAACACCGCCGGATCTTATGAAAGTTAATTCCCCCATCCCCGTTCCATCATCGGACGAGCAGAGATACGGCAAAACGTCACCGCTATATGGTTGAAGTTCCACGGTCTCGAACCAAGCGCTTTGACTCCACATTTATTGTGCGAACTGCCAGACTGTGGAATTCCTTGCCAGCCTCTCTGTTCCCTGATAAGTAAAATCTGGGTATCTTCAAGGCACGAGTGAACCGGTTCATCTTAGGCAAGCGTGTTCCAACTTAGGCCGCATTATCACTTACGATCAGGTGAATTGCGGTCAAACGCAAGCCTATTTAATAGTAAAAAAAAAAAAAGTTATTTTATTTTTAGTTATGCTATATGAAAGTTATTTTTAGGGTTCCTTACCTCTAAAGGAAAAAACGGAACCCTTATAGGATCACTTAGTTGTCCGTCAGCCTATCTGTCTGTCTGTTCGTCTTTTTTTTATTATCAAATAGGCTTGCGTTTGACCGCAATTCGCCTGATCCTAAGTGATGATGTGTAAAGGCATCGAGTTGAAATTAAAACCGTATGTACTTGGGTCCCAGGGCCCCCTGAAGCTGTGAAAAAATCAAACTTCTAAGTTAACGTGAAAACAAGATACGGCCATTTATGTCACTCTCAAGGGAATCAAAATTGATAGGGTACTTTCGGTTGACCTAGAACATTGAAATTTGTGTTGTAAATCATAAAAAAATATATTCTTTATTTACAACGAGCTTTTGTCCGCGATTTGGTCCGTGTGAATGTCGGTTATCGCGGATGCAGACGAAGTCCCGGATTTAAAAGTACCCTATGTGCTTTCCCAGGGTTCAAGCTATTTTCATATCAAATTTCATCAAAATCGGTTCAGCCGTTTCATCGTGGAAGTGTAACAGACAGAGTTACTTTCTCATTTATAATATTAAGTATGGATAGTATGGAAATGTACCTACGTACGGAACCCTCGGCACAGAATACTTAATAGTCCTGCGTACAGAAGGGACACTCCCTTCCCCGCGCTTTATCAGATACCGCACCTCACCCCGCACTTAGAGGTGCTAATCGCCGACTCTTTAGCCAGGGGGCTCAAAATCGTAAGAACTGCAGCGCTGTAGGTACTGCTGACACAAACACACAATTTTGCTATTTATTTTGTTTTAAGTTTTATTTATTAGTTTTAATCTCGATGATTCATTTATTTTCCAAGTTTTCGTCGTTTTTTATAATAATATACTGTAACACGGCCTTAAATAAACGTGCAACTTGTGCTCTGACGTCCCCTTAAGCGCGGTAAAATCGAGTTGACATAACACCCCCGCGCCCCCGCCAACGACAGTGGACTGCTAATCGCCGGCCGGTTCGTACCTTTTGCCGCGATACGCATATAATTTTGTCATATTACTGTTTTGTATTGTTTGTGATTCCTAAAGTGTGTTGTAACGTCCAAATATATATAACCTTTACTGTTAGTCGTGCGTCGAATCATTGAAGTACTCCCACAAACGCCCCTGAGAGAAATACCTACCTTACAATACTTAATTAAAACTTCCGTAATAATAACATAACAACATTACCAGCTATTAATATTGCTCTCTCTCTTTATTCTCCTAGTTATGTACTTATGTCTCTGTTGACGTTAATACGTCGACTGCTCAGTTGCGGGAGCGAATAATAAAAAGCGTGGACTAAATAACAAATTGGTATAATCCAGGAATACAAGATTTAATAAAACGCAGTGTCGTCGTCGTGGTAAAAAATGAAGTGACGTTCGGCTCGGAGCGGGTGACGGCGCTCGCGCCGCCCGCGCCGCCCGTACACCCCGCAGCCGCCGCCGACGCCCGATGCTGCTGCCGCAGCCCGCGCGCTCCCTCAGCGACCGCGCGCCTCCAGCCGGCCGTAGGCATGCCATGCATAGACATGCTCCCCGGGTTGAAGTGGACTTCAAAGAGGAAGAGGACAGATGTTGTTGAAGCCGCGCCGAATTGTCCCTCTCTTCGTCTTCAGGTCAGCGACCCTCGTGACGCCATCGCTGCCGGGGTACACCTGCACGACGCGCCCCAGCAGCCAGCAGAGCGGCGGAAGCGCCTTGTCCTTCACAAGAACAAGCGATCCCAACGCTATATCGCCGTTGGTAGAAGCAGGCCATCTCGTTTTCTGCTGTAGGTTGGAAATATATTCGAGATTAAACCTCTTCCAGAAGTGTTGCTTGATGCATTCTACACGTTGATAGCGCTCCAAACGGTTGATGTTGGCGTCGGTGATCTGTGGATTTGGAACAGACATTAGTGAGCGTCCAATAAGGAAGTGAGAAGGAGTGAGGGCAGAGAAATCGAGAGGATTAGTGGAAAGAGGAGTAAGGGGCCTTGAATTTAAAATTGCCTCTATTTGAGTTAGGCACGTAGCCATTTCCTCATAGGTAAAATGAGTAAGCTGCAAGAGTCTTTTTAAATGGTGTTTGGTTGAACGAACCGCGGCCTCAGCGAGGCCGTTAAAGTGTGGTGAGTACGCCGGTGCAAACCTGAATTCTATTCCTTCCTGAGCTATTTCATGTGCAACATCAGAACCCTGCAAAAATTTATATAGTTCATTACATGCTCCGACAAAGTTTGTACCATTATCGGACAAGATAGTGCGTGGCCTGCCGCGACGTGCGACAAAACGATTTAAGGCAGCCCTGTAGGCCTCTTTAGAGAGGTCCGTGACAAGCTCGAGATGCGCAGCTTTAGTAGCCATGCATACAAAAATGCACAAGTAGGACTTTATTAATCTAGATCCCCGACCTTTCCGGTCAGATATCAGTATAGGCCCAGCATAGTCGACACTACTGTTAAGAAAAGGAAACTCTAAAGTGCTTCTAGTGTTGGGTAATTGTCCCATTATTGGCTGCGCATTCTGAGCTTTAAACCTGAAACATTTCAGACATTTGTTTACTGTTAACTTAGCGAGATTTCTACCCCCCAAAGGCCAATAAGTTTGGCGAACAGTCGATAAAAGCAATTGTGGACCTGCATGTAGTAGTTTTTGATGTTGCATTTGAAATAGCAACTTCGTCAAATGATGCTTACTACAGAGTAAGATTGGGTGTTTTACGTCGTATTCATACGGGGAGTTATCTAGCCTGCCCCCTACACGAATAATATTGTCACAGTCTAAAAAAGGAGTCAAAGAAGTTAACCTGTTTTTAAGTGGCAGTGACTTCCCGGATTTAAGGACAGCGTACTCATCTGTGAACATTTCAGGTTGAGCTACACGTAATATAAGAGACAAGGCCTTTTTAAGTTCATCAGCTGCAAGGGAACCCGTTATTTTAGAATTATTATTATTTAAATTGTGTATAAATCTTAGAATGTAAGCTACGACGCGTTGTAAATAATTAAAGTTTGAATATTTGTGTATTAACTGTTGTATGATTGAACTACATGTTGGGTTAGAACTAGAATTAATATTATTATGACTATCTACTACTAAATTAGAAACTACTTCAGGTAGATCCTGCTTCACGTGTTTATTGGGCTGCTGTGGCCAAGCATTTTCATTATTTAATAAGAACCGAGGGCCTGACCACCAAAGTGCAGAATCGCTGATGAGATCAGCCTTCAGCCCACGAGAGACAAGATCCGCCGGATTGTCCCTAGACGGCACGTATCTCCACTTAGTACCCGAGCTACTTTCTTGAATCTCGTTAACACGATTTCTAACGAATGGCTTTAGTTGCTGGGTCGGCGTAGACAACCATCCCAGCACTATTGTGGAGTCACACCAATAGTGAATTCGGTGGATCGGTAACGTGAGAGATTCTCTTACCTTTGTGCACAATCTGGAACCCAACAGAGCCCCACACAGTTCTAACCGTGGAGTAGTAGTAGGCCTGATTGGTGCCACACGGCCTTTGGAAGTTAACAGGTGAACAGTGACTGTACCTGAACTGGTTACAGAACGAACGTATACACATGCGCCATAAGCCCTTTCAGACGCATCTGTAAATACGTGAACTTCATGGGTTATAGAGTTATTACATGAAATCCATCGCGGAATTTTTATGTAATTTAAACATGGCAAAGTACTTGCAAATACTAGCCATGAGTCGATAACCTCCTGCGACACTTCGTCATCCCACTCACATTTGTCCATCCAGAGTCTCTGCATTAATATTTTTGCTTCGACAATACAGGGACTAACCAAGCCTAGTGGGTCGAATATCTGACTGATTACAGACAAAATGTGTCGTTTTGTTATCTTGCTATTGGCTTCGATATTAATAGAGAATCCTAAATTGTCGGAATCGCATAACCAATGAACACCTAACGTTTTAGAAGGAGTATTGTTGTCCGACAGATCTAATGTTACATGACTTGAGTCATTTGAGCTACCCAGCTCCTTTAAAATTTCTGGGCTATTTGATTGCCACTTTCTTAAATTAAATTTAGCAGATGCCAAAATAGCCCGCGTTTCCTGACACAAGTCTAGTGCACCTGAAATTGTGTCTGAACCACTAAGGTAATCGTCTACATAAAAGTCATGCTGAATAGAACGCTTGACTAAAGGATTAGATGCTTTATCAGCTAAGCTCACTAAACACTTTGTAGCCAAATATGGAGCAGACGCTGTACCGTACGTCACCGTATTTAATGTATAAGTTTTTAACGGTTCCGTAGGATTTTTACGAAAAATGATCTGTTGTAGTGACCTCTGGATAGGATTTACTTCAATAGCCCGATACATTTTCTCGATATCTGCCGAGATCACAAATTTATGCTGTCGAAACCTTAATAAGATAGAAAGTAAATCGTCCTGAACGGTCGGACCTACAGACTGCAAGTCATTTAGAGATATACCTGTAGTGGTTTTTGCAGATGCATCAAATACGGTACGTAGCTTAGTAGTGGTACTAGACTCGCGCATGACCCCGTGGTGAGGCAAAAAATATTTGACTGTACCTGCTGGCTCTAAACTAGAATCATTTTCAGTCATATGACCTAAACCCTCGTACTCTGACATAAAGTCTAAATACATTGACTTGAACTTAGGCTTACGTTCAAATCGTTTTTCTAACGATAAAAAACGGCGTTTTGCGATGCCGTATGAATCCCCTAGTACAGAAGGATCAGACTTAAATGGTATAGTGACCACAAAACGACCGTCATCCTTACATTTTGTATGCTTATAAAAACTGTCTTCGCAAGCCCTTTCTTCCGAAGAAAGGGAGTGCTTTTCGGATACTGTGTCGAGTTCCCAAAACTTCGATAAATCTGTACTTGGCTTAGTTTTAGCAAGATTACAAAAATGTGAATGGGACGTACGTGAGTGACAGCTTACTGTGCCTGAAACTAACCATCCTAGTCTACTCTCACATAACCTCGGTTGGTTCTTGCCAAGCTCTATGTGGTTGGCTGATATAATGCTCCAAAAAACATCTACACCAACCAATATATCTACAGCTGATGGAGTATTGAATGTCGGATCCGCCAGCTGAAGACCCACAGGTATAGTTATTTGTTTTAAACTAATTGGAGTTGACGGTAAAAGATGTGTAATTTCTGGCAAAATTAAACAGTCAATGTTAACCGAATAGTCACCGCAATTAGACTCGATGGTTAGACTGCATGATTGTGCACTAGTACTAGTTTGGTTGCCAATACCTGTTATCGTAGAGCCCGTGCCGTTTCGGGACAAACGCAGCTTATCACATAAGTTCTCGGTAATAAAATTGGCTGTACTACCGCTATCCAGTAGGATTCTTGCATCGCACCGGTCACCATTGGCACTCACCGCCTTCACCAGCGCTGTGGAAAGCAAAACATACGAGCGAGTACATGGTTGCATATTGGCTGAAGCGTTAGCAGAAAGAGCAATACTTTCGGAAGTACTAGGCATTGGGTTTAATGAGGGAGGGCTATCTGTTTTTTCCATGTGCAATAAGGTGTTGTGCCTAGCTGCACAGTACTTGCAGTGGGTTATTCTGCACCTTCTTTCATTATGACCCAATCTTAGGCAGTTTAAGCAAACTTTGAGGTCTTTGGCCTTTTTATGTCGTTCTTCTAGTGTTAACTTTCTAAAAGACTCACAGACATATAGAAAATGATCGCCAGAACACATAGGACATTTGAACTTCTTTTTATCTGAAATAGAATTTGTGTTATTGTTACTTTTATTTGTTACATTCTGTGAAATTATAGCAAAACTTTTGGATTTATTATTATTATTGTTTGTTTTATTACTATGCTTATTATTATCTTCCAACGTTTCCAGTAAGTCCGCCTTGTTGTTTATAAATGTAGTGAATTGAGCAAGTGTAGGAGCACCAGATAATGTATTTCGATACTCTTCCCAATATCTACTAGTATTAGAATCTAATTTAATTGACATCATATATATAATGATAGTATTCCAATACTGAGTAGGCTCATCCAATGACTTGAGCGCTCTTATATTCTTATTGGTTACATCTATAAGTCGACGCAAAGCAACACTAGATTCAGTTGTGACCGGTTCGACATCGAATAAAGCTTGCATATGTTTATCTATAAGAAGACGGCTGTTATTGTACCTTTCACACAATAAGTCCCATGCTAATTGATAATGATTCGCCTTAAAATCAATATTTTTTATAACTTCGGCTGCTTGGCCTTTTAAAGAAGCGCGTAAATAATGGAACTTATTTATGCTATCGATACAAGGACTATCGTGAATCAAAGAAATAAAAGTGTCCCTAAACTCTAGCCAGCACTGATAACTGCCATCAAAGCGTGGTAAATCAATTTTGGGTAATCTAACAAAATTATGTTTAGTCCCACCTGACATTGTTGCCTCTGAACCTGCCACGGAACCTGCGGAGTCACTACGGCGACGCTTGCCGTCCGGTCCGGATAGCAAACTCCGCGCCAGCGCAACCAGCACGTAGTACTGCTGCTCAAACTGGCCTCTCGCCGCGTAGGCCTCGTCCGGCTTGTCCGACGACACCTCGATCTCCGTCTGTAATTCATCAAATTCGGTGTACATGGCTTCAAATTTGTCTAAGCGGGTTTCTAGCTCGATTATTTGCAACTTAGAAAGACTGTCGCAGCTTTTAAGCACATTTAAATAAGCATTAAAGTTTGTAAGCTTAGCCTTCATAGAACTGCGTTTTTTCACTAATTTGTCGGCCATTATGCCGTTGTACAAAAATGTTTTGAAAGAAAAATTCAAATTTAAAATAACGGTTAAGAAAAACCGGTAAGAATGCAACAAATGAAATAAGCTCGAAAATAACTGTATAGATAGAATGCAGCGCACGAAGCAACGCAAAAAATGAACAGCTGTTGCCTTGTAAATGTGTCAAGGTCACGCTATACGTTACACTAACTCGTACGACCGCTAAAGAAAGGCAGTTATAAGCGAGCAAATCTTTTGCATACAAAGATTAAAGACGTAATAAGTGAATGAAATTGCTATTAACCAACTCAATAGGGCAATGAATCGGTAACTAATAGAAAGAGTAATGTTATAAAAACAAAAACTGAAAATAATGAATAGGAAAAAGACAGATAAAAGGAATAATTGGAACGATCTCACGAATATCCGAATCCTTATCCACAGTCCCAGTAGTTTGTGACTTCAAATCTTCAACCGTAGGCGACGATGACTCTGCTTGTTTCTACGAAGCGACGCGGGGTCAATGTCCACCAACGTCAGTGTCTTGAGTTCTTGCAAACGCCAAATTATCTTGCCGCTACGTTCTACTTGCGAAGGACCATATGTTGACGTTAATACGTCGACTGCTCAGTTGCGGGAGCGAATAATAAAAAGCGTGGACTAAATAACAAATTGGTATAATCCAGGAATACAAGATTTAATAAAACGCAGTGTCGTCGTCGTGGTAAAAAATGAAGTGACGTTCGGCTCGGAGCGGGTGACGGCGCTCGCGCCGCCCGCGCCGCCCGTACACCCCGCAGCCGCCGCCGACGCCCGATGCTGCTGCCGCAGCCCGCGCGCTCCCTCAGCGACCGCGCGCCTCCAGCCGGCCGTAGGCATGCCATGCATAGACAGTAATCTAGAAACATTTTAAGTTCGAAAACAGTCAAGTGATCGCCAGCACAGGATTTGAGGTTCACATCACCGTCAACTACCTCCAGTTCGATTGATAAATCATTTGTTTTGTTCTGTTTCTCACTTAATATTTCACAAAAAAACGTCAGAGTCTCCAAATAATCGATATTCGTTTTCTTTTCTCGCCACTTGCTAAATTTATCGGAGTGTATAAGCAGATTGATTGTTATTATCCATACTTTTTGATACAGTTCTTTCGTCTTAAGTGACAAGTGAGTGAGTAGAGTTGACTTGCCCATACCGGGTTTAGCTGTTGCCACGTTGGTAATATCATTAAGTGTTCGCAAAACATTACCGTCAGTGCGGGATTTACGATTAGGTCTCAAGTTATCGACACGGATAACGCGTCTGTCTATATACAAATGTTTAACATTTTCGTAATTTATATTACTGTTCGATTCGCCTAAAACTATCGGCTCATTATTCATGATTTTGTTTAACACTTCTCCTTCAACCAATGCCATCGAAGCTTCATCTATGATGGTCCGGGCAGCATTTTACAATGCGGTAAAGAACATTGAAATGTATCAACAGTTATTACAGTTCATATTTCAGTTCAAATTTAGTTCTGTCAACTTACGCATAGTTACCTCGTCGCGGGATGCCGACGGAGGTAACTATGCGTAAGTTGCATGCAAATATGAACTGTATTTACTGTTGATACATTTCAATGTTCTTTACCGCATTGTAAAATGCCACCCGGCCCGGCCCGATGCGAGCCAGTTGGTCTGAATCGTACCTAAGGATTATTCCACCAAATGTGCCGCATCGCATCGGATCGTAATGAATTGTACAATCTTTAAACGATATTAAATCGTGTACACTGTATTTAAAGTCAATATTAACAAGCCGCGTACAGCAGCTTGACCGCGGGTGTTGTTCGCTACACGCGATGGTTGCCGCAAGTATGATGCGACGAGCGATCGGCTCCGTTCACCTGTCGTGGTATCACAAAGAGTATAGTAACTATTGGTATTCGATTGGATCCTTTCGGCTGTCAACACGGTATGAATAAAACTATTTGATTAGGCGCCGAAACGAATACATTCGCAAGCGACGCGGGTGCGGAGCTGGCGGTCGAAATGCTGCCGGACGCGATCGGCTGTACCCTTTAACTTTCGTATTCTTTCCGATTCGATGCGATGCGAGCTGTTCGGTGGAAATTATCCTTAATGAGTCTTTGAGTTTCATGTAGGCTGCCGCGGGAAAAAGCTAATTAATTTAAATACTTAACAATTTTTGAACAGAACGTTCAAGTTATTTCTATACTTGACTCTGCCTGCGACTCTGCCTGCGTAAGTTATACCACGCGAACACAAAAGAGGTATAAAAAATATTTTATGTTAAAGTCAAAGTTTGATGACACTGTTGCCGCAGTGACTGAGCGATTGACTGATGCACTGCATGTCGCGGGTTCGATTCCCGCACGCAGCAAATATTTGTAGGTACTTACTAACAGATAGTTGTTCCGGGTTTGTTTGTGTATGTGAGTTTATATGTTTGTAAACGCACCCCTCATCATCTGCGTCGCCTTTTCCCAACTATATTGGGGTCGGCTTCCAGTCTAACCGGATGCAGCTGAATACCAGTGTTGTACATGGAGAGACTGCCTATCGGACCTCCACAACACAGTTACTGGGTAACAGGATACCCCTTGGTAAGACTGGTTGTGAGACTTTCTGGCTTCTGTCTACCCATAACAACTGCCAAAGATCTACAAACGACAGCCGGGGTCAACGGCTTTACGTGCTTTCCGAAGCACGGAGGGAACTCGGTATGAAAGGGATGGTCACCCATCCACATCGATCGATCTGTACGACTTTAACTTAGCCACGAGCTCCTCTTGTAAACGCACCTATAAACAGGAGAAATTCCTAGTGTGGAGCAAAATTTTAAAAATAAATAAAAATAAAATCAAAGCATTTATTTCAATGAAACCATTTTACAGGCACTTTTGAATTGTCAAGGAGTCAGTTAGATTATTAAAAAGTTATTTATTTATTTGTACAAGGTGACTTCGCAGCTGACATGTAAATGTAACATTTATTTATGTAATTGGTTTTGTAAATCATTAAATAAAGAAATAATAGTAGATTGTTATACAAGGAGCTAAAATTACCCATTATATACGAGGTAGTTTTACTCCCGAGCTTTAGCGAGGGAGTAAATAGAAACCGAGTTTCAATGGGTTTTAGCGCCGTGTGTTACACTATACTTTTCACAACGATTGCGAGAAAATAAAACAATCCAATACAATATGAAATATGTAGTTTATTTTATTAAAAATTAAATGTACAATTTGTACAATTCTGGATATTTAACGAGATGTTTTTTCCCGGTAACTTAATTTCAGTCCTCTGTGAAGATGAATGTTGAGTTGTCTGTGGGGTAAACGTGGGAGATACACGTAGTTCCAGGGCCTCAAGTCTACTATTACAATAGTGTCAGAATGGTCTATCATTGATTTCATAATTGTTGATTTTGACAAGTTTGGTAATCTACTAATATATTGGCGTCATTATGACTTTCCAATGGTCAACCACTGACACGCCATTGAAAGAAATGATATAGAATGGTAATCTCGTACAAAATGACAACTGAACGACTGACTTAGGCCGTAATCTGCTAAAATTTTGATAGTTCCTTTGATCAGTGACCTACCATTAGAACGTCATTGTGCAGTCAATGATCGACCATTATGAATTTAGCAGATTACGAACTTTTAGCAAAATGACAATGGGATCGTGTTGGAATGACGAAATTATAAAAATAGCAGACTTGGCCCCCAGGTTGGAGGGTCCCTCGTTCGGATGTTCTGGATAGAGAATCAGCTCAGTTGACTCATCTCTTGATGTCGATGGTCGTGGGCTAGTTGGGAGAATATTGATGCGTTCTGTGATACGCTAGGTGATATTGAATTTGTTTTGAATGGAGTTCTCGACTAGCCTTCCGCCACTTGATCGGATCTCCATTTACCGTGGCGTTTTAACGTTGTTATATTTGCACCAGAATCCGCAAAGAGAGTGGCGGATGTTCTTCGGAAACAGTGGCCAGTGAACTGTTACGGATTCCACTGTTATGTTAGCCAGTTCTATCCCTCTGCAGGCACCGCTGATCCCAAAAATTAAAGCAACCTGTAAAACAAAAAATAAGTGTGTTAGAACTGTATTTTGGTTGGTACCTCTAACTAGCAATTTAGTTTGATGAAAATAATAGAAAACAAATGCAACTATAACCTACCTTTGTTGCTAAGTATTTTTCATTTGGTGCCTTATTTATGAAATTCTCGATATCTGTCCTCGTGAAAACTTTGGATTTCTTGGCCTTGTAGCCGGTGGATAATTTCTTGAGAAAAGCCGTCAAATTTACATATTTCTTTATATTTACATTATGTCTTATCTGTATGGTTGTTCGTAACATTGAATATGTGCTCCAAAGCGTTGAACTTTGATATTTTTTGGAAAGTTCATCGAAATACGTAAGAAAAACTCCTTCCGTAAGAGAATCCACTCGTTTTTCTGTCCTCCACTTCATAAACTTTTCGTAAGTATTTAAATAAATGCTTTGTGACCTTGACGGCAACAGATTGAAAATTATTTCTTTTCCTTTCTCTTCTATTTGCAAATTAGGGTCTCCATTCTCACTAGATGGTGTCATTTTTACTATTGTAAAATTAATTACGGTCACTACCAATTCAATTTGCAATTAGAGAAAAGTTATAAAGATTTCGCGCCAATGTCTTTTTTTTGTTTCTTCTGTAGCCGCAACACATACATTGCATGCATTCTATCAGAGTGTCTTTACTGTGTCGCCGATTTTAGTTCCATTTTCAAAATTAAAATGAGGTTCTTTTTTTATAAAACAGTATAAGTCGAGTCTTTATTCATGATTATTCTACTTATGACTAAACACTTTTTCGTTTTTGTAGGCTCATTGTCATATTTGACACACAAAAATTAAAAAGAAAAAGCTTTTTCCCCTAGAGGATGAAATGCTAATTTATCCCCGCTCTGGTATGCTACAATGACGGCCTTTTTGAGCAAGAGAAGTGAAAAGTATAAAGTATTTTATATGATTTACAAAACCAATAAATCGGTTATCGCGGATGCAGATGAAGTCGTGGATTAAAAAGTAGCCAATGTCTTTCCTATGTTCAAGCTAGCTTCATGCCAAATTCGGTTCAGCCGTTTCTGAGTGAAAGCGTACTTAACAGACAGAGTTACTAAAATATTAAAATATATCATTAAAAAGTATGGAACTATGGATAGTACCTTTGGATATTATTGCTCGTTCCAAAATGTAGACAGAGTCGCTCCAAGTAAAAATGTTTTTTCAAAAAAAAGAAAACCGCCTTCAAAAACTAAAAAGTGATAAATAACTTTAGCACAAAGTCAAAGTCAAAGTCAAATCATTTATTTCAATTAGACCATTAAAAAGGCACTTTTGAACGTCATCATAAAAAAAATATAAAGTTGATTCTAGTTGCCCATTCCAAAAGGTAGTTTCGTATGGAGAAGAATGGGCAAGAAACTCCATACTTACTCTTTTAAAAAAAATGTGTACAATATTTTGCATTTACAGTTTACAGTTATATAACTATACGTGAATACGATGGACCTTGCATAAAAACACTATTTTGAAGTATGTACAGAGTATTACAAGATAAAGAATGACAGCTAAGTTGTATACATAGATACATAGTGTTCACATATTATTATTTACAATTATTGTAAAAGTAGACAACCACTCCATACATTTCAACAAACTATGAACCTATGAACCAGTGTGTGACCCAAAGCAAGAATTAAATATAATGTTATATACATAAGCATAAATTAAGTAGTTTTAATTAGCAATCCGTTTGATTTTGTCTAGACTGTAGATTGTCCTATGGAGCCCAGACCAGCATGTTTCCAAGCATTCTTATCATGGATATAATCCTCTAAACTGTAATATGCTTGTTTACAGAGTGTACTTTTAATATAATTATGTTTTACATTTTCTTTCATTTAGTTGCAATATATCACTAGGAATTTTGTTATAACACTTAACACAGAACCCCATAAAAGATTTATGAACTTTAGACAATCTAAAATATGGTTGAGCTATTTTGTCTTTGTTTCTAGTATTAATATTATGTCTATCACTAACCTTATTAAATAAATGTAGGTTTTTTCTTACGTACATAATATTTTCATAGATAAATTGGCAAGGCACTGTCATTATATTAATATTTTTAAATAGTTCCCTAAGAGAATCGCGGCGACGTAGATTATAAATGGCTCTAACAGCTCTTTTTTGTAAGATAAAAATGGATTCAATGTCGGCAGCCCGACCCCACAGTAAAATACCATACGACATAATGCTGTGAAAGTAGCTAAAGTAGACCATACGCGCAGTTTCTACATCTGTCAACTGTCTTATCTTTCTAACAGCATAAGCCGCGGAGCTTAGTCGCCCCGCAATAGATGTTATGTGAGGTCCCCATTGTAATTTCTCGTCTAGCGTGATTCCTAGGAAAACCGTTTGATTATTAAATTCCAGTTTCTCTCCATTTAGAATGATGTCACAATTGCTATTCCTAACATTTGGTAAAATGAATCGAATACATTTGGTTTTTTTTTCATTAAGTACCAAATTGCTTACCGTAAACCAATTTTGAACCTGAAGAATAGCGTCATTTACGTCGTCAAGATGTTGTGACCGTCTGTCTACTTTAAAAATCAATGAAGTGTCATCGGCAAATAACACCATCTTCGGTAGGTTTTGAAGTAATTGGGGTAAATCATTTATATAGACTAAGAATAGAAATGGACCTAATATTGAGCCTTGAGGAACGCCCATAGTCATTTTAGACCCCAATGAGTTCACACCGTTAACCTGAACTTTTGCCTGTCTATCCCTCAGGTATGACCTTAGTAAATCAAGAGATACTCCACTAATCCCGTAGTGCTCTAGTTTCAGCAATAGTGTCTCGTGGTCAACGCAATCGAACGCCTTTGAGAGGTCGCAAAAGATTCCAATGGCATCTTGTGATTCCTCCCAAGCGCTAAAAATGTTCTTTATTAGGGTGACACCGGCGTCAGTTGTACAACGCCCTTTGGTGAGACCGTATTGTTGTTCATGAAAGATGGAATTTTTATTAAAGTGATGTAACATTTGATTGAGCATTAACTTTTCAAACACCTTACTGAGAACTGGTAGAATCGACACAGGCCTATAATTGTTGGGGTCTTTACTATCACCGGATTTGAACAATGGTACTACTTTACTGTGTTTCATCAGATCCGGAAAGACTCCTTGGTTTACACTGGTGTTAAATATGAGAGCTAAATAGGGCGCAATCGTTTCGATAATAGATTTACAGACTTTTACAGACATTCCCCAAAGATCTTCTGTTGATTTAATTTTAAGATCTTTAAAGGCTTTTATAACAGCCTGGGGGTTTGTATGTTGAAACCTAAACTCCAAAGGGCATTTCTTAACATTTTTCCTAAGTAAGGCAGCAGAGAGAGCGGGAGAGGAATTTAAGTCTTCAGTGGTTCTAATGGGAATGTTGCCAAAAAAGGTTTTAAATTCTTGAGCTACTTCTATATCTGAATTTATGGGACCATGTGCAGTCTCTAAATTAAATTCAGTACTACGCTGCTTTTTCCTACCTGTTTCATTATTTATTATTTGCCAAGTAGTTTTTATTTTGTCATCAGCTAATTTAATTTTATTTTTAATATAAAGAGATTTGGCTATTTTGCAGACACTTTTAAAAAGTTTCGAATATTTCGCAACATACTGATGAAAGCTTGTATTAATTATATGTTGCTTTAGGCCATAAAGCTCAAATAGTTTTTCCCTGCTTTTACGAATACCTGGAGTCGCCCAGTCGCTAAATAAGAACTTCGTGCAAATACTTTTATTCCTTAGTGGAAAAGCTTCATTAAATTGCATGTTTAATAGTGAAAAAAACTCGGCGTAGAACTCATTTGGGTCACCTATATTATCAAAGCACTGAACACACAATTTACTTTCCAATGAATTATCAAATTTCTCTAAGTTTTTACATGTGATTGGCCTAAACCTTATTTGAATTTTTTGTAAAGGTATGTAGGCGCAAAACGTTATTGTCTGTCCACTATGATCAGATGGCAGTTTATTTACAATTTTTTTATGAAAGTAATCACAATTACAAAATATATTATGAATACAGGTGGCAGAAGAAGCTGTCTCGAGTGGGTTCCATGAAAACATTGGACAAATTAAACGACCTAAAAAGACTCAATAATCTGATACTATTGGAGTTGTTTTCTAACAAATTAATATTAAAGTCACCACATATAATGATAGATTTACTACTAGTACTAATTTTTTTTAACACATCTTCCATTACCGAATCAAATATAGATAAATTCTGGTAATTTGGAGGTGTTTACACGCATACTATAACATGCTTATCCAGCTCAACACAGGACAATTCAATAATGTGTTCAACTGATAATCTAACAATGTCTTTTCGTGCTTTACATTTAATAGAATTTTTAATTAAGATTAATGACCCGCCGTGTACCATATGTTTCCGGCTGAAATGGCTAATTACACAATAATTTTCATAATTAATAGACATCACTTGATTATCTTTTAACCAATGTTCTGTTAAACATATAATATCACATTTGGTTAGTTCTAAAAACATTTCTATTTCAAGTAATTTGGAAGAGCAACCTTGAATATTTTGATTAAATAACTTTAACGTATGTTGCTTTCCTTTATTTGTTAGGTTGCCAGAAGATACCTTTTTATTATTCAGTAATAATAAATGATTATTTGAAGGGGTAACTTCTGTTGTCGTACCAACTAGTTTAAACAGTTATCCGGAGTGCCCTCCACAACCACAAGTGAAGAGTTCTAACTGTCTGTATGTATCCCAACAGGAAGAGAATACTCTAACTGACTGGTAGCGGCCTCCAAGGATGTTGGTATTGTAGGTGGACCCTCCTTCGTACAATATGAGGATTCACAAAGATCAATCACTATGTTGTTAGTGTGACTAGACAACAGATTCGTCACTTATACTACAGTTCGTTATATTATTAGCTATAACATTGTTAATATTATATGCTATCAACATAGCAATTAAATGTCTACATTCTCCAGACAGAGATAAAGTTCCCTGAGTTAACTTAAAACCACTAACAAAGTTATTAGTGTCAAAATAAAATAATTTGTCACTATGACATGTCAACATATGAACACACATTACTTTACTTTCGGAAGTCGGTGGCGGTGGCTTTGTGTTTGTTATTTTGTATTGCCACCGACTTACGAAAGTAAAGTAATGTGTGTTCTGTGCTAAAGTTATTTATCACTTTTTAGTTTTTGAAGGCGGTTTTCTTTTTTTTTTTTAAATCTTTTTATTTTTCGCTTTTTAGTGTTGCCTTAACATCCGAATCCATTAAGAAACGGCAACACACTTAACAGAGATTGTAAGTCCTCCAGTGATTGAAGAAACTAAAACGTCGTCTAAGTATTTTTTTTGGGAATTTGTTGATTTTCTCAAAAAGGGCTGTACCAATTTTGATAAAATTTATATGGGACCTTTTCGGAATAAACCCCTTTCGAACAAGAAAAGAATTTTGCAAATCCGTCTATATATGACAGAGTTATGCACGAACATATATAAAAAAAAAAGAAAAAAAAAACTTGAGAGGTGTCAAGGGACACCCGGATGGAACGAAGTTCCTTTCGATTAATTAGTGAAGGAATTTTATTACAATTTTATTACAATTCCTTCACTAATTAATGTGATGCGTTAAAGTGAATTTAAGTGGCTTTAAGCCAGGGCAAAAAAAAAGCGAGGAATGAAAAGTTATTATGGCTGCTTACATTGTAAGTAAGTAATTTTAAAGATTAACATTTTCTAACATGTTAGTACAATGCGTAGTTATTTAGATAGAAAGACCAATAAATTATTTCTGCGCCATCTATTGGCCGTTCGTAATTCGATCTCGAAGAGCACAGTTACGAATTGATAACCTCCTCCTTTTTTGAAGTCGGTTGAAAGTAACCAAGTCCGTATGGTGTCGGACGTAAAGAATAGCACTACTTATCCCATATCTTCCCGTGGGTATCGTAAGAGGCGACTAAGAGACTCACCAGAGAATGGGCAGCAGCGTTCTCTGTGCCTTTATAACAACCATACTGCGATCGCCAACCCGCCTGCCAAGCGTGGCGATTATGGCAAAACCCCCCCTTGGGGAGGCCTATGTCCAGCAGTGGACATCTTTCGGCTGAAATGATGAATGATGATGATGAGTCACGCCTTATCACGCCTATATTGTAAGAAGAGGTACCTACCTATCCATATTAATATTATAAATGCGAAAGTAACTTTGCCTGTTACGCTTTGACGATGAAACGGCAGAACCAATTTTGATGAAATTTGGTATGAGAACCCTGGGGACCGACTTACTACTTTTTGATTCGCGACTTAGCGGACGAAGTCGCGGGCAAAAGCTAGTACTTAAGTATGTTATAAAGAATCATGCTCGCTTGAATATCTCGCTGATGGTGGCGTATGTGTTGGATCATTCGGTTCTCTTCAAAATGGTTTAAATGGTGCTGTTCGTAAACGGAGTTGGGATTGGGAGTAATTGCTGCCTGCAGGCAATCAGCTGCCTCGGTTATTTTTAAGTTATTTTGAATTTTTCAACCGATTTGTATTTGTTTTTGTACGTTTGACCACGCATAACCCGTGTAGGCCGATTTCGATGATACTTTTTTGAACCCCCCGACGCAAAAACGACGGTGTGTTATTTCACACATGGTCAGATAGGCATGTGTGAAATGTCCCTTCATATTAATATTTGTAACAAACTGATGAAGAAAAACAACTTTCATTATGGAGTCAAATCAAACGGCGCGAAAAAAAAACAGCAGTTATTTTTCGCACCGTTTGAGTTGGCTCGATAATGAGAGTTGTTTAGGTTCGTGGTCTGAGTCACTCCTTAATTTGCTAATGAATTCAATTTCAACCTGTATATTCCTAGTGAAATTTTCTAGAAGTAAAAAAAATCCTAGCATTTGATACAAATAATTACCAGCCACGCTGATTTCGAAATAAGCCTATTAAAGGCTTATTTGGAAATAAATGTTTTTTAGACAAATGTTTAAAGTTTCCGGCAGACGTGAAATAAATATTACTGATCTTGAACATATTTCCGTATGGGATATATGACAAAACACGTTTTTGAGAAAAATATTAGATACAAACGAACGGTAAACTAACACATTGTCTTGACCTTCAATCCAAAATTAATCTGTACCTATTTTAATCAATGTATTGTGAACTTTATAATAGGAAAACCCTTTAAGGCCTGTTTGCGCCAGGCATGGTAATCTTATTAACTTCAAGTTAGTTGCTAGCACGGGCCCGTTATGTACGACATATTTGCAATTTAACATCGTGTTAGCAACTATTCAACTAATTAAGAGGTAAGATTTTGGCGCAAATGGCTCTGTAAGTAACGTGGGCTCCCTTTGTTCGGTACCCTGTCCCGGTTTTCCCGAGGGATGCATCGGAAGGAGGAATTAACGCATTTTTTAACCGACTTCAAAAAGGAGGAGGTTCGAGGGTGCAGATTCGATTGGTTTTTTTTTATGTATGTACACCTATTACGCTGAGATTTATGATCCGATTTACGTGATTCATCTTTAGTTTGATGCAGAATAGTTGCCATTTGGTTCCATAAAAATTAACATAATTATGTAGTTTGTCCCAGTAGTTTTCATTTTATGAACATTTTTTTTTTGGTTTGACCACGCTTATCTTTTTCAGTATTAGTCCGATTTCGATGATTCTTTTTTAATTGAAAGTGTATATTTCTCAAATTTGGTACCATATAAATTTCAAGAAAATATTCCACCCCTAAGGGTAGAAAATTAAGGGATGACTGAACTTTTTTGGTGTCACCGTTTCGTAATTAATTTGTATGACATTAACTGGCCAATAAAAAGCGAAAAAAAAACTTTTTAACAAAAAAGACAACCGCCTTCAAAAAGTAAAAAATAACTTTTAATTCGCAAGTCGGTAGCAATACAAAACAACAAGCAAAAAAAACGAAAGCCGCCGACTTGTGAATTAAAAGTTATTTTTTACTTTTTGAAGATGTCTTTTTATAATAATTATATGTACTGAAGTTGGGTTTATGTCGTAATCTCCAGAACTGTTGGTCTGATTTTGTAAATTCTTTAGCTAATAAGAAGCTCCGTTATTGTTGATTGCTATAGAGCATAATAAATTACATAAAAAAAAAACCCGACTGCGTGAAAAATTGTTAAACTCAAAAGATAGAAATAAGTGAAAACTTAAATATTTTTTTGGTTTTGAATCATCGTGGTTGACAGTGTTCACAAAGGCAGTCGGAGGCATCAAAAATGTACAATATGTTTCAAATCCGTTGAAAGTGTCTAAACTTTAACTTGATGCCTCCGACTGCCTTTGTGAACACTGTCAACCACGATGATTCAAAACCAAAAAAATATTTAAGTTTTCACTTATTTCTATCTTTTGAGTTTAACAATTTTTCACGCAGTCGGGTTTTTTGTTTTTTTAAATAATTTTTTTATTTTAATATTTTTAGTTTTCGCAGTGATTCAATTTAGAATTTAGAAAACTTTACGTCGAGTCTCTTTACGTTGAGCCGAGAAGCTTGCCTCGCTTCTATTATCCCTACGTCGAGTCTACAACTTCTGTCCCGTTTTTACTCCCTTAACGTCGAGTTTCTGTACCCGCTTTTCCGTGCACTAGCTATCGGAGGGCTAGCCGGTGCAGTGCACCAGGTCCCCAAGCTTAGCGGGCCCCTCGGCCCCAAACCTTGAACTAACCTAAACCTTAAACCGACTGAACTTTTTATTATTTATTTATATTTTTTCTCCTCCATGTTGTTATGTATTGTCCTACTAGTGTTGTTGGTGGGTGGTGCACAGATATTGGTGTAGCACCAAAAGGTTTAATTATACATTAGTCGCATTTTTGCTTCAAATGCTTCCTTTAATTCTTCCGCTGATGCAAGTTTTAGTTCAATAACCGACATCCTTGGTGACTTTGTGCGTCGGTGCTTCAGTCACTACCATACCACCGTACCATTTGTTTAATGTCTGCCATAACAATGTAAGACACCTTTTCTAATGCCAACGTTCACGCCCGTTCTGATTTGTAAGAGTTGGTATAAACCTCAATCTTCTTTCTACCATCTACCCCACTTCCCGGTTTCGTTTTTATCCGTCGCGATAGAATTGGAAAGAAGGAGGTTGTGTTGCTATTTAATTATCGTCGTAGTGATTTTCCTTTAAAAAACATTGCCTCTTCTTCTTCACTTTACGGTGCCTCCCCTAAGTAGGTACCTATTTCCAACACAAGAGAGGGACAGGTCGTTAGGATTAAGTCGAGCCACGTGTCATACCCTAAGATATTAAAACGAGTAGGTTGCAGAGGAAGAACATAAGAGACTAACAGACTCGATGATATGTAAGAGTTCTCGGGAACGACAGGTTGGCTGCCCAAGGTCTGTGTTGAAATCGCCCATGAAGACGCAATGTGCATACACTGACCCTACTGATTCTTAAAGTTGCGAAAGTAGTCAATGGCGGGCGGAAATTAATAGACAACACCAAGTACGGTTTTAACACCTTTGGTATGGATAATATCATCCAAAGATAATATCATCATATCAAAGAATATGAAAAACCAACCTCTTCCTTCTAGTGAAGATAATACTTCTGAACCTCTCGGAACCTCTTCAAAGCTGCAAGAAATCGCTAAACTGCCATATTCTCGAAAACCTTTCTTCTTTTTCTCCTACTGATATCATCATAGTAAGTAAATTATAGTGTAGAGAAACGTTAAAAAACAAATAATAAAACAATATTTTAATGATACTGGTTTTTAATTTATATCCAGACTGTACTTATTATATAAACTCGACGTAACGGAATTAGATAGCGTAAAATAGCAATATTTTGCAAGAGCAATAGACTCTCAGACTCGACGTAAAGGAACTCAACTTAAAGGGAATCAACCTTAATTATTTGTTGTTTTTTAGCATTTCTGATTCCAAATTACATTTAAACAAATAGTTGTATATATATTAGTAAGGTATTTATAAAACCTACCGTACTCGATAGGTTTAAAGATATTTTTTTTTGAAAACACTAATATGTCGCCAAAAATCGGCCAGTTTAATTTTAATAATTTTGATGTACCCAGTGTCACTCACACAATTAAGACGATTGAAACGACACCTTTCAAGCTAAAAACTCTCAGACTCAACGTAAAGGAACTCAACTTAAAGGGAACGAACCTTAATTTATTTGTTGTTTTTTAGCATTTCTCATTCCAAATTACATTTAAACATATAAGTTATTTATATATTTGTAAGCTATTTATAAAACCCTTTATTTTGATACCCCACTCGATAGGTTTTGAGGAAAAATATTTTTATTTTAAACACTAATATGTCGCCAAAAATCGGCCAGTGTATTTTTTCTAATTTTGATGTACCCAGTGTCACTCACACAATTAAGACGAATGAAACGACACCTCTCAAGTCAAAATCCATTAAGCCGTTTGAGCTACAGAGCGTGCCAAAGAAATTCACATACATACATACATACATACATACATACATACATACATACATACATACATACACCCGAAAAACATAACCCTCCTTCTGGCGCAGTCGGGTAAAAAATAAGATTTCGTAAAAAAGATTACGCGGATGAAGTCAACAGCTGGTTAGTAATAAAACCAATTAACCAACCTACTACTGGTTGGTACAGTCAACAGCAAAAGTAGATGATCAAAATCAGAAATTCAATACTAATTTACTAACACTAATTTATGTAATTTATTACTAGTTTATTTATTAAAAGTACGTGATTGTCACATACATACTTTTGAATCACTTCGACGCCACACAGTTCTGACGCGAACTCCGTTCATTAGTATTGAATTTCTGATTTTGATCATCTACTTTTGCTGTTAACTGTACTAGGTAGTAGACGTAGTAGTATTAGTTTACAAAACCTACAGGCAGGTACACACCCATTATGTTAATCAGAATATTTAAATTCTTGTACACATTTTTACGACGATCGTAAAGATATTGAGAAAAAAGCTTTTTACAAAAAAGACAACCGCCTTCAAAAAGTGAAAAATAACTTTAGCACAGAACACACATTGACTTTAGTTTCGAAATTCAGTGGCTTTGTTCTGTTTGTTGTTTTATATTGCCACCGACTTCCGAAACTAAAGTCAATGTGTGTTCTGTGCTAAAGTTATTTTTCACTTTTTGAAGGCGGTTGTCTTTTTTGTAAAAAGCTTTTTATTTTCCGCTTTTTAGTACCTCCTTCTCATTCAAATCTATTAAGAAAAGATTGAAAGTTAACTACTACAAAGATTGATGAAACTAAAACGTCGTCTATGTAAAATTTTTGGGTATTTGTTAATTTAAAAAAAAGTGCTGAATCAATTTCGATAAAATTTATATGGGACCACCCCTGAAGCATACCCTATCTATAAAAAAAAGAATTTTCAAAATCGGTTTACGTTTGCCTGAGAAATCGCGTAACAAATCGCGCACATACTTAATGCAAATTTAAGACTTATACGGTTTTCTCATGGATGCCATGGTCAGAACTGGACCAAATTAAAATGGGACCACACGGGAAGCACTAGCTTCCAAATAAAAAAAGAATCATCAAAATCGGTTAACCCAGTCCCGAGAAATCAGGTAACAAACATAAAAAAAAAAAAAGAAAAAAATACAGACGAATTAACGAAACTGTATATTGTCATCCAATTATGTTAATGTATTTTGTTACAAAAAAAAAAAAAATATTTAAAGGTTAATTGAATTTGTTTAATTAATGTTTTTTGTTAAATATTGCTGACTGGCTCATTAGTCTAGTGCTTGCTGGCGTCATTACCGAACGCTGTGTCTGGGTACGACCCCGAGAGTTGACAAAGTTAAAACATAAAGGACATGTTTTACAATGGGCCCAGTCTATGTACACCACTTCAAAAAAAAAAAAGAGAAAATTCCGTAGGTTCCGGGAAAAATACAGATTATTCATTTAAATGTATACTGTTGTGGTAGTAAATTGATATTGAATAAAAAAAAATATGAATTTTCAACATAGCGTCACTCAGATTTACCTACTCTATAAACCATAGATCGGCCATTGTTCATAGAAAGAGAACGGTCATCTGTCAGTATCACAACAGTGTCACTTCAGTCACTTTCGTCTCGTCTTGTTTCTAGTTTCTGCAGTTCTTTTCAACAACCTCGCTTTCGTTTGTTGAATTTACCACCGTTTATTTCTCATCTGTTTACCTAGCTATCCACAAATCGACGCAGAAAATCAGAATTATAAATGTCAAACGTCAATAATCAGTCAAAATGACAGCTTACCGCCATTACTGTTTTTTTCTTCTTTGTTGCAATTTCAAGTGCAGTTTCTTGTGTTTTACCTGCTCACAAAGCCAGTTTAAAGTAATAGGACAGTTGAGAACTATTTAAAATGTGTTTCTCTATTATTAAGTATGGTATACAAGAACTGGGCCCAGGCTCCATACATTTTGAAACAACTCCTTTCAAATAAACCACTTACTAAGCGCTTTTTAGGAGAAACTCGTGGCTAAGGTAAAAGCCGTACGGGTCAACCGGGGATAATGGTTAAGCTACGCTTGCCGCGGTCGGTTTGTGGATGGGTGACCATCCATTTCATACCGAGTTCCCTCCGTGCCTCGGAAAGCACGTAAAGCCGTTTGTCCCGGCTGTCATTCGTAGATCTTTGACAGTCGTTATGGAGTCAGAAGCCAGAAGCTGAAAACCAATCTTACCAAGGGGTACGGGTACACTACATAAATACGAAAAACTTTATTCCGAAAGTCAGAAATACGAATTTCAAAATACCGATTTTCATAATTCCGAATAGTTCAAAATTCCTAATATGGCAACTCCGATTTATCATTCATCCTATTTTTATAATACTAAAATTTCAAAATTCCGAACGTTTATAATTACTATTCTCAAAATACCGAGTTTCAAAAGATCGAATAACAAAAAGTCCGACATAATGAAAATTCCGAACATCAAAAATACGAATTCCGATTATTAAAATTCCGATTATCTTTATCGATATCGTGCAATCGTTTATCGTGCAAGCAAGCATGCAGCATGCAAGCAAGCATGCAGCGTGCTAGCAAGCATGCAGCATGCAAGCAAGCATGCAGCGTGCTAGCAAGCATGCAGCATGCAAGCAAGCAAGCATGCATCATGCAAGCGATCATGCAAGCGAGCATGCAAGCGAACATGCAACATGCAGCAGGCATGGTTTCTGTCACGGCTACGGCGTTGCGGGGCTCCGGCGGTACCACGCGAGCTTATCGTCGCAGATGGTATTCACGCTCACCACCGCAGCTTCGGCTTACTGGCCGGCTTCGCCGGCCAGCCTCAGCCGCGGCGGCGGGCGTTAAAACCACCTGCTCCTCAGCTCGCTGGCCGCCTCGCCCCTCCACGCCTACGCGAATTTAAATTACACTCTAGGCGTAGGGCAGACAAGACTACGTGGAGTCGGTTTCACAGCAATTCATTTCTGTCATTAACTTTTGTAGCACAACATATTGACTTTTTAAGATTATTTTTGTTATTGTCTTTCTTTTTATACCTATATATTTTTGTTGAAATAAATTCCATAGAAAAATACACCGAATAAACAATATTTGTTAAAAAGTAAATTAAGTAAAGTAATATTTGGGTGTTCCCCTTGACAGACCACAGACTGACGGACGGACAGACAGACAGACAGATGGATAACAAAGTGACCCTATAAGGGTTCCGTATTTTTCCTTTTGAGGTACGGAATCCTAAACACAATAAAAAACAGTTAAAGGTAAGCCATGACAGTTATGACAAATGACGAATCTCAACGTTGTACAAAATTATTTACTACTATTTAATTACACAGTAAGTAGGTAAGGGGCGGTCAGATAGACAATCACTCCTTGTAAAACACTGATATAGTACGGCCGACGTATCTTGGCGGTCCTGAAGTTAGTCGATTAGCTGCGCAGTAGACAATTTCGTTTCTAAAAGATCCATTGCGCAGCCACACTAACTTCTGGACGGCCAAGATACGTCGGCCGTACTGTACTTGTTTCATTCAACCTGTATGTTTCAGACATCTAAAGTAATGCATAGCAGGTCAAATGCTTTCACAATATGCAGACGATCTGTGGGCTAATTCACGTAACTAAAGAAGTGCTGTTGCAGTGCAGTTGCAGTTAAGTTTCGATCAAAACAACGCTTTTTGTATTCTCTACCGCTGTCAGACACGCTTCCGTCAAGATCGCGTCACGCGAGCGCAATAACGGCATTCTACTGTTGCGCGTCTTTCGTGCGTGCTTCGGATTACAACAATGATCGGTATTCTACTATTCGTTTGACGTCTCAAATTGACAGTTAAAAAGCACTAAAATCTGCACTGGGGTATTATTTTAATATTACAATGACGTCATATTCAAATGTAATCGATTCTATTTAATTATTTAGTGCGTAATATTTTTTCTCTCATGTGGCTACACCATGAGTAAGTTTGGTAGAGTTTGGTTGTCGTACAGTTGACGTGCAGTTCACGCGCAGTTCAGGGATTACAAGAATACCGTTTGTCACTCAAACTTGAACTTAACTGCAACTGCACTACAACTTCATCGGTGCGTTATAAAATTACGTGAATTAGCCTTCTGTGCGTTCTTAACGCAGCAGAGCGCCCCGACCACGCCACCACACGGGCAGAATGGACAGCGGACGAAATAATCGACTACTACAAGCGATGGGGATTGCAATGTAATGTTGACAAAACTGAATGCATATCTCTAGCAAGAAACCAAGATAAGAAATCCTAACACAGGTCACAGAAATCACATTCGATTGAAGGGAGAGTGTATCGAATACAAGAAACAAGTTAAATACCTAGAGGTAACCCTAGATAAAAATCTGTCAATGAATCATCTCACAAAGGAAGTTGTAAAAAAGTTGAAACGAGTAAGAGGTGCGCTCAACCCCATCATTGGATACAGATCTAAAATTGGCGTGGACACAAAGCTACTTATTATACAAGCATGTTTGCTCCCAATCCTTGACTACAGCGTCGTGCGGTTATTGCCGAGTTATAGCAAAAGCAATCTACTAAAAATTGAGCGCCAATACAGAATGGCGCTAAAAGCTGCTGGAGGTTTCGACCGACGACGACTAGACACGGACACACTGTGGGAGACGCTACAACAAGACCCCTGGCACATGAGAGATCAGAGCCCACGACCTACATCGCGATATGATTAACAAACTCCAACAACTGGCAATCACCCGTCTAGAAGATCCTGGACCAGAATACACGCGATACGGCCACTTTAACCCAGCTCTTTTCGCCCATAGAATAGGTGAAATTAAATATGTACTATCGTGGACATTACCGCCTCCTCAGTTAAAAAAAGAAGTCAACGGGGCGGGGTAGAGAGCGCTTCCATCTTTTGAGTGCAAGCAAAAATGAACTTAGTGGTGGTCAGGCTGGTGTGTCGACGATAGTACCTAAAAATGCGAGAGAAAAGCCGCTCCACAAGCAAACGACCGTCCCATGAGAGCGCAGGCTCTGACCCATTGAGTCACGCGTTGAAAAATTTGTCAATACAGGCCTAGACTTGCTGGGATTTTAAAACCACAAACCGTATTTTTGCATTGTATACACTGAAAATAAAGTAAGGGAAGATGATAGAAATAAGCTGCAAAAGATCCCCCACAGGACAAAATGCGCTTTGTTAAATTTATTTTATTAAGTGACTTGTCAAATATTCTTAACCAAGTAATAAACAATATTCTATTCTATTCTATTCTGTACTTGTATTCAGTCGAATTCGGTTAGACAGGAACCCTGAACGGAAAGCTATGTCGATGATAAGTAAGTAGGTCAGTAGCTGAGCTGGGGGCCAAGTCTGCTATTTTTATAATTTTGTCATTCCAACACGATCCCATTGTCATTTTGCTAAAAGTTCGTAATCTGCTAAATTCATAATGGTCGATCATTGGTCGGTCGAATTAAAAGCAATGACTGCACAATGACGTTGTACTTAATACTTGTAATGGTAGGTCACTGATCAAAGTAACTGTCAAAATTTTAGCAGATTACCGCCGAAGTCAGTCATTCAGTTGGCATTTTGTACGAGATTACCATTCTATATCATTTCTTTCAATGGCGTGTCAGTGGTTGATCATTGGAAAGTCATAGTGACGCCAATATATTAGTAGAATACCAAACTTGTCAAAATCAACAATTATGAAATCAATCAGAAGTCAGAATGGTCTATACCATTCTGACACTATTGTAATAGCAGACTTCAGGCCCTGGTAGGTTCCTTCCTATTTGATAGCAGCATTATTGGAACAATCATTAATCATTATCAATTGTTATTGATTGATTAAAATGGCCTTTAAATTATTAATTGAATAAAAAATCCCATCTGATATTAGGCACTTTCTATAAGTAAATAATACCGGTTTACTATTTTGAATGACCTTATAGTTATGAACATCAGTTAACTTCAATACGACGGTAGTTAACTTTGTCGATCTGTGGATACCGAATAATAACTCAATGAACACTATTTTTAACCCACTTCAAAAAAAGGAGGAGGTTCTATTCGACACGAATACGGTACCTTTATACAGGAAGTTTGTTAGATCGCTGCAAAGCCGTAAAGTGGAGCTAGTAGACCTTTAATTATAACCATTTGAACCGAAATTGTCGTAGACGAAATGTGACTATTTTTTTTATCAAATTTTTAATGACTTTTGATGACAAGACCCAACATATTGCAGTTAGTTGCAAATGATAGCCAGTTTGAGAGATAAACCATTTTTTTTATTGGCTCACGACACAGTTGCCTTAATCATGTTTTCATTTTATTTTATTTATTTCATCATCATCATTATCGTTTCTGCCGAAAGACGTCCACTGCTGGACATAGGCCTTCCCCGCGTGTCGCCACATTGACCGGTCCCGTGCGACTCGCATCCAGCGGATCCCTGCAACCTTTACCAGGTCATCGGTCCACCTACTCACATATAAAAAATATATTGGTCCGTCTGTATGTTCCCGGCTATAATCTCTGAAATGGCTTGACCGATTTAGACGGGACTTTCTCAGGCAGATAGCTGATGTTATAAGGAGTAAATTAAGCTACTTTTATTACAGAAAACAATTAGGGTTCCGCGTAAAAAATGTTTAACTCCTCTGATAATCAACTATCACGCGCACTAAGTCGCGGACGTATCAGCTAGTGTTGATTAAGAGCTCAACTGTCAATTAGGAGACACAATAGTTAAACAATGACAAACAACCAATATTTGGCTTCTGGATAGACGAACCCACTAACTAATAAAGGTTGTTACAATGTTTGGTAGGTATATCATCACCTATCACCATAAACAATATGATTTAGAATTATATTACGACATTTCCTGCATTATAAATTAAGCACCTGTAATATGTATG
Organism: Charanyca ferruginea; assembly: GCA_947361185.1. Taxonomy (NCBI): domain Eukaryota; kingdom Metazoa; phylum Arthropoda; class Insecta; order Lepidoptera; family Noctuidae; genus Charanyca; species Charanyca ferruginea. Next base: position 5,095,826 of record OX376080.1, read on the forward strand.
TAAATATCTTTGCTTTAATTAGAAAAATATCAACAAACTTATCTCTGACGGGATTAATTAAATGACAATTTTATTTAGTGCCAATGTAGACTAGCTTTAGGTATTTCAGCTCTAGCGATTTGCAATCTCGAAAGATTAATAACGCCCTCATATCCTCAAATGCAAAAAAAAACTTTTTTACCAAAAAACACAACCGCCTTTAAAAAATAAAAAGAAAAAAAAAATTCGCCAGTCGGTGGAAATACAAAACAACAAACAGAACCAAAGCCACTTGCGCCGACTTGAAGGCGGTTGACTGTTGTAAAAAAGTTACTTTTTAACCGACTTCAAAAAGGAGGAGGTTATTCAATTCGAATGTTTCTATTTTTTATTATGTATGTTCGGGCATAACTCTGTCATATATACACGGATTTGCAAAATTCTGTTTTTGTTCGAAAGGGGTTTCTTTCGAAATGGTCCCATATACATTTTACCAAAATTGGTACAGCCCTTTTTGAGAAAATCAACAAATTCACAAAAAAATACTTAGACGACGTTTTAGTTTCTTCAGTCTTTGGAGGACCTACAATCTCTTTTAAGTGTGTCGCCGTTTCTTAATGGATTTGGATGTTAAGGCAACACTAAGAAGCGAAAAATAAAAACTTTTTTTCAAAAAAGCTTTTTACAAAAAAGACAACCGCCTTCAAAAACTAAAATGTGAAAAATAACTAGAGCACAGAACACACATTGACTTTAGTTTCGAAATAACTTTTTAGTTTTTGAAGGCGGTTGTTTTTTTTTTAAAAAGCTTTTTATTTTCCGCTTTTTAGTACCTACCTCCTTCTCATCCAAATCTATTAAAGGAGAGATTGAAAGTTAACTACTACAAAGATTGATGAAACTAAAACGTCGTCTATGTAAAATTTTTGGGTATTTGTTGATTTTTCAAAAAGTGCTGAATCGATTTCGATTGAATTAATATAGAACCACCCCTGAAGCATACCCTATCCATAAAAACAAGAATTTTCAAAATCGGTTTACGTTTGCCGGAGAAATCGCGTAACAAATCGCGCACATACTTAATGCAGACTTATACGGTTTTCTCATGGATGCCATTGTCAGAACTGGACCAAATTAAAATGGGACCACACGGGAAGCACTAGCTTTCAAATAAAAAAGAATCATCAAAATCGGTTCCCCCAGTCCACAGAAATCAGGTAACAAAAAAAAAAAAAAAAAAACAGACGAATGAAACTTTTTTCAAAAAAAAGAAAACCGCCTTCAAAAACTAAAAAGTGATAAATAACTTTAGCACAGAACACACATTACTTTACTTTTGGAAGTCGGGGGCAATACAAAACAACAAACACAAAGCCACCGCCACCGACTTCCAAAAGTAAAGTAATGTGTGTTCTGTGCTAAAGTTATTTAACACTTTTTAGTTTTTGAAGGCGGTTTTCCTTTTTTTGAAAAAAGTTTCAAATCATCAATCAGAATCATCATCATCATCTAAATTAATTAAGAAACAGTAACACTAAACGAATTAAGTCATTCCTTAATTTTCGAAATCGGACTACACTGTAAATTGTTAAAACACAAAAAACTGGCCAATTGCCAGTCGGACTCGCGCACGAAGGGTTCCATTCCACCTATACAACATTAGACACTATGTTATAACCTTTTTAGGGTTCCGTATTACATTATTGATAATGATGTAAAGCCTTAAAAGTTACACGTGATCGTCGTGAGCTTTGACCCTTAGGATGGTAACTTCTTTACTCGTATCGGCAGCGACTCTGCTTAATAACGACGCGAGCCGCTTGCACACGATGGTATGAGAGACGTCCAGCCTGGCCTTCGCAAATACACTGGAGGCAGTGGCGTGCCTTCCATAGAAGCCCTCAAGCCGGGCTTGTAATCGATAATGCGACACGACGGGACCTTCATACAAGCCAAAAAGCCGGGCTTGCACTAGTCAGCATAACATGAGCTAATCAATAATTGAGTAACTTGTAGATTTTATCTTAATCGTAAAATGTCCATCGGGCTTGCCCTAACCTGGGCCCCCAGGCACGCCACTGATGGAGGCACTACAAAAGCGGGGCAGATAATAAATCCATTAAAGTTATGTTGGCCCCGAGGCTAATAAAATTTTAGTTTTTCCTAAATGTAATAGTGCTTCTGTCAGTTTCCCTCAGGGTACTAAACGACCTCTGCGTAAATAAATGCAGTCGATTTAAAACTCTATTTCGTTATCCATTGATTGATATTTCCGTAACCAGGTCAAAGCATGTCGATGACGCGAACCAATAGCCGTAACTTTTGCTCCTTCGAAAGAAGTTTTTCACTTCAAAAACAAACAAACTTCAGCTTTAAAATATTAGTACCTAAGTAGATTATGTGATCGTTTGCAACAACCGGTTGTTTTCAAGTTTCTCACGCTACAAGTAAGTGGATTACGAAGTTGCTTCGACGAAGTTTTATTTGGGATTGTATTTAGCGTTAGTGTGTCAATTCGTAATCGAAGTAGGTAGAAATATTTCCAAAGTTTAATATTGGGTAAGATTCACCGAGTGCCTCATAGCCACCCACCTGTGCTGCATTGCATGGCTTTTATCGTGCGTCGATGCCGGACAAGAACCATGATGAGACTGTTTAATTCATACTAGCTTCTGCCCGCGACATTGCTAGCGTGTATTTTTTACTGAACTTACATTTTTTAGGGTTCCGTACGTAAAAAACGGAATCCTTATAGGATCACTCGTGCGTCTGTCTGTCCGTCCGTCTGTCACAGTCAATTTGCACCGAATCTACTGGACCAAATTAGGTGAAATTTGGTAGGATGGTGTAATCCTGTGACCCAAACACAGATGATAAAGACACAGACACACATACACAGATGATGTGATGTGATGTGATATATATTTTTTTTAAATAAGGGAAATTTTGGGGGTCTAATTAGGAAATAATAAAAAGTTTTGAAAACTTTACTGTGTCATACTCAGATTATAAACCAATAGGTGTCATATATCAAATGAAAGGGCTCGTTGTGAGGGTCTCAAATATATTTTTGTTATTGTTGTAAAATAAACCGTTTTCATTTTATTCATAAAATAATACGAAAATTGTCAATTCACTCCCCTGATCTCCGAAACTACTGAGCCTAAAATTTTGAAAAAAATACAAAATATAGTTCATTGCATGTATTACACTTTACAGGAAAACCTATAAGAATTCTATCAATTGAAACTTTGGCATTGTACGGAACCCTCTCCACGCGAGTTCAACTCGCACTTGGCCGGCTTTTCTTTTATAATTAGCTGCTAACCGCGACGTCGCGCGTCATCCGTGTGAATTTCGATTACAGTTGGGTTTTAATTTTTTTGCACATAACTCTAATTATTATTTTTCTAGTTCCTTTTCTTTCTCTCTCTCTTTTTCTAGTTCTTTTCTTCTTTTACTTCTTTAATTATTTCAAGGGGTATCGTGTTACCCAGTAACTGAATTGTGGACGCCAGATAGGCAGTCACTCCATGTAAAACACTGGTATTGAGCTGCATCTGGTTAGACTGGAAGCCGACCCTAACATGGTTGAGACAAGGCTAGGCAGATGATGATGATATTAAGAAATTAAGGATGTCTACTTATATCTCTATGGCAATAATTATCAAGAAGCTTTTAATCTATTTCTGGTAAAAACATTTTCTGAAGTTGTCTCCTGAAAATGTTGTTACCAAAAATGTATCTGTATACACTTTAAGCTACTTTACTATAGCCTGAGGAATTGCCAAACTTAAGTGGCAGTGGGCAGGGCACATTGCTCGCAGAACGAATGGCCGATGGGGCCGAAAAGTTCTAGAGTGGCGACCGAGAATCGGAAGACGTTGCGTTGGAAGGCCTCCCACTGGGTGGACCGATGACCTGGTAAAGGTTGCGGGGATCCGCTGGATGCGAGTCGCACGGGACCAGTCAATGTGGCGACACTTGGGAGAGGCCTATGTCCAGCAGTCGACGTCTTTCGGCTGAAATGATGATGATGATACACTTTGACGACACGGTTGGCGCAGTGGCTGAGCGATCGACTGCTGCGCAGCGTGTTGCGGGTTCGATTCCCGCCCAGGGTAAACATTTGTGTGATGAGCACTTGTGTTTGCCTTGTGTCTGGGTGTTGTTTATCTAATATGTATGTATTTACAAAAAAAAAAATGTATTTGTGTATATATATCAGCTGTCTGACACCCATAGTACAGGGTCTCTCTAGTTTGGGGTCTGGTCTAGATGGCCGTGTGTGAAAATGTCCCCACATATTATTATTATTATTCTCATTTATTTATTTAATTTACATATTGTATTATACTTTTAAATATTAGTAAAAAAAATAATAAAAACATTTAAAAATATAAAAAATAGTAGCCCACCGGTATCAGGAACAGGGTCCAAGCTACCGGTGGTCAGGGCTCCTGAGAGAGGAATCTCCTAACAATACGCGCCGTGTCCAGGAGTACCGTTTTCTGTATCAAGCCCCTTGATCCAGCTGCCCAACGAGAGCCTCCTTAGGTGTTGGTCGAGGTTGTATTATTATTATTATTACTTTAAGGTCTTCAAAACGCTGCGGTGTTCTATTCACTTCTAGAGCTTTTTCATTACTACCTACACAAAGACGCCATCTTGACAAATAGTTGACATGTTTGACATGTCATGTCAAGCCGTTCACTTTTGAGCATCATTCAGACAGCAACTGTTTTGCAATAATTGCGTAACTTTGTACTTTCTCAATTGCAAGATAGGCTTCTTCTTCATAATACATGCTAATATAATTTATAAATAGGTAGAAGTTGAGAATTGGGTGTTAATGAATAAAAATGTTTTTCGAAATATATTATTAGATATGGGCATCTTTAAAAGGTTGTGTTGAAATCAGAGATTGTAAAAAGCAAATGCTTAAGTATAGACAGTGAAGGGTACCCAGTTGATGACGCTGTCTGTACAACATGTATGAAATGAAATGAATTTTTATTCAGCCAATTACAAAACCTGATATGCTAAGTTACTAACAAAGGCTGTGTAGGTACTGGTAGCAGGTTTGAATTGCCTCTGAGATTGGTATCATGATTGCTATCTGTGGAATCTCGCTCTAACGACGAATGAAGAGAAAGTGCGAAGGGAAAAATAAAGAAGATAATTAGTAAAATAAAAAACATTTAAAAAAGATCGCCTTCAAAAAGTAAAAAATAGTTACTTTCAATTCGCAAGTCGGCGGCTTTGGTTTAGCTTGTTGTTTTGTATTGCCACCGACTTGCGAATTGAAAGTTATTTTGTCTTTTGGCGGTTGTCTTTTTTGTAAAAAAAGTTTTTTTTTTTCGCTTGTTAGTCCTACACTTATCATACAAATTAATTACGAAATGGTGACACCAAAAAAAGTCAGTCATTCCTTAATTTTCTACCCTCAGGGGCGGAATATTTTCTTGAAATTTATATGGGACCTTTGAGGCAGGTACCTATACACTATCAATTAGAAGAATCATCGATATCCGACTACAACTTGTACACTGAAAAAAATTATGCGTAGTCAAACAAAAAAATAAAAATAAAATGAAAACTACTGCGCCAAACTATGTGAATTTTTTACCAAATGGTAACTATTCCGCCTTAAACTAAAGAAGAATCACGTAAATCGAATCATAAATCTCAGCGTAATCGGTGTACATAAGTACATAAAAAAATACCAATCGAATTGAGAACCTCCTTCTTTTTGAAGTCGGTTAAAGATAACCAAAGACATTGGTACATAATAAGAATATAGTTTAGTTAGTGTCTAGGTATAGCTAAGCTAGTTTGTTAACACTAATAAGTTGATAGTACAGTAACCAAAAGTTCTGTTACTACAAACCAAACATACATTAACATAATTGATATTGCGTACACAACCAAATAAGTTTTATAATTATTTGACATAATAATAATATATGGGGACATTTCACACATCTGACCCCAAACTAGGGAGACCCTGTACTATGAATGTCAGACAGTTGCAGTTGCACCCAGAGTTGAGTTATTTCTGAAATAGCGTAAATAGTTCAGCTGATTATTTCTTTGAATGTGATAGTCCATACATTTACGGTTACGTAGCTCACGAAAATGTAACTATGTACCAGCAGGTTCTTTTGTATTCATGATTTCAGGGTTGATCCCATCTTAAAAGTTGTACATAATGATGTGTGCCATGTCCTGTTTATCCTATATACAGGTTCACTCGTACCTTGAAGATACCCAGATTAAACTTACCGGGGAACAGAGAGGCGGGCAGTGAATTCCGTGTGCGTTACCCCAGCAAAATAATGTCGAAAATCGTAATTTAAATGTTACAGGCAATTAGTTGCCCAGCTTCTGTAATTGTTGCGCACATTTTTAAATTTGTTGCACATATAGATTTTGAGTTATTCCACAAAAACATTTCCTGCTGGGGTAACGTTACCGCAGCCAGACATTTCCTTTTATAATGGGAATATTGAAATAAATATTAGCCATATAATTAGTACTCTAGACGAGGTAAATGTTGCAACTTATTTTGTATTTGTTCTTCCTTCGACTGCGATGTTATTCAAGTTTTTGCTGGAGTAACGTTTGTGGTTTTGCTGGATCTCTGAAACGAATAAGCAGATTCTTATCATCTTTTTTACATGACTTCTGAAGAATTAGTTTGAATTAGTTGGGTAATAAAAAAACAAAAATAATGCACCATTCAAAGGTTATTAAATTAAATATAAAATCACTTCAATAGGTCATAACACTTTGAATAAGAGCTCAAAAGACTTACTTTAAACGTTATTTAGTAGCTTGTATCTGTCTTCAAATGTATGTGAAGTTTCATTAGTATCCTGTTAGTAATAAATAAATTATGATGAAATTCAGTTCTCCACTTTGACGGTCATAATGCGCGCCTAGTTATTTGGCCTCCGATAACCCTGTATGTGAATATATAAACTTAATGATATATCAATTATTAGTTACTTAGTTCAGTTATATGCCTGTAAAATTTCAGCGTAGTACATACAATAATTAACGAGATAATAAAATAAAAGTCGAAGGAAGCGTAAAACTGTGGTAACCCGACTATACTTAGGTGGTTACAAAAAAGCGACCGCATGGTACAACATGCTACCTTCTTAAATATGTAGGATAGGTTTACGAGTTTAGTACGGATTTGTACACAAGTGTTTTGAATTTGTGTTATGAAATTTTATTTACAGGTAAAATAATCATTTCAAAATAACTTTAAAAATATTGATAAAACTTTAAAACAATCACAGGTAGCAATACTGTTCTTATGGCATTTTCCATTACTATTTAAATTTTAGTTAACACTTTGTCTTTAGTAATACAAATCTTCACTTTTTAAATATAAATTAAGATTTAAAACCATCGCAGAAAATAACAGATAATAGAATAAATGTTTTAAGTTCACATTATACCTACCTATGCCTACTAATACTAACAAGGTATCGTTTAAAAATCACAGAGTGATGGTAATATAAAATAACATCACAATGTAAGTAGTAAAGTGCTTACAGTAAGCCCCACTGTTTTATAGTCTAATTTCAAATATCACAATATTTTTCCTAGCTAAATACGGATAGTTGTATTCTAAAAATAACTTAAATTATTTCAAAATCACATCGAATATTGAACAGTTTACGCGTCTGTACCGAACTTGTAAGGTGTTTTATACTAAACATTTTAGAAGGTAGCATAATGTACTGCGCGGTCGCTTTTTTGTAACCACCTTAATATGGTCGGGTTATCACGGTGTTGCGCTTCCTAATGGCTTTTATTTTATTATCTCGTTAATTATTGTATGTACTACGCTGAAATTTTACAGGAATATAACTGAACTAAGTAACTAATTTTTGAAATATCATTTAGTTTATATATTCACATACAGGGTTATCGGAGGCCAAATAACTAAGCGCGCATTATGACCGTCAAAGTGGAGAACTGAATTTCATCATAATTTGTTTATTACTAACAGGATACTAATGAAACTTCACATACATTTGAAGACAGATACCAGCTACAAAATAACGTTTAAAGTAAGTCTTTCCAGCTCTTATTCAAAGTGTTAGGACCTATTGAAGTGTTTTTATATTTAATTTAATAACCTTTGAATGGTGCATTATTTTTGTTTTTTTTATTACCCAACTAATTCAAACTAATTCTTCAGAAGTCATGTAAAAAAAATGATAAGAATCTGCTTATTCGTTTCAGAGATCCAGCAAAACCACAAACGTTACTCCAGCAACATCTTGAATAACATCGCAGTCGAAGGAAGAACAAATACAAAATAAGTTGCAACATTTACCTCGTCTAGACTACTAATTATATGGTTAATATTTATTTCAATATTCCCATTATAAAAGAAAATGTCTGGCTGCGGTAACGTTACCCCAGCAGGAAATGTTTTTGTGGAACAACTCAAAATCTATATGTGCAACAAATTTAAAAATGTGCGCAACAATTACAGAAGCTGGACAACTAATTGCCTGTAACATTTAAATTACGATTTTCGACATTATTTTGCTGGGGTAACGCACACGTGAATTCCACAGTCTGAAAGCTCACACAATAAATGTTGCATCAACGCTTGGTTCGAGACCGTGGAACTACACCCATATAGTGGTAACGCTTCGCCGTATCTCAGCTCGTCTGATGCTCCTTCACAAAGAGCAACTACCCTACTACTATATAAATATCTCTTATTGTTTCAGATCCTCGCAGTAACCTCTACGTCTTTAAGTCAAAAAGATGATGAGATCATTCGGCAAGACTTTGATGGTCCTCATGACGACGGCTCCTACAGATGGGCATTACAGACATGTAAGATTTTATTTATATCTGATCTAGCTTACCGACTTCAAAAGTAGAATGACCTTTTGCAATGCTACTCACGGCACGAACCCGTGAGGTGTCCGGGCAAGAATAGCACCCACCCTTTTCATCCCAAAGGTGTCATAGAAGGCGACTAAGGGAAAATCCGAAAGTCGGGCAGCAGTGGCTTCCGTGTACTCCACTGCGATGCCCAAGACACCCTTGGGGTACGCCATTGTCCAACAGTGGACGTCTTACGGCTAATGATGATGATGACCCACGACACCTATTCCAGTTCTTGTCTTCGCCCGATTAGAGTTCGAAAATTATTCCACGGAAACGAACTACCAGGACAAAAAGTATTATGGTTTATAGTAATTAGATATCGCGCGTCCTCACTTTTTTCGGTCACTTTTGCCGTCGGGGAGATGTATCCATCGAACGCCTTGTTCCGCCGGTTCAAGGGAAAGTCTAAGGTGCCAGGCCACGAGGTAGATCGCCTATGAGTCAAGGCTGCAGTTGATGGCACCATGCACGAATGCACGGGGAAGGCAGCTGTAAGGGAGGAATGGCGACGTGTCGTAAGCGTGCCACCAACGCCTGAAGTGACGACCATGACCACTCTGTCAAGAGTAAACCGACGAAGAAGATGAATTAGATATCGATTTCTAATACATATGTGAAGTATTGTGAAGTCATCATCTGCTTAGCCTTATCCCAACTACATTGGGGTCAGCTTCCAGTCTAAACGGATGCAACTGAATTCCAGTGTTTCACATGGAGCGACTGCCTGTCTTGACATCCACTACCCAGTAACTAGGTTACACGATACGCCTTGGTAAGACTGGTTGTCAAATTTTCCGTTTTCCATAACGAGTGTCCAAGATCTACAAATGACAACCGTGACCGTCACTTCGCATAAGGTTCAAAATGACCTTGATATATTTGATATTTTGAATCGGGTTCGAGTGCGAAGTGAGCGTCGAAGTGACAGGGAAATTACATTACAGAATGCCACTACTTACGTCATCTCATACTTCATCTGTCAAAATCTCCCTGTCAATTTAGTTCAACTCGCTGACACGCTCGCAGAGGTGGCGCTAGTGTAAATTCGAATTATCAACCGAGTTTTTAGAATGCCAATCAAGAAACTCACAGCGGATTCAGATTCGAAGTTTAGAATGAGGTCTTACAGAATCACACCCCAGCGTGCTTTTCGACTTACGGAGAGGTCTCTATATGAAGTCTCTGTAGTAAAATCAGATGTTAAGTTGCTTTGAAATCAATTAAATATTAGTCAATCAATTGAGTTAGCAAATAAGTGACGTCACATTTAGCTATTACTATGTAAACTCTATGGGGAATCGCGTTTTGAGAGCTCATGAAAAGTATACCACTTGATTGCTGCAAATCATGGCAGATGTTCAAATAAGAACTCTATATTTTCCAGAAGAAAGTTCGGATTTGAAGTTCTGTCCTCTGATTTGTTTATTTCATCATTTCACTAAAACAGGTTAGGGATTTGATCCAATCCTTTATCCGTTTTGCTACTGTCACATAGTGAAAAATTTATTCACTGTTCCTTACTTTTTTGTTAAACTATAGTTCTTGTAGGTAGTAACAAAACGGCCAAGTCACATATTTTGATCAAGGTGTAGAGTTTGTTAAGTTAGGGCCTGTAGAGTCAGGGCGTGTAGAGTTAGAAACTGGCTCTACATGAGAGCCAAGTCTCTCTCTCTCATTTTGGTGGAATTGTAGGTACCTAGCATTTCCCTGCGACATACTACCCAATTTGTGATATAATTCATACTTCGTTCGAGAACCTGCGTCATGTATTCATGTCATATTTTATCATTCACAGCTGGCGGTATCTTCCACGAACAGAAAGGTAGCCTCGAACCAGGCAGTACGGGTGAACCAGGCCTGTTCGTTCAGGGCCAGTACCAGTACACAGCGCCTGATGGACAGGTAAACTATGGTAGCTTTTCTAAACTGAAATCAATTACATCCATTAGATCTTAAAGGGCACTTTTGAACGTCTTTCATAAAAGGAATATGATATCGTGTTGCCTCTTGCAAAAGTAGTTTTGTATGGAGGAGAATGGGCCAGAAACTTCATACTGCCTCTTCTGAGAAAATAATCATAACTAATGTTTTGCATCATTTAAGATTAGGTGCATTATTAAAATAATTTTATATACGAATGTGAAGACGATGTAGGTATTTAAATTCAAAAACCACTATAAGTGCTACAATAGGTCTAGAAGTAATTTATTTAAATAACGACCTATAAATAATATTTTAATTAAGTACATAATTCAAGGAAAACCTAAAACTATTAGGTAAACTAAAAACGAATACAAATAGAAGTGTCAAATTATTCAACCTAGAGTTCCAACTACCAAACGCCCGCCGTTAATTTTCGTGACGATAGCGCTACGTAAGCAAAGAATAATGAATACGAAAACGTAACTCGCCGCTGCCGCAGCGTCGAGCTTTAGATTATATTACTTAGAGAGTATTACAGTACTCACAAAACCACACTGTATGTCAACAATCATTGCGCGCCGTTCTCATTACAATATTTATTTCTATATTCCAGGTGATAAACGTCCTTTATACCGCTGGTGAGAACGGCTTCGAGGCTAAGGGCGATCACATACCAACACCTCCACCAATCCCGATTGCAATACAGAGAGCTCTCGACTATCTCGCGACGAAGGCGCCATCTACGGAATACTAATTTTAACTACTGTATTGCCAAGAACTTTATAAGGAATGCGCCAGAACAGCCCGCGGAATTCAAATTTTCTTACGTTTTTTGCAATTTGCAGCTTAGTATCAGCAGTGGCATACCTAGCCAAGTGCGAGTCGGACTAGCGCACGAAGGGTTCTGTACCATTATCTTTACAACATTAGACACTATATTATTATAACCTTTTTTAGGGTTCCGTACCTCAAAAGGAAAAAGCGGAACCCTTATAGGATCACTTTGTTGTCCGTCTGTCTGTCTGTCAAGACCCTTTATCTCGGGAACGCGTGGAGGTATCGACTTGAAATTAAAACCATATAACTCAATTCTAAAGTCCCTTGAAGCTGTGAAAAAATCAAACTTCGAAGTTAACTTGAAAAGAAGATACGGCCGTTTATGCCGCAAAAAACGTATATTTCGACAATCATAAGGGATTCAAAATTTATAGGGTACTTCCCGTTAACCTAGAACTATGAAATTTGGCAAGTAATATCGTCTTATACTACAAGTACAGGGAAAAGTCTGAAAACTACGCATTTGTTATTAAATTATAATAGAAATTATAGTCTTTATTTAATGTACGTAATCTCAATCATCGAGGTATGCGCGGACATAATTATATGGGTGACCAAATCACGGAATTTGAACCCTCAGTGGGCGAGTCCGACTCGCACTTGTCCGGTTTTTTTAATATCGAGCAAAAAAACGGCAAAACTTCACGTTTGTTGTATGTTGTATGGCAACAGAAATACATCATTTATGAAAATTTCAATTATCTAGCTATCACGCGTTCATGAGATACTGCCTAGTGACAGACAGACAGACAGACGGACAGGGGAGTCTTAGTAATAGGGTCCCGTTTTTACCCTTTGGGTACGGAACCCTAAAAACCAGCAAGTTGCTCAGTTATTGATTAGCTGTTATGAAATTATTAATGCAAGCCCAGCTTTTCGGCTTGTATGAAGATCTCGCCATTGAGTATCAGGTTGTATTGTAATAAAAGAAAATATTCGCGGTAGTAAGCTCTCAAAGATAGACTAACTCGTAATCGTTTCATTAAATAGGCACATTTACCAGGGCGTCAAGTCTGCTATTACAATAGTGTTAGAATGGTCTATCATTAATTTCATAATTGTTGATTTTGACAAGTTTGGTAATCTACTAATATAATGGCGTCATTATTACTTTCCAATGATCAACCACTGACACGCCATTGAAAGAAATGATATAGAATGGTAATCTCGTACAAAATGACAATTGAATGACTGACTTAGGCGGTAAACTGCTAAAATTTTGACAGTTCCTTTGATCAGTGACCTACCATTAGAACGTCATTGTGCAATCATTGCTTCGGTCGATCAATGATCGACCATTATGAATTTAGCAGGTTACGAACTTTTAGCAAAATGACAATGGGATCGTGTTGGAATGACGAAATTATAAAAATAGCAGACTTGGCCCCCAGCTTTTCTAACTTGGAGAGTTATGTTATGATTTTAGTTATTATAATTCTGTTAATATATATTTGTTACACCCGCGAAAATGTTTTGTACATCATATTACCCTCAGATTATGAGATGCAGATCTAGACCGTGTGGAACACTGAGAGTGAAGCCAAAAAGCAAATACAAATTCAAAAGTAAATGCCCACAATCTCGTGATTGTATTCGATTTTGAATTTGTATTTTTATTGTTTTTCTTAACGAAGCGCGTTGTAGGTATTCGCTTTTATATTTGTATTTGCTTTTTTGGGCTTCACTCTCAATGTTCCGCGGTCTATCTGCCTTTTGTTTTATAATCTGAGATATTACCATACAACCTGATACTGAGCTGCAAATAACAAAAAAAAAACATAAGAAAATTTGAATTTCGCGGATTGCCCTAGCGCTGTTACCTTAAAACATAGTTGGAAGAACATGGCAGAGTCAAGTGAAATCCATTTTGGGAACCTTGAAGTTGTACCTCTCTTTCGGGCAGGGTATGCCGTCTCTTTCTAGTACAGACGCTAGCACATTAACCCGTACCAAACTGTCAAATTTTCTCAATTGAATATGAACCTTATTATTTTCTAATAAAGTTGAACATTTATCAAGACAGATTGTTGCAGCTTGATGTGCTGGCCTCATTCATTGCTGTTGGCATTGATGATTACTTTAATTCTCTGAAAAAAAGCAAGTAAATTAAAAACAGCCTGTATAGTGCAGTTAGCATCAAAATGTTGGTAAACGTTTCGACGAATTTTAAGTAACTAAAATACACTTAAATATGGTGCTTATCTGTTATTTCTCAAGGTTCAATTAGTAAAGCTAATTATATTTTAGAATATTCATAAAATAAACCATTTTGATGTTGACTGTACTCAATTTAAAATCACGATAAAATTATCACGGCCCGTAAAATATAGTACAAAATAAGATTATATTTTAGTTTTTAAGTAATATTTTTAAACATTTAATTAAAGATTCACTTTAATTCTACTTTTTAAACCCGAAGAAAATAAAGGACATTTTAATAATACTAGTCTGTAATAGAGGGTATTACACCCATTTTTGAAAAGTGTCTCAATTAAATTCTGTAGTGCAATTAATATACTAAAAAAAACACAAAATTTTTATTCAATCGATAAGTGCCATAAAGGCATCTCTTCACATTTTCAAATATCGCGCGTAGTTTAAACGCCTTGTAGTGGACGCCATATTGCATTGTGGAAATGACGTCAGTTTGCCGTGTAGTCAAATGCGCTGATATTTTGTATGATTATTGTATATAATTTAAAAATAATATTTTATAATAGGAGTAATAATTAAAAAAATCCAAGAAAATAATAAAAGTACAAAGCCTTTATACGCCTATTGGTTGACTAACAGTTGACACGTTTTTGTTTACACAGCGGTACGACGTAATAACATGGCGGCTACTATTTCATGGTGTTATAAAACAGATTAAAAAACCGAAAACTAAATTGAATTTTAAAATTTATTTTGTTATTTTATGAACTAACTTACATTCCGACTGCTTTTCAACCGACTTCAAAAAAGCACACACATTGACTTTAGTTTCGAAATTCAGTGGCTTTGTTCTGTTTGTTGTTTTGTATTGCCACCGACTTCCGAAACTAAAGTCAATGTGTGTTCTGTGCTAAAGTTATTTTTCACTTTTTAGTTTTTGAAGGCGGTTGTCTTGAATGTAAAAAGCTTTTTGTCTAAACTATCTCAATAATATATTTATAGATTTTTCTCATAAAGAGTAAAATACCCTACTGTCCCACTGCAGGGCAAAGGCCTCTTCTCATAGACAGAAGGCACGAGCACTGATCACCACGTGCGCTCAAGGTTATATTTTCAGAGACGTATAGTCACCAAAAGAGATTTGAAGTTTACTTAGAAACCGATGGACGTTTTCGAGCAAAATTTAATTAAATCATTGAACTGTTTATTCTCTACTAGCTGACCCGACAGACGTCCTGTCCGTATCTATCTACCCTACCAAACCACCTATCTACTACCTACCTACCTCCCCTACGCGTAGCCTATACCTGCCCTACACCTAATTTACCTACCTAAAATTTTATTCTATACAAACCTTCTCCTGACAATAACGAACTCAAAAAAAAGAATTATCCAATTTGGTTCAACCTTTCGGAAGTTATGCGCTTACATACATTTCGGTGATTCATTTATATATAGATTTATTTTATTTTATCTGACGACTCTGGTTACTATCTCTTTTGGTAACTGTGTCATATATTTCAGGATGTCAGTGATGTTCATATATTTGTGTGACGAGCACTTGTGTTTGCCTTGTGTTTAGGTGTTGTTTATATACATACTAGCTGACCCGACAGACGTTTTCCTGTCTATATCTACCTACTTACCTACCCTACGCCTACCCTACAACTACTAAAAAAGTGAAAGAAAAAAAATAGTATCCTATGTCCCTTCTCCTAGTTCTAAGCTACCTCCCCACCAATTTACATCCAAATCGGTTCAGCCGTTCTTGAGTTATAAATAGTGTAACTAACGACTGTATTTTATATATATAGACATATTTAAAAATGTATTTGTGTATGTATTCAGCTGTCTGACACCCATAGTACAGGTTCTCCCTAGTTTGGGGTCAGATGGCCATGTGTGAAATGTCCCCACATATTATTATATAAATAATTGAAAAAGTCAATCGGTACTTGCTGAGTCTCGAACTCCTAACATCTTGCATAAGTGGAAGGCGCCTTAACTACTGGGCCATCACGCCATTCATTCCATTCACATTGTTTTTTGTTTTGCAATTTTTCTTATATTTTTGTAACAAAAGATGGATTATTTTTAAGATTAAGATTAAGTGTAAATAAATAAAACAATTTGATACAAGATTTATTTTTATTTATAAATAAAAAAAAACACTGTTTTTACAATAAATCCTTACGTAAGGTATACACATTTGTACATAATGTACATATTTATATATTTCTACACTCAAATACGCCATTTACCTGTATATTATATTAAAACAATAAAACTAAATAACTTTGCTTTGTTTTAATCAAAGGACACTGCGCAGTCTTATTTGATATGGTGTATGAATCAAAAACAATGAACAACAGATTCAAAATATGATTTCTTTTTAACTATAATATTTTAAAAGAACATATAAGTGTGAGGCTCTTCTCGCCTGAAAAACAGGACTACCTAATTCAGGTACGTAAACACTTAGGGTGATGCCACACGAGCGTTGCGGCTGCGTCGTCGCAACGCAATAATTTTAATGCAATCAATGCTACACGACCACTTCGTCGGTGCTGAGTCAACGCAGCTATCTCCGACATCGCGGTTTTGGTGTACCTACGATTGTCACCTTCGATATGCTATTAAATACTGCGCTGCTTAGCCGTCGTTTCAACGCAGCTCCCTTCCGAACCTCGTCCCTCCTATCTATACGCGTTGCGTCGCCGTCCGTCATTTGTGGCATGTCGTTCAAATTAAATGTAGAAGCGGGCCGCTCAGTAAACGCAGCGCCAACGCAACGCACAGACAACGCCCGTGTGGCACGTCTCTTAGATATATGATTTACAACATAAAAGCATCATCTGCCTAACCTTTTCCCAACTATATTGGGGTCGGCTTCCAGTCTAACCGGATGCAGCTGAATACCAGTGTTTTACATGGAGCGACTGCCTCTGACTTCCAAAACCCAGTCAATGGGTAACAAGATACCCTTAGGGTGTTACCACAAAAATCGACCTATCGTCGATCGACGGCATCGATCGATGGTAGAATAGATTAGTTGACGTTGATCGATAGTTTCTACCAGACCAATCGATCGATTGTCGATCGACGATCGATCGATGGTAGAATGGATTAGTCGACGTCGGTCGAGCTGTTTGATTATGGCTGAGTGATTGATTATAGCCGGAGTTAATCCATCAACGCCGATCGATGTCGACCAATGGCATCGATCGATGATCGATCGATTGGTGTAGTAACATTAGTAAGACAGGTAGTCAGTGGAATCCAACTAAAAAAAACCTACACCTGTGCAATTACCAACACAAAGAATCAAATGGAAAACCTGCGTGAAAGCGATGCAGCTATACAAATGAATATTTCCGTCTTTTTCCTGCTTTGGGAATACCAATGTGATTTATTAAATTTTTTTTATTCACTATTATATTAAAAATACACTTTACAATATGACACTGCATTATTTTAATACACAGATACTACATTAATAAATTCGTAATAAAATATCCTATTAATAATTTCAGTTTTCTAAATAAATAGGTACCTAGTCTTTCTTTTTGGAAAAAAATGGCACAATTATTGCAAAATTCTTAAGACTATTAAGAGGGCTGTCGGTAAAAACGACATTTTTAAAGTCGATTTGCAAACCTATGGATTATAATTCTCCAACATTTTTTTTTCACAAATATTGCGCTAAGGGCGGGTTGTTTTAAACAGTTAACGTTACATACGGCCGGTTAAAAGCTACAATAACATGAGATGTTTAACGTACCTTAAATGTAACGGGTTGTTTCACGACATAAAAATCCGTCAGTCAAAGATAGTCAAAAAGAGATTCCATAATATTTTGATGTTTGACGTAGCTGTTTGACAACAAAAAAATTCCGTTGACTGGTCGGTTAAAGTGATAGTAACTTTTTGGCGTACGATTTTGTGAAACAACCAATTTTCAACCGACTTCAAAAAAGGAGGAGGTTATCAATTCGTCAGTATTTTTTTTTTTTTATTTTTTTTTTTTATGTTTGTTACTTGATTTCTTGGGACTGGGTGAACCGATTTTGATGATTCTTTTTTTATTTGGAAGCCAGTGCTTCCCGTGTGGTCCCATTTTAATTTGGTCCAGTTTTGACCATGGCATCCATGAGAAAACCGTATAAGTCTTAAATTTGCATTAAGTATGTGCGCGATTTGTTACGCGATTTCTCAGGCAAACGTAAACCGATTTTGAAAATTCTTTTTTTTATAGATACGGTACGCTTCAGGGGTGGTCCCATATAATTTTTATCGAAATTGATTCAGCACTTTTTGAAAAATCAACAAATACTCAAAAATTTTACATAGACGACGTTTTAGTTTCATCAATCTTTGTAGTAGTTAACTTTCAATCTCTTCTTAATAGATTTGAATGAGAAGGAGGTACTAAAAAGCGGAAAATAAAAAGCTTTTTACAAAAAAGACAACCGCCTTCAAAAAGTGAAAAATAACTTTAGCACAGAACACACATTGACTTTAGTTTCGGAAGTCGATGGCAATACAAAACAACAAACAGAACAAAACCACTGAATTTCGAAACTAAAGTCAATGTGTGTTCTGTGCTAAAGTTATTTTTCACTTTTTGAAGGCGGTTGTCTTTTTTGTAAAAAGCTTTTTTTTATTTGATGATAGTTAGCGCCATTTTTGACTATTACCGGTCAGTAATGTATAGTTGAAGCGACCCGTCCTTAGTATAGTTCAACTGATCTGCACGCGCGAGCGCTTGTAATAATGATACGAGACCCTTTATATAACTCCACAAAAAGCTGCCATATTTAATACAAGTCGAATTGTAAGAAAATTCATGTAAATAGAGGAAAACGAAATAGCCCGTTATCACACCACACCGTCAACATAATACACACCACACGTTGCATTTACTTGGATCCGGCCCCTAAATATAGTTGAAACCAGCCAAACTGCTCAGAACAAAATTTATCGCTGAAATGTATGTAAGCGCATAACTTCCGAACGCCTGCACCAAATTGGATAATTCTTTATAGGGTTCTGTACCTCAAAAGGAAAAAAACGGAACCCTTATAGGATCACTTTGTTGTCCGTCTGTCTGTCTGTCTGTCCGTCTGTCAAGACCATTTATCTCGGGAACGCGTTGAGGTATCGAGTTGAAATTAAAACCATATACTTAGGTCCACGGTCCCTTGAAGCTGTGAAAAAATCAAACTTCTAAGTTAACGCGAAAAAAAGATACGGTGCTTTATGTCGCAAAAAACGTACACTACAGGTAGGGTAGGTAGGGTTGGTAGGGTAGGTAGGGAAGGTAGGATAGGTAGGGAAGGTAGGATAGGTAGGGAAGGTAGGATAGGTAGGGTAGGTAGGGTAGTTAGAAGGGACAGGAAGGGTCTATCGGGTCAGCTAGTAATAATAATAATTCCTTTACTGCAGACACACACACACACACACACACACACACACACACACACACACACACACACACACACACACACACACACACACACACACACACACACACACACACACACACACACACACACACCGTTACACAGCTTTAATTTGCGTGGCAGTGACACGGCAGTCGTAGTCCGAGCAACACACAAATTAAAGCTGTATAACTACAAGCGCACGCACACATAGATTCACGTGCGCAGATGAGTTCAACTATTTAAACCGATATTTCAGGGCGTGAGAGTGTTCACGAAGATTTTTTCTTTTTTATTATGGAACCAATTCAGTGATATAAAATAAATTCACCTGGTCCATACATTTAGTAGGGAGCAGCTGAGTTTTTTACATATTTGCATGTAACTATTTGTATTATTCTCAATGAAAAGTCCCTCATTATAATATTTTTAATCTAGACACAAACCAGCGCCATCTATGAACGTTATCTATCAATCTTTTCCTCGCCGTTTAGTGGTACCACCGTATCTTTGTAGATGGCGCTACTGTGATCCTGCAGCATCTTTTGGCCTTCTTCTGGCGTCGCTTCTGATACTTCCTTCTCAGCTGTAAGAAGAGGCAGAAGAATAAGAATTTATTATTATTGGGTACAATGTGGATCTAGAAATCATCATCTATCTAGCCCAGGGGACGGCAACCTACGGCTCACGGCTCTTTCGATGTGAAGTTGCGGCTCTTCGGTTCCATAAGCAATCGTGCATAATGAACTAACTGTTTTATGAATCACTAGCACTTTGCCCGTGACTTCGTCCGCGTGGTTTTTTCTCAAGGATCCGTAATTGTTTGATAATGCAACATAACCTATAGCACTCAGGGAAAACGTAGCTTTTTATTGGTGAAAGAATTTTCGAAATCGTAAGAGTAATTTCAGGGTTTACCCCCTACATACAAACCAATTTTACCTCTTTATAATATTAGTATAGATACGGCAAATATAATAATGCATTAATATAATTTTCTGTGGCTCAGTAAAAACTAGTAAATTTTGTAAATTGTAACTATTGGCTCTTCCGTTTCAAAAGGTTGCCGACCCCTGGCTTAGCCTTATTCTCAACTATGTTGGATTGGCTGTCAGTGTAACCAGATGCAGTTGAGTAACAGTGGTTTCATGGAACAACGATCTATCGGACCTCTACAACCCAGTTACTGGGTAACAGGATACCCCTCGGTAAGACTGGTTGTCACTTTCAGACTTCTGTCTTCCCATAACGACTGTCAAAGATCTACGAATGACAGCCGGGACCAATGGCTTTACGTGCTTTACGAGGCACGAAGGGGTCATTCACGGTTTTTGAAATGAAGGATGCTAGAAAATGTAGTTGGGTGAATGACCCTTGAATTTTTAATTTCGTGAGGAAGTCTTCATGGATTCCCCTTGTCTGGATAGAGGATTATGTCGGACTTTTAAAGACTAAAACCTTACGATTTCTTCGCTTGACGCATGACCCTTTCATGATGTGCAACCTATAGCTACCTGCGACCGCACATTTCCCTAAAGAGATGTGCACGGAACAATGCACTATGCAAAATCGCAGCAACTATACAGGATGAAATTGTATTCATTAGCAAATTTTTAAGGGGCGACTCAGACCACGAACCTGAACAATAGGGTATTACACCAATTATTGAAAAGTGTCTCAATAAAATTCTGTAGTGCTAATATGCCACCAAAAAAAACACAAACTTTTTATTCAATCGACAAGTGCCTTAAAACAGCATCTAAATTTTAAATTTTCAATCGCGCGTTGTTTGACGAAACCTGCTCTAATGGAAGCCATATTGCTCAACGGAAATGACGTCAGTTCGTTTTGTATCAAATGAGGTCATATTATCTATGATAATTGTATATAATTTAAAAATAATTAAAAGTATATTTTGTAATAGGTGTAATAATGAAAAAATTACGTTGGTTACGAAAATAATAAAAGTACAAAGCCTATATTACGCCAATCGGTTGGCTGACAGTTGTCATTTTTTTGTTTACACAGCCGTACGGCGTAATAACATGGCCGCTACTATTTCACGGTGTTTTATAACAGATTAAAAATACTGGAAACTTTGAATTGAATTTAAACATTTATTTTGTTATTTTATGAACCGAAACTTACATTTTCCGACTGTTTTATGCCTAAACTATCTCAATAACATATTTATAGATTTTTTCTCGTATATAGTAAAATACTCTATTGGTTGACTGACAGTTGTCAATTTTTTGTTTACACAGTCGTACGGCGTAATAACAGTGCCGCTACTATTAAGATAAAAAAAACTGAAAACTTTGAATTGAATTTAAAAATTTATTTTGTTATTTTATGAACTAAAACTTACATTTTCCGACTGCTTTATGCCTAAACTGTCCTAATAACATATTTATAGTTCCTTTCTCGTATATAGTAAAATACCCTATTAACAGCTGTTTTTTTTCGCGCTGTTTGAGTTGGCACCATAATGAAAGATGATCAGGTTCATGGTCTGAGTCACTCCTTAAAAATTTGCTAATGAATTCAATTTCATCCTGTAGTGCTTAAATTTCAAATTACAAACCTTTTCGCTTGTCACTCTTGGTTACTACAGCGAATAGTATCGCATGCAGTCCTGAGCCAATTATTGCAGACACTGCTAGCACCCTGAAGGAACCCCTTCCACCGAGCCAGCTGTACAGCTGTCCCCCTACTAGGGACCCTATGGCAAAACCTGTAAGGAAATTCTAAGTTAAAATATTTTACTAGGAAGGTAAGGTAAGGTAGAGAGGCTTTATGTAGGCCAAGAACTATTTGGTCTATGGTCAGAACACTCTGGATACTTCTAGAAAGATAAGAATGAATCAATGAATCGAGAAAAAAAATGAAAAATGAAAAAATGAATGAATGAATGAGGAATGAATGATGATGATTGAATGAATCGAGTTGTTATTCTATGACAGAGACTGTCAGACCACCCGCCGTCAGGCACGGTCATGTATTTCATCTAATAATTAATTAATCCAATAAAGAGTTATAACAGCTCATCGAGACAACCCGGTCTCTATAGTACCTATAGGTGTGCGAAATTTCAGCTAATTCTGTTCAGCCGTTAAAGCATGAAAGAGTAACAAACATTTATTCATCCATCCTTAAATACTTTCGCGTTTGAGAGAACTAAAAGCAATTTTGTACAACAAGATTTCTCAGAAGTGGACTGGAAAAAAAAGGATTTTAGAGGATCATTCGGTTCTCTTCAAAATGTTTGAGCTAAATGATGCAGATCCGTGCGTCATATTCGTGAACGGACGCCGTCGGTTGGGACTGATCATCTCTTAGCTGACTCGGTTAATTTAAATTTTAGTTTGAATTGTTTATTATAATTATAGTTTTCTCTAGATGTCTTTTAACATACAAAACTTGTAACAGTTTTCACATTGTTCTCACATTGTATCCCTAGATTCAACATGAAAGACGTAATCTAAATTTGTAATATATTATTCATATTAAAAGAGTGTTCATGGAGTTTCTTTCTCGTTCTTCTCCATAGAAACCTACTGTGTGGAACCAGCAACTAGCTTCAACTTTCTGACTATCTGATTGTGACAATTCATTTTCCATTTGAAGTAAATGGTTTTGAGTTTGGGGCCGTCTCCATGAGCGAGAGAATCGCGGCGATATTATCGTTGTGCCACGTATTTCTATACACTCTCCTAGGGCGGGTTGTTTTGAAACAGTCGGTTAACGTCACATACGGACAGTTAAAAAGATGACGTGAGATGTTTAACGTACGTCAAATGTAACGGGTTGTTTCATGACATAAAAATCCATCGGTCAAAGTTATTCAAAAAGAGATTCCATAATAGATATCTTGATGTTTGACGTAGCTGTTTGACAACACAAAATTACGTTAACTGGTCGGTTATGGTAATAGTAACTTTTTGGCGTACGATTTTGTGAAACAACCAAATTTTTTTTATTTGACGATAGGTAGCGCCATTTTTGACTATTACCGGTCAGTAATGTATAGTTGGAGCAACCCGCCCTTAGAACTACACATACTGAGTGAGTGAGTGCGAGCGAAATGTCATCGTATCGTCGTCCGTAACGTTTTTAAATGTTACAGCACAATGCTGAGATAGGGGCCTTTTGGCATCGTACAGACAGGACCGATATCGTTTCTTTTTTTTTATAATAATAATTAAACCTTGTTGTTATTTGTGTGTTTTGTCCTGTGCGGGCCAATAAATGTTTTTTCTTTCTTTCTTTCTATTAAGACCAAGATTACCCGACAATAGAAGAGCGGAATCGTCGCGATTCTCTCGCTCGTGGAGACGGCCCCTTTGAGTTTGAGAGCTTACCAACTCCGTCGTCCATCCCAGCAACAATGCCCTGCACTGTAGCGGAGTATCCTTCAGGCGCTACATGCGCTGCATACCCCACTATAGTGGAGTAGCATAACGCATATGTTGGACCCTGCATTATGGCCTGAGAGAGAAAGTAAAAGTCAAATTATATTTCAACTAGCGACCCGACCCGGCTTCGCATGGGCCTATAGCCTTCCTCGATAAATGGACTATCCAACACAAAAATAATTTTTCAATTTGAACCAGCAGATCCTGAGATGAGCGCGTTCAACTAAACAAACAAACTCTTCAGCTTTATAATATTAGTATAGATTATAAGGCAAAAAAGCCGGCCAGGTGCGAGTTGAACTCGCATGGAGAGGGTTCTGTACAATGTCAAAATTTCAATTGATAGAATGCTTATAGGTT
Organism: Charanyca ferruginea; assembly: GCA_947361185.1. NCBI lineage: Eukaryota > Metazoa > Arthropoda > Insecta > Lepidoptera > Noctuidae > Charanyca > Charanyca ferruginea. The sequence continues at coordinate 5,119,866 of OX376080.1, forward strand.
CTCCTATGATCTAGAAGCAATGAACTATGTTTTGCATTTTTTTTTTTCAAAATTTTAGGCTCAGTAGTTTCGGAGATCAGGGGGGGGGGGAATGGTCAATTTTCGTCTTCGTTCATGAATAAAATCAAAACTATTTATTTTACAATAATAACAAAAACATATTTCAGATCCTCATAACAAGCCCTTTCATTTGATATATATGACATTTTTAATTTCCTAATTTGTCCCCCGAAAATGACCCTTACTTTGCACATCTGTGTTTGGGTCATAGGATTACACTATCCTACCAAATTTCACCTGATTTGGTCCAGTAGATTCGGAGCAAAGTGGCTGTGACAGACGGATGGATAGACAGACAGACGCACGAGTGATCCTATAAGGGTTTCGTTTTTTTTGTACGGAACCCTAAAATCTGTCACACGTCAATGTTTTTCTGCGGATATAAGACTTGTACTAGTATTATAGTCTAACCGCGTAACTGAGACCGTTCCTGAGGTAGCTGCGCGGTGCGGGGGGAGTGTGGTGACGTGACGCGAGAGCTCACTGATACGTCAACTTGTGACAACTGTCACCTCAGTGTGGTGACGTGACGCGAGAGCTCACTGATACGTCTACTTGTGACAACTGACACCTCAGTGTGGTGACGTGACGCGAGAGCTCACTGATACGTCTACTTGTGACAACTGACACCTCAGTGTGGTGACGTGACGCGAGAGCTCACTGATACGTCTACTTGTGACAACTGACACCTCAGTGTGGTGACGTGACGCGAGAGCTCACTGATACGTCTACTTGTGACAACTGTCACCTTAGTGTGGTGACGTGACGCGAGAGCTCACTGATACGTCAACTTGTGACAACTGACACCTCAGTGTGGTGACGTGACGCGAGAGCTCACTGATACGTCTACTTGTGACAACTGTCACCTTAGTGTGGTGACGTGACGCGAGAGCTCACTGATACGTCAACTTGTGACAACTGACACCTCAGTGTGGTGACGTGACGCGAGAGCTCACTGATACGTCTACTTGTGACAACTGACACCTCAGTGTGGTGACGTGACGCGAGAGCTCACTGATACGTCTACTTGTGACAACTGACACCTCAGTGTGGTGACGTGACGCGAGAGCTCACTGATACGTCTACTTGTGACAACTGACACCTCAGTGTGGTGACGTGACGCGAGAGCTCACTGATAGGTCTACTTGTGACAACTGTCACCTTAGTGTGGTGACGTGACGCGAGAGCTCACTGATACGTCTACTTGTGACAACTGACACCTCAGTGTAGTGACGAGACGCGAGAGCTCACTGATACGTCTACTTGTGACAACTGACACCTCAGTGTGGTGACGTGACGCGAGAGCTCACTGATAGGTCTACTTGTGACAACTGTCACCTTAGTGTGGTGACGTGACGCGAGAGCTCACTGATACGTCAACTTGTGACAACTGACACCTGAGTGTGGTGACGTGACGCGAGAGCTCACTGATACGTCTACTTGTGACAACTGTCACCTTAGTGTGGTGACGTGACGCGAGAGCTCACTGATACGTCAACTTGTGACAACTGACACCTCAGTGTGGTGACGGGACGCGAGAGCTCACTGATACGTCTACTTGTGACAACTGACACCTCAGTGTAGTGACGAGACGCGAGAGCTCACTGATACGTCTACTTGTGACAACTGACACCTCAGTGTGGTGACGTGACGCGAGAGCTCACTGATACGTCTACTTGTGACAACTGACACCTCAGTGTGGTGACGTGACGCGAGAGCTCACTGATACGTCTACTTGTGACAACTGTCACCTCAGTGTGGTGACGTGACGCGAGAGCTCACTGATACGTCTACTTGTGACAACTGACACCTCAGTGTGGTGACGTGACGCGAGAGCTCACTGATACGTCTACTTGTGACAACTGACACCTCAGTGTGGTGACGTGACGCGAGAGCTCACTGATACGTCTACTTGTGACAACTGACACCTCAGTGTGGTGACGTGACGCGAGAGCTCACTGATACGTCTACTTGTGACAACTGACACCTCAGTGTGGTGACGTGACGCGAGAGCTCACTGATACGTCTACTTGTGACAACTGACACCTCAGTGTGGTGACGTGACGCGAGAGCTCACTGATACGTCTACTTGTGACAACTGACACCTCAGTGTGGTGACGTGACGCGAGAGCTCATTGATACGTCTACTTGTGACAACTGTCACCTCAGTGTAGTGACGTGACGCGAGAGCTCACTGATACGTCAACTTGTGATGTAACCCCTCCCACACCGCGCCGCTACCTCAAAATCGGTCTCAGTTAGAGCGGGCAGTGGGGCTATAAACATTTTGTAAAATTCGGCCTTATACTGTTAAATGCACGAAGTAAATATAACAGGTTAAATGGCATTTTTCGACGTCAAAATTTACTAGAGAAACAAAAATTTATACCCTGTCCATTGAGTTATTGGTTTTTTGACAGCTGCCTTATAATGTAATTATTCCCGATTACCTTAAGTTAACTTTAAAATGTGTTATAAAATAAATATATAAACTGCCTAATCTTGTTGGGTTATCTTATTTATGACCTCAACAAAAAACAAACCTTTTTGTTTTTTTACAAAAAACATAAATATTGTTCACTAGTGGCAGCTGTCAAAAAACGATTAAACCAGTGGACAGAGTATAATAGGAATGTAACAAATTACGTTTATTTTTTGGAGCAACAATAACTTCTTTAGCCGCATTGACCGATTTATGGTGGGGGCAAAACTTATGGGTTCGTGTCATCGACATGCTGTGATAGTGACATCTAGCGGCGGGTAGCGGATTTTGCTCATCAAACTGTAACTAGAGGAGGATGAATAGTAATGGCCTATGTATAGAAATATCAATCATAAGCATAACGAAATTCAGCTTTATACTGAATGCATTTATTTAGTGACATCTAGCGGAGCACAGCGGAACTTGCTCAATTAAAAGCAGCTATTTCAAAGTTTAAAGTTTTTAAGTTGACACTTCTTTCGGCAGTCCCATGACTGCTTATCAATTTTTATTGTATAATGGTTTATATTTAAATAAATAAATGACAACAATAAAAGGTACGTAATTAGTCTGATGCAGTTGTCGCTAACAAAGAGTACACTTTACCAGAAACCTAACTGAAAAGGGGTATTAGCGTATTATAATGAACTTTTTTTACTTTAGGACCAATCTTGAAATTTGCCCGAAAAACAGCGTTTTCTCGAGTTATGCAAACAAAAATGTTTGAACCAGCTCATTTTATGTTGTAACCATAACTAGAATATACTAGAATACAAAAAAATGCAATAAATCCTTACCTCGATAAACACGAGGTGCCACGGATTCTGTATGAACGATATACACATCATTCTCACTCCATAACTGAAGAGGGACACAGTCAGCGTCGTTCCGTACCCGAAGCGTTTAATAATTTTACCTGAAATTTTACAAAAAATCATTGGGGATGAAACGCATGTGGTAGGTATATAGATTTGGATACAAATGATTTATATACGAGGTGGGGACGACGATACGACAAAAAAATTAAAATACTGGTAATACTAGTTTATAAGAATATTTTAAAACTATAAAATAAATCCTAAAAACGAAATTGAAAAAAAAAAAACGTTCAGATATACTAAAGAGCATATAAATGTAACCAAAATCAAACACCATATAAAATATTGGTTTTCTAACTTGTAAGAAGAGCGGCAACTTGTGGCGTCATAATTTAATAATATTAATGGTCAATAAAAAGAATTACACCAAATTACCAAATCCTACCATGATCCTTTTTTGTGCTATTGCCATCCCCACCCTGTATAAATATAGATATGGATATAAATATATATGGATGAAAAGAGACAGGAAGGCCAAAGAAAGGATGGATAGGATTGTATGAAGAATGATCTGAATGACTAGCTGATGTCCGTCACGATTACAAAAAATCACTCATAGAAAGCGAGAGAAGATATTGCCAAATATCATGTTTTATGGAATATTTGAATGAAGGAGGAGGTTATCAATTCGGATATTTATATTGTTTTTTATGTATGTTCGGGCATAACTCTGTCAAATATAGACGGATTTGCTCGACATTTTTTTTATCGAAAGGGATTTATTCCGAAATGGTCCCATATTAAGTTTACCAAAATTGATCCAGCCCTTTTAGAAACCATCAACAAAATCCCAAAAAAAAATACTTAAATGACGTTTTAGTTGAGAGGACTTGCAATCTCTTTAAAGTTTAAAGTGTGTCGCCGTTTCATAATGGATTTGGATGTTAAATAATAAAAAGCGAAAAATAAAAAGTTAAAAAAAAAAAAAACGGTAACCGCCTTCAAATACTAAAAAGTGATAAATAACTTTAGCACAGAAGTTTACTTTCGAAACTAAAATGTGTTCTGTGCTAAAGTTATTTATCACTTTTTAGTTTTTGAAGGCGGTTTCGGCGGAAGGCTTTTTCATGTAAAATGTTGCCAAGACGAGACCTTATGGCTCGCACTGTTAAAAAGTTATCAGATCTGATGTAGACCCAAGCTTCTAACTCTACACGCCATAACTCTAGCTACAAACACTAACTTCGTAAACTGTACACCTTAGTCAAAATATTTGGCTTATTAATTCCCGGGAAGAAGCTGGTAAAAAATAATGATGTTACTTACCGGAGAAGAAAAAGAACAATAGTTCTCCAATAAAACACTCTGCTGCCACAACTACACCTTCTATCAATTTGATCTTTGCTGTGTGGCCTGTTTTCTCTGCTAATTCTTCTAAAAACCTAAAATTACAAAATTCGACCTTTAATCTACATACAGGGTAAATGGTAATATGTCGCCTGTCTATCCATGGGACGTTAGAACAAATGTAAAAACTGAATTAAAAAAAGCTTTTTAACTTTTTTTTAAATAACTTTCAATTCGCAAGTCGGTGGCAATACAAAATAGCAAGCAAAACCAAAGCCGCCGACTTGCGAATTGAATGTATTTTTTTACTTTTTGAAGGCGATTGTCTTTTTGTTAAAAAGCTTTTCTTTTCTAGCTTTTTAGTGCCTACTTCTTATCATACAAATTAATTACGAAACGGTGACACCAAAAAAAAACATTCGTCCCTTAATTTTCTACCCTTTGGGGTAGAATATTTTCTTGAAAATTATATGGGACCAAATTTGAGGTATACACTATTAATTAAAAAAAAAATCATCGAAATCGGACTACACTGAAAAAAGTTATGCGTTAAACATAAAAAAGGACTTCATAAAATGAAAACTACTGGGTCAAACAATTTAAATTTTTATGGGACCAAATGGCAACTATTCCGCATCAAACTAAACAAGAATCACGTAAATCGGATCATAAATCTCAGAGTAATCGGTGTACAGACGCCAGCAGGTCAACCTACCCGAAACTGTCACATTTTCCCAATCAATCTTGAACCTTATTCTTTAACCCTAAAGTTGAAAATCGATTAAAGAAATGTGACAGATTGTAGTAGCTTGATGTGCTGGCGTCTGTACATTATACATAAAAAAAAAACCAATCGAATTAAGAACCTCCTCCTTTTCGAAGTCGGTTAAAAAGAGTGTCCGTGAGTTTTTGCTCGTTCTTGTCCATAGGGACCTACCCTACGTTTTCAAACGAACAACTAGCTCCAATTTTCTGAATAACTACCTGACTCTTTGACAATTCAAAAGTGTCTGAGAAATAAATGCTTTGACTTTAACTTTGAATGACTTCTTATAACACTTCTGCAAATATCAATTACTAGCTTTTGCCCGCGACTTCGTCCGCGTGAATGTCGGTTATAGTGGATGCAGACGAAGTCACTGATTAAAAAGTAGCCTATGTCCTTCCCTGGGGTTCAAGCTATCTTCATACAAAATTTGATCAAAATCGGTTCAGCCGTTTCATCGTGAAAGCGTAAAAGACAGAGTTACTTTTGCTTTTATAATATTAGTAAGTATGGATTTTCGAGTAATTTTTTCAATCTTTCGAGTAATTTAACAATCTTTCAAAGTTGTATAAAAGACAATTAAAAAAATAGAAACGCTACGACTGCCGACAAAAGTGAAAACTTAAAAGAAAGGACTTTGGAATAATTGTTATTTTGTCATTACTGTCGTCCTGGTCCAGAAATAGTTTAATGAGCTATTTCCTATACCCGCCGCTAGATGTTACACATGTAATTAATGCATTCAATTTAAAGCCGTGTTTTCGTTACACATAAGACTGATATTTCCGTAACGAGGTCATTACTATTCGTCCTCCTCCAGAAACAGTTTAATGAGCAAGTTCCGTTATCCGCCTCTAGATGTCACTATTATAAATGCATTCAATATAAACTATATTTTATTATCCATAAGATTGATATTTACGTAACGAGGCCATTACAATTCGTCTTCCTCCAGGAACAGTTTAATGCGCCAGTTTCGCTACCTACCGCTAGATGTCACTATAGTAAATGTATTGAATTTAAAGGTGTATTTCGTAAAACATAAAATTGATATTCCCGTAACGAGGCCATTACTATTCGTCCTCCTCCAGAAATAGTTTAAAGAACAAGTTACGCCACCCACAGCTAGATGTCACTATTATAAATGCATTCAACTTAAAACTATTTTTCGTTATCCTTAAGATTGATATTTACGTAACGAGGCCATTACTATTCGTCCTCCTCCAAGAACAGTTTAATAAGCAAGTTCCGATACCCACCGTTAGATGTCACTATAATAAATGCATTCAATTTAAAAGTGTATTTCGTCATACATAAGATTGATATTTACGTAACGAGGTTATTACTATTCGTCCTCCTCCAGGAACAGTTTAATGAGAAAGTTCCGTTACCCGCCTCTAGATATCACTATTACAAATGCATTAAATTTAAAAGTGTATTTCGTCATACATAAGACTAATATTTCCGTAACGAGGTCATTACTATTCGTCCTCCTCCAGAAATAGTTTAATGAGCAAGTTACGTTATCCGCCACTAGACGTCACTATAATTTTTGATATTCGATATTTCCGTAACGAGTTCTTAGCATGTCGGTAACGCGATGGCATAAGTTGTGGCCCTACCAAAAATCACTTAACGCGGCTAAAGAAGCCCGACCGCTTAACTGAGACGTTTCTAAGCGGTGCGGGAGGGGTGACAGCTGTCACAAGTTGACGTATCTGTGAGTTCTCGCGTCACGTCCCCACACTCCTCCCACCGTACCGTACAGCTATCGCAGGACCAGTCTCAGTGCTCGGGCTATAGTATAATTTGAAAAACTTTAATATTCCCTTAGAGCTCTGCCTCACCAAGACGCCATGGAGACGTCGCCGGCTACGTATCCAAGCTGTTATTATTGAAATGTATGGTACCTAACTCACTTGGCGACGGTATGGCGACGTCGCCAAGTTGGAAGCGTGGCAACGAGCTACAGCTCCCTACGTGGCGTCTGGATACTTTGGCGGCCTGGCGACGTTGCCACTATAATGTACACGAGTAAACTGAACCTCGCTCACTCAGTCGCCAGTCAGCCGCCATTTTGGACGCTCGATCGCAATATAGTAGTTGATATTGTTGTAAATAATGAGTAATGTGTAATGTGCAATATGTAATAATAATGATAAATAATAATAATAAAAAAAATCAGGATATTTTCGTAAATCTCCATATACTTAGTTTAAAAAAAATACCACTTAGGTTAAGTTCTATCTGATATAAAAGGATGAACCCATAGTTTCCTTTTATCTTCTTTTCTTTTTCCATTTTTCTGCGACGTAGATAACAAAGAAGTGCGATTTCTTCTACATCCATTCCTGATGACGTAAACGAACTGACTGTCGACTTGTCGAGACGCCATGGCTACTCGACTTGGCGACGTTCGGATGCCAGAAGTAGCCAGGCCTGTGCCGCTGGCGACGTCGCCATGGCGTCCTAATGAGGCAGAGCTCTTAAACTTACCAAAACATATAATAAATGATGAAACTGTCGAAAGTTCCAGCTACCACCGCAAACGTTATGAAAAGCATCACTTTTGGTATTCGAAGGACCTCGCGCAACGCCTTTCCCGAGTCCTCAGGACTGGATAGAGATGGCAGCTGAAAATAATTGGTTGTCTGTAAAGTCGGTTTACGGACGATAGTTTTACGTGATAACGTCATATAGAAACACAATAGCTAACATATATAACATAAGCAAATAATGGCTTCCGTCGAGGTGGGCGGACCTTATTGCTTGGGCCGATCGTGCCTCTCTATCGCTTGTTCCCCGCTCTCGCTTGCACGCTCAGGCTCAGGCGGAACGTGACACTTTTTCGTGCGTGCAGCCGGTGTTCATCGATTTATAAGACCTTATCACGACAAAAACATACTTACAGTGAGAACCCTGCAGCTGTATAAATCGATGGCTGTCGCTACTATAGCAACTATGAACGCTGGTGTGAAGTTCTTATACTCCCCAGACACACTGTCGATAAGAAAACCGCCCAGTAGAGCTGTCAAACCGTACCCAGCTGTCCCCCAAGCTCTTTGAGCACCATATTTAGAACCATGGTCGGGTCCTGAAAGACAAAGGAATATATTTAATTAACTTGAAAAAAACCGTGCCAGTATCTATACAACATTAAACAGCGAGCAAAAAATTTGGCGAAAAATCACGTTTGTTGTATGGGAGCCCCCTTAAATATTTATTTATTCTGTTTTTAATATTTGTTGTTAACGGCAACCGAAATACATCATCTGTGAAAAACTGTCTGGCTATCCACGGTTCATGAGATACACTTTTGACCACGCATAACTTTTGTCAGTGTAGTCCGATTTCGATAATTCTTTTTTTTAATTGATAGTGTATACCTCAAATTTGGTTCCATATTTTAAATTTCAAGAAAAAATTGCACCCGGAAATCATACAAATTAATTACGAAAAGGTGTCACCAAAAAATTTCAGTCATCCCTTAATTTTCTACCCTTAGGGGTGGAATAATTTCTTGAAATTTATATGGGACCAACTTTGAGGTATACATCATCTGCCTAGCCTTTTCACAAGTATATTGGGGTCGGCTTCCAGTCTAACCGGATGCAGCTGAATACCAGTGTTTTACATGGAGCGACTGCCTATCGGACCTCCACAACCCAGTTACTGGGTAGCACGATTCCCCTTGAAGTATACACTATCAATTAAAAAACGAATCATCGAAATCGGATTTCACTGAAAAGTTATGCGTCAAACATAAAAAAATATACATGTCGAATTGACAACCTTCTTCTTTTTTTGAAGTCGGTTGAAAATTTTAAGCTTTGAGTTTTATAGATACATACTGTCGCTATGAAATAAATACAATCAAACATAGAAATATGTAAAGTAAAATACAAAAAAAGAACTCACCTAGTACATCAAAGCAAACAGCATCACTTATACAGTTAGCAACATTGAACGCGACTGTACCAATACACATCAAAATAACAAACGCCCAAAACGGACCAGTCATATAAAAGTTATCACTTTTCTCCTCGACTGTCTCTGCTGCTCGACTAGCATTTATACTCAAATCAACTAAAGAATTATTACTAATAAATTTTTCTATACTTCTAGTTTCATTTCCCTGTATATCATTTTCATAGCAAAGCAAATTGCAATCTTCTTTAGGAATACATGTAACTTCGCCATCTTGAAAATCGTCGAATCCCATAGACAATGTAACGCAGGACGAATTTGACACATCATTGTCTATGTAAACGGTGTTTACTACTGTGGAGTTTGACAGGTAAACGTCAAATTTTCCCGCCTCACTGCAGTTCCAGTGACATTTGTATTTTTCTAAATGAATGTCGTTCGTGTATGATTTTAAATAGATCGTATCGTTCAGTTGATGGACTGACTCTAGTAGTGCTGTGCTGTTTGTTTCTTGCTGTTCGGACATTGGTATAAACCATAAACAGCAATATGATGTTGTCATTATCGTTATAAGCAGCATGAAGACAAATTTTCTGTGAGCCTGGAAAATAATAAAAAATTGATTACATTTGATTGGTAAAACGATATTTCTTTCAATGATTATTTTACTTAGAGAAAAATTAAATTGCACAAAACTAACATTAGTTTAACGGAGACTTTAAGAGCGCCCATCCCCATCGAGCGAACTTCGACGCGAGCGTGATTGATTTTTTTTTGTTTCTGTTAAATAAATATAAATTTGTAAGATTTAACATAGATGTCTTTGTAAACGTTTTGTTGAATAGTGCCTTCATAAATGTTTATTTTCTGTCACTTGTATGGCGCTGATTCATTCTCTTTTGTTTTGCAAAATGCTATGTCGTTTGTGCTCAATAAAAATATCGTGTTCATCAGAAATCTATCTTGATTTTTATTGAAATATTGCCGAAACTCCAATAGGTTATGGGCCCAGGCACATATTCTGTATATTTCAATAAAGAAAAGTCGAGTTAAGAGCAAGATTACAACCGGTGTAAAATTAACCTACGCAATGGAGGTTACGAACGCGATGAAAATTGAGAAGTTTGATGGCAGAAATTTCAAACAATGGAAATTCCAAGTGAAATGTGCATTAAGAGCAAAGGGATTGAACATAGAAAAAGCGAGACCCGTGGAAACCAGTTCGCAAGTGCAGTGGGATAAAGATGACGGCATGGCCATGTTCATTTTAACGTCATCCATGGACTTGAACCAAATATCTCTTATAGAAAACTGCGAGACTGCTAAACAAGTCATGACAAAATTAGAAGCAATCTATGAACAGAAATCAGAATATAACAAAATGTTAATTCATGAGAAGTTCTACCAATATTCATATAGTACCAGTGATACGATGGCACAGCATGTGTCCAAGGTGGAAGGCTTAGCAAAGCAGCTACGGGAGACTGGTGAGAAGATCAGTGACACAGCAATAATGACAAAGATTCTAAGCACATTACCATCAACATACCGTTCGCTTAGACAAGCATGGTTGTCACTCAATGAAGATAGCCAAACAATTCAAAACCTCACTTCTCGCTTAGTAGATGAAGAAGCCAGCCTTGCCAATGATACAAGTAGTAGTGAGACAGCGTTAGTGACGTCAAAAGGAAATTCCAAATTGAGAGATGGAAATAAACAGAATACTTCAAATGATCAAAGAAATACAAGTCATAGATTTATGTGCTACAATTGCAATAAAAGAGGCCATTTTGCTAGAGATTGCAAGATGCCAAAGAAAAAGTACAATGATAAGCAACCTAACAATATGTTGGCATTCAGTGCTGAAGGTTACTTATCAGAACATGATGAAGAGGCATGGATACTAGATAGTGGAGCCTCAATGCACATGACCTTCAAGCGTGAATACTTCTGTGAGTATAACGAGTCTCAATACAACAATTCTGTTAAATTAGGTAACAAACAGAGTATCAAAGTATGTGGTGAAGGAACTATACTGATAGATAAACAAGTTAATGGTACATGGGAAAGATGTACACTTGAGCATGTATTGTATGTGCCTGATTTACGAAGAAATCTGTTTTCTGAAGGCGCTGCCACTAGAAGAGGATATGTAATAGTCAAAAATTATGAAAAAGCAATGATAATGAAGAATAATATTGTTGTTATGTGTGCACAATCAACAAAGAATAATTTATATGAATTGAATGTTAAAACAATCAAACAAGAAAGTTGTAATATTGTGCAAACAGACATAAAACTGTGGCATGAGAGATTAGGACATTTGAATGTCAAAGAACTACAAAATATGTGTAAGAATGGTGTGATTCCAGTAACATTGAGTGGAAATGCAAATTTTGTGTGTGAAGCGTGCCAATATGGGAAGCAAGCAAGACGCCCGTTTTTGAAATCTACCCGAGGTCCAACACAACCTGGTGAAATTGTGTATAGTGATGTGTGTGGTCCTATAGAAGAACCTTCTGTGTCAGGTATGAAGTACTTTGTTTTGTTCAAAGATGGAGCTACAAGCTATCGCCATGTTTACTTCATGAAACATAAGAGTGAAGTATTTCAATGTTTTCTGAAGTACAATGCAATTGTAAAGAATAGATTTCAAAGTGATTTGCACATACTACATACAGATAATGGTGGTGAATATGTGAATCAAGAATTTACATCATTTCTGGAGACTAGGGGAATAACGCATGAACGTACTGCCCCATATACCCCACAACAGAACGGGAGAGCAGAAAGAGAGATGCGTTCTATCATGGAAACTGCAAGAACAATGTTATATGCTAAGGACATCCCCTTAAATATGTGGGCAGAAGCTGTCAACTGTGCCATATATTTGTTGAATAGAAAAACATCAAGCCAGACAGGAGATGTTACACCATTTGAATTATGGCATGGAGTAAAACCTAACTTACAACATATCAGAATATTTGGATCCATTGGTTATGTACATGTACCAAAAGAAAAGCGAAAGAAGCTTGCCAAGAAAAGCGTAAAGATGTTGTTAGTTGGATATGACTATGATAATTACAGAATGTATGATCAAAATACCAAGAAGATTACAGTATCACGAGACGTGAAGTTTGATGAATGTAGTAAACCAGAAGAAAAACAAAGTTTCGTAGAAATGAGAGTTGAACAAGAAGAAAAAGAACATTGTACAATGTCTACCCCACGGAGTGAGTTCCAACATCAACGTGGTGTACCTGAAGAAATCTCTTCAGATGATAGTATGAAGAGTTTAGAAGATATAGATGAAAGTTATATCCCTCCAAAAGGTATACATTTGGAACAGGAAGAAAGGAGAAACATCACGTTACGTCCTCGCCGAGATAATAAGTTAGAAGCTAATTTCACAGAGTTGGAAATACCTAACACTTATGAAGAAGCGATGAATAGTCCAAATTCTCATCTTTGGAAGAGAGCTGTGGCTGAAGAGCTTCAGTCACATGAAGAAAATCAAACTTGGATACTGACTGATCGAACTGAGAAGAAGCCTGTTTCTTGTAAATGGGTGTTCACCATAAAAAAGAATAGAGATGGAGAAGTAGTACGATTCAAAGCACGACTGTGTGCACGAGGATTCACACAAGTCAAGGGCTTGGATTATAATGAGACATTTTCCCCCACTAGCAGGTACGATTCCATCAGGGTGCTGCTCAGCATCGCTGCGAGAGACGAACTTCAGATCGAGCAATTTGATGTGAAGACAGCCTTCTTGTATGGTGAGCTCCACGAGGACATATACATGGAGGTGCCAGAGGGATTAGAAAATCAGTCTTCAAAAGTATGTAAGTTGATTAAATCTATATACGGTCTTAAACAATCGTCAAGATGCTGGAATGAGAAATTTTGTTCTTTTCTAACTACTTATGGTTTCAAACCATGTCCATCTGAAAATTGTATATTTGTAGGATATTTTCAAGATGTAAAAGTAATATTAATTCTTTATGTTGATGATGGATTGCTATTGGCCAAAAGTAAACTTGTTTTGTCTGATATTTTAAATAATCTTAAACAAAAGTTTGATATTAAGATTGTAAACTGTAATTCATTTATTGGTATGGAAATAAATAGAGAAAAAGATTGTATAAGTATAAGTCAAAAACAGTATATTAAAACAATAATAAATAAATTTAATTTGTCAGATGCTAAAAGTAGTAGTACTCCGGCTGATGTAAATGTACATGTATCTAAGAATACAAGTAATGAGCCTATTTATTTCCCTTATAGAGAAGCAGTGGGAGCATTGCTATTCTTGTCATCTGTATCTAGACCTGACATAGCATATGCTGTGAATGTTGTTAGTAGATATGTCAATGACCCAGGTCATTCACATGTTACAGCTGTGAAAAGAATTTTACGTTATTTAATTAATTCTAAAGATATGTCTATTGTTTATAAAGGTAATGTTGAATTAGTAGGCTACTCAGACTCTGACTTTGCAGGTGATTTGGATGCTAGGAAATCTAATACAGGTTATATATTTTTAATGAATCCTGTCACTTGGTCTAGCCGTAAACAAAATACTGTGGCATTATCCACAACTGAATCTGAGTACATGGCTGCTAGTGAAGCTACTAAAGAAATTTTATGGCTTAGGCAATTTCTATGTGACATTGGGGAGTCACAAGGCTCAATTACTCTAAATGTTGATAATCAGAGCGCAATTAAATTAATTAACAACCCTGTGTTTCATAGAAGAAGTAAGCACATAGATATAAGATATCATTTTATCAGAGAGAATGTTGCAAAGAAAATGGTTGATATTAAATATGTTGAGAGTTCAAATCAGTTGGCTGATTTCCTGACTAAATCTTTGCCGGTAAATAAATTTAATTTAATTAGAGATAAGATGATGAGAAATGTTTAATGTTTGTAGATCAATTTCATGTTTAATTTCTGAAATTGTTGAAACAAAAAATGTAAGTTAAAAGTAAAAGAAATACATATGTAGTAAATTGTTATGTTTACCTTATAAATTTAAGTGGGAGTGTTAAATAAATATAAATTTGTAAGATTTAACATAGATGTCTTTGTAAACGTTTTGTTGAATAGTGCCTTCATAAATGTTTATTTTCTGTCACTTGTATGGCGCTGATTCATTCTCTTTTGTTTTGCAAAATGCTATGTCGTTTGTGCTCAATAAAAATATCGTGTTCATCAGAAATCTATCTTGATTTTTATTGAAATATTGCCGAAACTCCAATAGTTTCAACCAACGCAAAGCTCCAAAACAAACGAGTGAGTGAGAACGCGATAACATCGCACGAAAATTGGTGCGCGGAGATTTCACAAAAATATGTTCTAGGAAATACGTGTTTTTGGAAAAGCCTTACAAGATTATCTCCATTATATGTCCAAGGTTTCTATGATGATGTTATCTTTACTTTTTCAATGTATGGAGTAGATTATGAACGGCCAAAGTTCAAATTTATATGAGACGTCTTCAATCAACTCGTTTGTCAAAAAAAAATCTATCGATAAAAATCGATACCTATGTGTTCGAAATATCTGAAGGAACATCTGTTATAACGCCGTAATCACGTACGAATACGTGTATGGTAATTATGACGGATTGGTCGCTCTTAAGACAAGTTTTCGTAGAAAATAGTTGAAACTAACTTTCATTTTCTCCATACCCAAAAGGTTCCCGGGTTCCAGAACAAAACAATCATCACAAAAATAGAAAGTATATGCAACTTTAGGCTTTATGTGTCTTTTGACACCCTTATGCAAGTCAAGAAATTCAAAATTGAAATACAGTAGAACCTCGATTAGGGTTTTCGCCCACGTTATACAATCGGTGATCGATGTTTTGTCGGAGAGAAATGGAACATATGAACTCCAATATACCAATGCAGATGTCCCACAAAAAGTCGGTCTCACGAAACTATGAAATAATCGACCGATCCGATAATCCGTCCTACAACAAGTCTGATGTGGGCGGGCATCAAATTGAGCGTTCGGATAAGTATCCGAACGCTCAATTTTATCCGAACGTTGGTTGGCGCGAATTTTGTTTCATCAAACTTTGTTAGTCCGCTTACGGAGATTCCGCGCTCTGTTTTAATGTATGTATGTACCTATTTCTTACATCGCGTAGATAGAAACGCGTTTTTAGGCAAAAAGGTGTTGTTTTTGTTTCATCTGTCCTAAAACACAGACATTTCGATTAATCCGAACTTTTGATTATCCGAACTAGTCTCGGTCCCAATTACTTCGAATAATTGAGGCTCTACATAATATTTAAATAATTCTTACCGGCCAAAAATCGACGATGTACCCAAATATTGGTTTCGCAGCAGCCCATAATAGTGGTAGGACAGCGGTGACCATCCCCATGACAGATGGGGACACCCCCAATTGTCGGCCGAAGACATTGATTTGGGGTAGTATAGGTCCCAGGGCTAGGGAAAAGAGAAAATACAATTATTAGTCAAAAATGTTTTTATAACCTTAAAAATGTAAATAAATATTATGTACAATTCCAAGAAAAAGGCGGAGGAGTTTAACAGGCATCAAAAAACTCGTTCACATCGCTGTCAGCGGGGCACGTGCCCAACAGGCTGGCAGCATTGCCACGCTGTATGGCAATGCTGATTCTTTGACCCAAGAATAGACCAGCCTTCGGATCACATGAAGAGTCGACCAGCCGCTTGGCGATGTCCAGAAAAACAATATGGGCACTGGTGACAGTGACAGACAGCCAGACTGACAGTGGGGTCTTAGTAATAGGGTCCCGTTTTTACCTTTTGGGTACGGAACCCTAAAAATTGGAATCAATAATTTTTTGATAATGAAATACAGCTTATAGCAGTCAGGGATAAAGTAGCTTCCTATTAGAAAAATATTTTCAGAATCTGAGCTGTAGTTTCTGAGATTATCACAGACGAACATAAACGGACGGACTTTAATTAATAATAAGTAGTTGTTGTGCACACAGACATATAACTAATTGACATATTTTGCGACGTAATTACTGTGTATTCGAGCAATGAATGCAGAATGCAATCATTGCTGCATAAGCTGCATCGATATAAATAGAACTGGCTGTGAATACTTAATAATAGTACCGAACTAATGAGCAATCGCTGTAGGGTTTTTCGCAATACGTTACATCGCACCAATAAAACATCGTACAACTGAATTATCGACACACCGTGTTCGATATACTAAAAAGCGGCCAAGTGCGAGTCGGACTCGCCCATGAAGGGTCCCGTAGCCAGCAAGTAACATAATATAAAAGCTTTTTAATTTTATATTTGAGTTGATTGAATGAAAGGTAAGTTGCGGTTTATATAGTTTTGTTTATGTACTTTACCTATTTTGTTATATTTTTTATATGCACCTGCCGTGTTATCTCTTCACCACCCTGGGTTGACTGGTAGAGAATGCCTAAGGCATTAAGTCCGCCTTTGTACCTTTGTGCATGAAGTGTAAATAAATAAATTTAAAAACCCAATGTTCAGATAAAATTTGTGCGAAAACAAACAATTTTCTGACGTCTTTACTGAATTCGTTTCGCAATAAAAAACTATTTTTCAACCGATTTAAAAAAAAAGGAGGTTGTCAATTCTTATGATTTGACCACGCATAACTTTTTTCGGTGTAGTCCGATTTCGATGATTCTTTGATGATACTGTATAGGTACCTCAAAGTTGGTCACATATAAATTTCATGTAAATATTCCACCCCTAAGGGTAGAAAATTAAGGGATGATTGATTTTTTTAGGTGCCACCGTTTCGTAATTAATTTGAATGATATGAAGTAGGCACTAAAAAGCGAAAAATAAAACATTTTTACAAAAAAAAACAACCTCCATCAAAAAGTAAAAAATAACTTTAAATTCGCAAGTCGGTGGCAATACAAAACCACAAACAAAACCAAAGCCGCCGACTTGCGAGTTTTTTACTTTTTAGTTTTTGAAGGCGGTTGTCTTTTTTTCTTAGTACATAGCAACCTAGATACAAACCATAAGATACTTGTGTGTTCAAAATATCTGGAGGAACATTTGTAATAACGCCATAATCACGTACGAACGTTTGTATGGTAAATATGACGGGCCGCTCTTAAGGAAAATATAATATGTGTCTACATAAAAAGCAAATGATAATTTGCGATATCAAGAGCATTTAACGACAGCCGTAATTCAGCTCTTAGCACTAATAATAATTATGGTTACAAGCCTAATTATGTACTTAACTGGTATTATATCGAATATTACTTCAGATATTACGGCTGTTTTTTATGTTTTTGTGTGCAAATAAGACTATGGTCTACTTGAAGGCCAATTCGTAATTAAAAACGGTAAAATGTAGTCGAAATTTCATCTCATCATCAGCTTCAGCTGGGAGACGTCCATTGTTGAACAAAGGCCTACCCCATAGAACGTCACAAGTCCTGCAACCTGCCGCTTGCATCCACCGGTTACCCGCGACCTTGACGATGTCGTCGGTCCATCTGGTGGGAGGCCTACCAACGCGGAGTCTTCCGGGCAATGGTCGCCACTCAAGAACCTTTCTTCCCCAGCGGTTATCGGTTCTTCGAGCGATATGGACTGCCCATTGCCACTTCAACTTGCATATTCTGAGAGCTATGTCGGTGACCCAAGTTCTTTGGGGAATTTCCTCGTTCCGGTTCTATTTCTTCTCAACGACAATTATCATACCAGTCTAACCGGATACAGCTGAATACCAGTGTTTTACATAGAACAACTGCCTATCTGACCTCCACAACCCAGTTACTGGGTAACACGATACCCCTTGGTAAGACTGGTTGTCAGACTTTCTGGCTTCTGACTACCCATAACGACTGCCAAAGATCTACAAATGCAAAAGCCGGGACCAACGGCTTTAGGTGATTTTGGAGGCACGGAGGGAACTCGAAAGGAAAGGGAACCGTAGCTTAACCTTTGAACGATCGATCTGTAGGACTTTAACTTAGCCACGAGCTCCTCGACAGTTAATTGATGTCAAAAAGTAGGTAAATAGAGGTGTTTTTGTCATATTGAGAAGTGATGGATAACTGCACTATTGCCAAACGCATTGCTATACTTAAAACCAAACAAACAAGCTGCACTCCCTCTTCCTTCACTCTCGCATAGTCAGATGGGACAGCTATCCGACACGACAAGGGAGAGATATTTGCAAAAACAACAGTAATCATAGTTTTTTTTGACAAGTCCGACACACTGTTCTCAGCCTATGCAACTGAACGCCAGAATCAACAGTGGCGAGTGTGACAAACACCAGAAAAGTACCAAAGCAATGCAGCTCGAAGACTCCCTGATAGACGAGTCAACTGACTTGGATCCCGGAACGAAATGAATCAGGAAAGGACAGCGGAGGAGTTTAGCCACTGTTGAATTATTTAATAAAATCTTGATAGAAATAATACTAGTTCATTTGTATTTAACTGCAGCGCAACGACCTCTTATCATGCAGAGAAGATAATTATAATATTATGCACATTGATCACACAGCTTGTTCGATGCGGATCGGCGCTATTAGGCTTATATTTTACTAAGTTAATGATTTCTCACGATTTTTTGTTAAAAAAAACAACCGCCTTCAAAAAGTAAAAAATAACTTTAAATTCGCAAAAGTCTTTTTTTTTTCGCTTTTTAGCTCCTACTTCTTCATACCAATTTGTATGATAAAAAGAAATTTGTTTGTAATTAATTAATTACGAAACGGTGACACCAAAAAAAATCAGTCATCCCTTAATTTTCTACCCTTAGGGGTGGAATATTTTCTTGAAATTTACATGAGACCAAATATGCGGTACTTATACACTATCAATTTAAAAAAGCATCATCAAAATCGGACTACACTAAAATAAGTTATGAGTCGTCAAACATAAAAGAAAAAAAAAAATCATAAAATGAAAACTACTGGGCCAAGCTATGTTAATTTTTTATGGTACCAAATGGCATCTATTTCGCATCAAACTAAAGAAGAATCACGTATCGGATCATAAATCTCAGAGTAATCGGTGTACATACATACATTAAAAAAAATACCAATCGAATTGAGAACCTCCTCCTTTATGAAGTCGGTTTAAAATAGATCATCATCATCTGCCTAGCCTTTTCCCAATTACGATGGGGTAGGCTTCCAGTCTTACTGGATAAAGTTGAATACCAGTATTCTACATGAAGCGGCTACTATCTGACCTTCACAACCCAGTTACTGAGTAAAACCATACCCCTTGGTAGTAAGACCTACAATGCACTTCAATTTTTTATATAAAACCGCATGATATCAACGCCAGTTGTCAACCACTCCGCTTGTCTTGGAGCTGTGGCGGGCCGCACATCTATTGTTATGAATTTGTAATTGCTGTCGCATATATCCATCAATGGAAACTTTAAAAAAAAAAAACATCCGCCTTCCAAAACTAAAAAGTGAAAAATAACTTTAGCACAGAACACACATTACTTTAGTTTCAGAAGTCGGTGACAATACAAAACAACAAACAGAACAAAGCCACCGACTTCCGAAACTAAAGTAATGTGTGTTCTGTGCTAAAGATATTTATCACTTTTTAGTTTTTGAAGGCGGTTGTTTTTTTTTTTAAATTTTATTTTCCGCTTTTTAGTATCGCCTAAACATCCAAATACATTAAGAAACGGCGACACAGTTACAACAGAGATTGAAAGTCCTAGAAAGATTGAAGATAAATCTATGTATTTTTATTGTTTTTGTTGATTTTCTCAAAAAGCGCTGAATCAAATTCGACAAAATTTGTATGGGACCATTTCGGAATAAACTCCTTTCGAACAAAAAAGAATTTTGCAAATCTGGCTATATATGACAGAGTTATGCCCGAACATACATAAAAAAAATACAAACATCCGATTTGATAACCTTCTCCTTTTTGAAATCGGTTAAAAAGAAATGCTTGTACTTGACGACGAGATGCGGCGGATTGCAATAGAGCCGAGACGATACAAGTGCGTTGTAGGTCTAAGGGTGTTACCAGATCAATCTACCATCGATGGATTAGTTGACGTCGATCGAGCTGCTTGATTAGCCGCACCGCGCGCCGTCCGCTCCCCATTATCACTTGCTGCCCGCCTGCGCCCCGCGCGCTATCTACCTGGGGGCCAAGTCTACTATTTTGATAATTTCGTTATTCCATCATGATCCCATTGTCATTTTGCTAAAAGTTCGTAATCTGCTAAATTCATAATAGTCGATCATTGGTCGGTCGAATTAAAAGCAATGACTGCACAATGACGTTCTAATGGTAGGTCACTGATCAAAGGAACTGTCAGAATTTTAGCAAATTACCGCCTAAATCAGTAATTCACTTGTCATTTTGTACGAGATTACCATTCTATATCATTTCTTTCAATGGCGTGTCAGTGGTTGACCATTGGAAAGTCATAATGACGCCATTATATTAGTAGATTACCAAACTTGTCAAAATCAACAATTATGAAATCAATGATAGACCATTCGGACACTATTGTAATAGCAGACTTGAGGCCCTGGCCTGTGCGTCCTCTTGTAAATACATTTCGAAAGAAACTGATGGATTATAGCCGGGGTTAATCGATCAACGACGACCGATACCATCGACCGGCAATCGATCGATTGGTTAGTCAAACGGTATCCGTCGATCAGCCAAAGCTACCACACCAATCAATCAACGTCGATCGATGACATTGATCGACGGTCGATCAATTGGTGTAGTAACACTCTAAGAGTGGTTGTCAGACCAGTAATAACTGTAAAAGATCTACGAAAGACATTCAGGGCCAACGGCTTTACGTACTTTCTGAAACTTAGAAAGTACATTCGAAATCGTAAAGGCCACATTGGTGCTCGATTGCAAAATCTTTACAAATACGGCATTAATCTCTAAAAAAATATTCTATTCTAGTTGTTAATTTCAGCTGTTTATAACCTGTCATAAGATTTGATAACATAACACACAGACTGATAACAAATTAATTACGTATCGTTATGTGCTTTGATAAAGTATCATAATCTATTATTACTTCGATAAGGATGGAAATTGTGCTTCTCTTCAATTACTGCATGCCATTAGCGACAAAATCTGTTGCGCACAACCTAAACTTATTTTAAACTATTCATATCTCTTTCTCTCCAATAAAACAAGAAAGAGACAGATATTAATAACAGCTGTCAATTTTAATTGATCTAAAATGCTCATAAAAAAAAAACAACCGCCTTCAAAAACTAAAAAGTGAAAAATAACTTCAGCACATAACACACATGACTTTAGTTTCGTAAGTCGATGGCTTTGTTGCGTTTGTTATTTTGTATTGCCACCGACTTCCGAAACTAAAGTCATGTGTGTTCTGTGATTAAGTTTTTCTCTTTTTCGTTTTTGAAGGCGGTTGTTTTTTTTGTAAAAAAGCTTTTTATTTTTCGCCGCCGACTTGCGAATTTAAAGTTATTTTTTACTTTTTGAAGGCGGTTGTCTTTTTTGTAAAAAACGTTTTTTTTAATGGTTAAATTAAAATAAGTTTTGCCTTGGAGTTTTCACAGACATTCCCCGCTTAGCTACGCATTACGCATCCCAGCAAATCCCTGGTTGAAACGCAGCCACAAATAATGCTATGAGTCACCGGGAACGTAATCTAGTACACATATACACGGAACCATTATGTCATTATTCCTGATAGGATATTGGCGTCAAACACAAGGGGCCTTGAATACGGGGTCAGGATCAACTGCGGTCGAATTTGGCCAAACATAATATGGTCCAAGACCCCAGGACTCGTTAGAATCAAGTAAGTAATTTTAGCATGAGTGACATTTTGTGAATATGTCTTTACAAATAAATAAAATTGAAGTGTCTTTTTCAACCGACTACAAAAAACTTTTTTGAAAAAAGTGAACCGCCTTCGAAAAAAAACTAAAAAGTGATAAATAACTTCAGCACAGAACACACATGACTTTAGTTTCGAAAGTCGGTGGCTTTGTTCTGTTTGTTGTTTTGTATCGCCACCGACTTCCGAACTATTTTGAAGGTGGTTCACTTTAAAAAAAAAAGGTTTTATTTTACACTTGTGCCTCCTTATCACCCAAATCCATTAAGGAACAGCAACACAGTTAAAACAGAGATTGAAAGTCCCCCAAAGATGGAAAGATGGAAGAAACGAAAACGTCTACTCGGTTTTTGTTGTTTTTTTTTCAAAAAGCGCTGAACAAATTTCTGTTTGATGTATACTTAAACCTTCTCCAGAATGTAACAAACACTTTTCTGAAAACCGCATCAAAATCGGTTCAGCGAAACGGGAGATAATCTCGGACAAACATACATACATACAAACATACGGGTGGAACTGATAACCTCCTTTTTTTTTAAGTCGGTTAAAAAAGAAGGATCTCGAGGTTCTCAATTCGACTGTATGTTGTTTTTTTTTTGTATATTCGAAATCGATTGATTTGAATCGATTTTGAAAATTCTTTTTCTTATGGATAGGGTATGCCTCAGGGAAATGTGTGAATGACTAAAAACCTTTTGAAAAATCAACAAAATCCCAAAAAAATCTACATAGACGACTGTTTAGTTTCTTCAATGTTTGGAGTACCTCTGTTTAAACTGTGTTGCCTGTTCTTAAGGCTTGTATACATGCCAATAACCTTGAGCATTTGGCCCGTACTGAATTTGTGGACGAGTGCGGGGGTGATGTAGACGCAGTCTTTAATCGGACGCATTTTTAATTTATTGTAATAAAAATAATACATATTTGTAAAAACAAAACCAAATCATTTTCCTTTGTATTGCAAAGCAGTAGATATTTTTTTTATACTCTTTTGATAAGAAATTAAGGAGTAAAATGGTTTCTATCTCAATGATTTGGAGGTGATTTGACATTTTTTTTCTTATTATGTGATACCGATAGAAAAATAGTGGTTAAACCAAATTACGTATGATATCATGTAGATTACTAACAATTTTTTTCAGATGTAATTTCTCTGTAAATGCCGACGAAAAGTTGCTTCATCTGCATGCTTCTTTCAAGCGTTTTTCGAGAGAGCAGCCTTAATGGATTTTGATGATAAGAAGGTACTAAAAATTGATAAATAAAAAGCTTTTATTTACAAAAAAAAGACAACCGCCTTCAAAATCTACACACATGACTTTAGATTTGGAAGTCGGTGGCAATTAAAGACAACAAACCGAACAAAGCCGCCGACTTCCAAATCTAAAGTCATAAGTGTAGATTTTGAAGGCGGTTGTCTTTTTTGTAAAAAAAAGCTTTTTTAATGACAAAATTTTTAACGACAAAGTTTTTTACTAAATGCATACTAAAGTACATAGATACAGTAGTTATCTATACTTCTATACTAATACTAGCTGACCCGACAGACGTTGTCCTGTCCCAATCTACGGGGGATGAAAAAGGGGTGAAAAAAGGGGATGAAAAATAGATGTTGGCCTATTCTCAGACCTACCCAATATGCACAAAAAATTTTATCAGAATCGGTCAAGCCGTTTCGGAGGAGTACGGGAACGAAAACTGTGACACGAGAATTTTATATATTAGATAATAAAGCGGATTTTTTTTTTTTTTTTTTTATGTGCGTTACTTGATTTCTCGGGACTGGGTTAACCGATTTTGATGATTCTTTTTTTATTTGGAAGCCAGTGCTTCCCGTGTGGTCCCATTTTAATTTGGTCCAGTTCTGACCATGGCATCCATGAGAAAACCGTATAAGTCTTAAATTTGCATTAAGTATGTGCGCGATTTGTTACGCGATAATTTCTCAAAACCGATTTTGAAAATTCTTTTTTTTATAGATACGGTACGCTTCAGGGGTGGTCCCATATAAATTTTATCGAAATTGATTCAGCACTTTTTGAAAAATCAACAAATACCCAAAAATTTTACATAGACGACGTTTTAGTTTCATCAATCTTTGTAGTAGTTAACTTTCAATCTCTTCTTAACAGATTTGAATGAGAAGGAGGTACTAAAAAGCGGAAAATAAAAAGCTTTTTACAAAAAAGACAACCGCCTTCAAAAAGTGAAAAATAACTTTAGCACAGAACACACATTGACTTTAGTTTCGGAAGTCGGTGGCAATACAAAACAACAAACAGAACAAAGCCACTGAATTTCGAAACTAAAGTCAATGTGTGTTCTGTGCTAAAGTTATTTTTCACTTTTTGAAGGCGGTTGTCTTTTTTGTAAAAAGCTTTTTATTGTAACGAATAAACTCAGAAACAAATTTTCGACTTCATGTACCATGAGAATGCTACATTATCCCTAAGTAACCTAAGCTGTATTTATCAATTGAAAAATATTATAAAGTTGTATGTTTGTATGTAGAGGGTAATCTCGAAAACTGCTCATCCGATTTCAAAAATTATTTCGTCAGTAGGAATTTACGTTATTCCGGAGTGCTATAGGTTTTATTGCATTAACAAAATTAGGGATCCTTAAGGAAATTCACGCGGACGAACCCCGCGGGCAAAGTGCTAGTAATTTACGTTATGATAGTGAAGATTTGCGAATCGGCCACACACGTCTTTCGGAGGCACTGACACTCAATTTTTCGTAAATCTAGGTGTTCCATTGACGTCATTGACCTAATTATGCGGGTCTAATAGAGGACTGTAGTACAGGAAACGGCAATTTACTGAAGAGATCCTTCTTCATATGTTTGTCTATTTTTTCGCTTTTCACTCATAAACTACTTGACTATGTTTGATGTAGTTCTTAACCGACTTCAAAAAAGTGCGAGTCGACCTCGCCCACCGAGGGTTCCGCACTTTGTTAGCTAGCGACTTCGTCCGCGTGAATGTCGGTTATCGTAGATGCAGAAAAAGTCGCAGATTAAAAATTACCCTAAGTCGTTCCCTAGGTCTTAAGCTATATTCGTACAAAATTTCATCAAAATCGGTTCAGCCGTTTCATCGCAAAAGCGTAACTATCAGAGTTACTTGGGGGTGTAAAATTAAGGAACAACTACTTTTGGTCTTTCCATTTCTTAATTAATTTAGATGACAAGAAATAGTTCCCCGTTCCTCGAAAATGTCGTAAAACAATTGGATTCGCCAAAAAATCGCTCATGTCTCCCCAGTTGTGTCGGATTGCCGTTTTATTGGACAATAAAATCCCTTTATTTTCTACCCTTAGGGGTGGAATATTTTATTGAAATTTATATGGAACCTTTGAGGTATACACTATCAATTAAAAAAAGAATCATCGAAATCTACACTGAAAAAAATTATGCGTTGTCAAACAAAAAAAAACAAAAAAAAATGTTAAGTATTGGACATAAAATGAAAAGTAC
The DNA here is from genome assembly GCA_947361185.1 of Charanyca ferruginea. NCBI lineage: Eukaryota > Metazoa > Arthropoda > Insecta > Lepidoptera > Noctuidae > Charanyca > Charanyca ferruginea. The sequence goes on from OX376080.1 coordinate 5,145,607, forward strand.
TGGACCAAACTTTGTTAATTCTTTATGGGATCAAATGGCAACTATTTCGCATCAAACAAAAGAAGAATCACGTAAATCGGATCATAAATCTCAGCGTAATCGGTGCACATACAAAAAAAAAAAAAACCAATCAAATTGAAAACCTCCTCCTTTTTGAAGTCGGCTAAAAAAATCGGTGATGTCTCCGCAGTTGTGACGGATTGCTGTCTCATCGGACTATAAGAGTGAGCGATGAGGTAGTTCACCTGTTTGTTGCACACACACTTGTGCACTATAACATTTCATGATTTCCGATGTATTTACTCCATTTAAATTGACTACCGGGACCGAAATTCGTTGGGCAAAATATTAAACAACTATTGAAATAAATTCACATTACTTGTATCAAAATATACCTGTTTAATTGCCTACATTAAATTATCAAATCTTTGCTCAATAATTTATAATGCAACATTACAACTTACAACATAGTATATTATCAGTTTAAGGTGTGAAATAGGCCCATCTATCTATAGCTACACTATCTATACTGATATTAAAAAAAAGTTAAAAACTTGGTTTTCATTATGTTATTTATTTTACACATTATTGTTGCACCTAGGTAGCTAATTTATTATTGTCTAGCTTTACTTAGAGCTTAGAAAAATATACACCATTATGTGTTAGGTACTAGCGACCTGACCCGGCTTCGCACGGGCCTATAGCCTTCCGCGATATATGGACTATCCATCACAGAAATAATTTTTCAATTCGAACCAGTAGATCCTGAGATTAGCGCGTTCAACCAAACAAACAAACTCTTCAGCTTTATAATATTAGTATGGATAAGAAATACTAATCAATAAATCATTAAAAAAAAACTTTTTATTCACTTCAGTACCTAGCACAATTATATAAACACAAAGTAGAATTTTTATTAATTACTAGCTGAACCGACAGACATTGTCCTGTCAATCGATTTTTTAATTTTCTTACTGTATAAACCTTCCCTGGAATTCCACAAATATTTTAAGACTAAAATTAGCCAAATCGGTCCAGCCATCCTCGAGTTTTAGCGAGACTTACGAACAACGATTCATTCATTTTTATTATTTAGATTTATTAATGACCTAGTAAACATGTTATAAAGATAGGCAATATATTAAAAGCTTTATTGTGTAGTCTAGTTTAGATGAAACCGTTGTAATTGTTTTGTGTTGTTTCAGTTCATAAAAAGAGGTCATATGCCTAGCCTTTTCACAACTATGTCGGGGTCGGCTTCCAGTCTAACTGGATGCAGCTGAATACCAGTGTTTTACATGGAGCAACTGCCTATCTGCCTCCTACCTCCACAACCCAGTTACTAGGTAACACCATAAACCTTGGTAAGACTGGCTGTCAGATTTTCTGGCTTCTGACCCCATAAAAACTGTCAAAGATCTACAAATGACAGCCAACAGTTTTACATACTCTCTGAGTCTCGGAGGGATCTCTGTATGAAAAGGATAGTCACCCATCCACAGTTTAACCGCGGCAAGCATAGCTTAGCCATGACCAATCAATTTGTGCAGCTTTTACTTAGCCACATCCACCACAATAAAAAAAGGAGGTCAAACTATTTTAGCATTATGAATTATTCATATTATTATGTACTGCTGCAATTATCGCACAGACTAATCACAAATGTACAATATAACGTAAGTGTTAGTTTTGGCTTTACAAACCAACACATGTTAAACGCTTTCCCATTTTCCAAAGTGATTGTACCTAATAATAATTTTGGACATTTTAATTCGTATTATTAAATAGTTATTGCTAGATAGTAATACCCACACATTTAATTAATTTAATTAGGTATTGAAAGATTCTGGGTTGATTTGATTAAAGGCAGACTAAATACACAAAAAATATTTTACAAAAATAACATTTAAGAAGGCAAGGCAGTAAAAGCTACAAAAAAAAATAAAAATAACTTACCCGCGAAAAAAAAGAAGAAATGAGCCTTTATGGGCAGAAGCCCTTTGTCTATCTTGAATTTCATTTTTTTTTGCAGGCTATTAGATTATATTCTCGTTATTTTTTCACCAACCATAGGTCATTGAACTCGAATGGCATAGTTTTTCTGAAGACAAGACAGGTTTTAGTAACAGCAACAACTTTCTATAACTACAAAAACTACACTGACTCCGCGGAGTCTAAACACTCGTATCATTATGTACACAAAGGAATACGAGACGAATAAAGATAATAATTGTTATGTCTGTTATCGCACGAGACGCGACTAACTCAAAGATTATTTTTATCTGAATAAACACAAACAACAACTCTATAAATTCTCTCGTTGTCATAATAAAACTGACGTTTCAGAGTCAGCTGATCTGATGGGGTTGTTATATGATTGTCTAAATTGTCCATTGTATATTTATTTTCCAATTCTATTTTTATTTTCAGTTTACAGTATAGTATGGTACAATGGTTGGGATGCTGTGCAATTAAAAACATGATATTAAAAAATCTTTTTAGAAAAAAATGCGAATCGCGTTCAAAAAAAAAAATTAGTAATAAAAAGTTATAAATAACTTTCGCACTTTCTTAATTGTATTAAAGTTTGGTAGGTAACATTTAGAAAGATTTTCAATAGAGCATTTTCTAAGGCTTGCATTACATAACAACTGGCAGTAGAGCACGTATAAGATATCACATGAATTATTTATTGTTCTGGGAATGACTCTTTGATAGAAAAATCCATAATTCTAATTAAAAATAGATTATTTACCATGTTTTAGGGAAGTGAAAAACATTGGCAACAATGTTATTCTTTTGTCAATTTGTCATCGTACATTTGTGGCTGTCATTCATAAAGCTGTAGATTAAAAGCTTCTTGCTGTCATTCTGATATCAGTTGAGTTACAGATTTATTTTTATATTTTTATCCTGATCTTGCTAACTCTTTTCAATTATCGTAATCCTATTGTGCTATCTCCTTTATATGCTGAAGATCCGAAAAAAACTTGATCTCAATAGTGATGCAACTAATGACATTGAAATTTTCGTTTATAATCGAGAGTTTTAAGTTTACTCTACATTTATATTTGTAAAACCGCTGCAGCTGCTCATATTTTTTAGGTAGGCAGGTAGGTAAATCAATTTAGGTAGGTACTACGCGCGGTCACATTAACTTGACGCATCTCTGGAATGCGAGGCCCCGCCCGCTTCCCCCCGCATTTCAGTATAGATACCTATAGATAATAATACGTAATTATGTATTGCAGCAAGATTGACTAATAAAATCCATGTCCCAAAATCAAATCGATAGTTTTATTGTTGATGCTTTTTTGCCACACCCTACCCGAGTGCCAAAATGACGTCATCAACGCCAAGAGTCAAGTTAATGTGACCGAGTTGTAAGCTTCCTATAATTAATAGACACAATGAAATTGAAACACAAAAACCTACTGTTTAACTCTACTAATTATTATGACTACATATTATACATATAAACATATCAATGAGTAAAGAATCGATATCAATTAAAATTAAAATGTAGAAAAACACAACCAATTATTTCCAACTTTTTCATTAATAAAATAAAATCTAAAATAAATATTACTAAACTATGTTGTATTTTTAGTAGGAGTAATCAATCGATTTAAAAAAGCTGTTGCAGTTACTAGTTAGTAACATCACTACTCCCGCGATATTCAATTGTTTTTCAGCGTTCATTTTCTTACATTCGAATCTAAATTGTAAAACATGGCTGGCCTCATTTGTTTGTGAATAAATAAAAATATACTACTCAAAATGGAGGACGAGGAGTTTGTAGGTTGCATCAGTTGCATGAACACCAACGATTTATGCGACCTATTTGCTTTGTACGCGGAGAACACGGAAACTTATGCGAAAATGTTTGAAACCTGTTTTGATATTAAGGTTAAAAAGCTTTTTTCTGTAGTAAGTAAATAGATTTAATATAAAAAGTACATACTTAGACACATTTTAATTTAAACCTTATTTTAGTTAATGTTGCATAATTGGTAGTTTTATATTTGCAGTAGCTATCTTTGTTGTAGTTTATAGCTATTAATAATTTAATTAGAATATGTTTGAAAGATTCTCTTGTTTGACAACAAAATATAATTTAAATTCATCGAAATCTTTATTTCATCAAATATTTTTCATACAAATGCTTCATTTCAATCCTTTAGTAGTTTAGTAGGTACTATTTGGTTCACAAGAATTATCATGCAACTTAAAAACAAAATTATGTTCAAATACATTTATAAATGTCTTCTATCTATTGATGTGATGCCAACTCGATATTTTTAATCGATATTTCGTTTTTATTTTTACGTAAGTAATAAAATTTAAACATCCGAATAGTTGAAACTTAGTACCTATATTACAAGAAGACACCTTCGTTTTTGGCAAATTTCGTAACTGTACGGTTTTCTTAGACCAACTGTATCGTGTAATGACCCGGAATGCCAATCTGAGTTCAGACTAGTCGTAATATCAGAAAAAAAACCGGTCAAGTGCGAGTCGGACTTGCCCACCGAGGGTTCCGTTCAAATCCGGTGATTTGGTCACCAATACAATTATAACCGCGCATACCTCGATGACTAATTACGTACTTTAAATAAAGACTATATTCTTTTATGATTTGGTTACAGAATTTTCCCTGTACTTGTAGTATACGATGATATGACTTGCCAAATTTCATAGTTCGAGGTCAACGGGAAGTACCCTATAAATTTTGATTCCCTTGAGAGTGTCGAAATACCTACTTATACGTTTTTTGCGGCATAAACGGCTGTATCTTTTTTTCACGTTAACTTAGAAATTTGATTTTTTCACAGCTTCAAGGGACTGTAGACTTGAGTAGGTTTTAATTTTAACTCGATGCCCTCTCGCGTTCCCGAGATAAAGGGTCTTGACAGACAGACGGACAGACACACAGACAGACAGACGGACAACAAAGTGATCCTATAAGGGTGCCGTTTTTTCCTTTTGAAGTACGGAACCCTAAAAACAGAAATTTCTAAATGCTTCTTGTTAGTTTACTAAGTACTATATGGGGCAGATTTTCTAAATAAAATATATCTATCTATTATGTTCACGAACATCTTGCGCTCCGCGCTCCTGCAATTACTGCTCTACATAGTGGATGCGTTCTCGTTCCTGGGAGCGTACAACGGTCCGCGCTCCGCGACACCTACGCGACACACCATACAAACTAAACGATTTAATTACCTATACTACTACCAAAATAATAGACTGTACAAATACGTGCGTGTGTGCGTGTCCACGCACCAAGAGAACTAAAAGCAGTTTCGACAGCACATTCGCCGCGGGAAGAGGGTAGGAACAGTGTTTAGGAGGGAGGCGGGGTGTGTCGCTAGCATGTAATGTCGTACTGTACGGTAGTAGTAATATTTATACTGTGGGTCCGCGCTCAGACGCTCCAATCGGTGGCGGTTTTTGGGCGAACTTAAAGGGGAGCTAATGGAGACGCATTGTCTCCCTCTGGGCAGTTACAAATGCGCGGAGCACAGTTAGTTCGCGAACATAGAGTGGATACCCGGCTTGATGTTGTCACTACGCAGCGCTCCCGTAGTCCCAAGTAGTGGTGGTTAATATATCATAATAGCAACTTATAGCACCGTTTTTTTTATATCTATACTAATATTATAAAGAGGAAAACTTTGTTTGTTTGATTGTAATGAATAGGCTCAAAAACTACTCGACCGATTTTAAAAATTCTTTCACCATTCGAAAGCTACATTATCCACGAGTAACATAGGCTATATTTTATTTTGGTGAAAAATAGGGTTCCGTAAGATATTTGGGTTTTTTGGCCACAAGGTGTAAAAAATCAACCAGAAAAGTTACTTATTTTGCGTACGCTGCCTAAACTATAAAAGATAGAACCATAAAATGTTCTAATTAATTGTTGATCTTATAAATATCTACAAAAAAGTCTGCGACACACTATATCTATCTATGTCGAGTGAGGCACAACAACCATTTTTTTATTTAAAAATCTGGACTACATTTAAACGCGTTTATTTTAGTCATGTTATTAATCCTTATCAAAATAAATTATTTCATCACAAGTACAGTTTATGTAGATAATATTTGGTCTTTGAATGATTAAAATTGAACGTTTGGTTTTGAAGTTATGGCGAAATTAAAATATTACGATTTCTGCTGCACGGCGCGTTGCGAAGTGGGCGTCACCAAGGCGGGGGTGCGCGTGCGGGAGGGGAGTTTAGATCTATGAGTAAGGTACCCGCGCGGCTCAGTCGTAATGAATAACTCAAAAACTACCGGTCCGATTTCAAAAATTCTTTCACCAATCGAAAGCTACATTATGGCTGAGTAACATAGGCTATATTGTAACGCGGACGAAGTCGCGGGGAAAGTGCTAGTATTTCATATAGCAAATGCTATCGAGGCTCTCACTTGTTGCTATGCTATAAATCGCACTCTCTCTATGTCCGAGTCCGTCGCGTATCACACTATAGCATTAAGCACTATATAGCATTAAGCAGGGGCAGTCGTCGCATGCTAGCGATTGTGATCGGTCGCGCTCGTAATTTGCGATCCCGGGTGGCTCACGTAATATACCTACGTTTATTTGCTTTGTGCTTTAGTTTAAATGTAAACAGTGATAGGACACGTAATATTGACTGAATATAATAATAAACTTTTCAACACACTTGCTCGTATAATGGCTCTAATTTCACAGTAATTAGGTACATAATGACACCTGTAATCAAACTGTGACTTTTTCATTGCTATTATTCACAAGTGAGTTATAGGGTTTTTTTTTTATTTTATTGGTTGAGTTGCTTTGTTCTTAAAAAAGTTTTTATACAAAAAAGATCGTGTTCAATAGTACAAATAAATTAATGTACCTATTGCTTGCTCATTTCGTGCAACTTCGTATTTAAATAGATTATTTCAACTTGTACGTTTTTAATAAATAAAACTTTCACTCAAATATAACTTTTGTTTTCTCTGTAATAAAGAAAACTTTTAATTTCCCATTTTGTACGTGGCTAGAACGCTGTCCGCGATAAGACAAAAAAAAAGAAACCTCATTCTTTTAGTCTATGGCCGACCGCCAATTTGATGCGCGCGCATAGGAAAACTGGTTATTTTTTCCCGCCATTACGAAAAAACTTTCACAACTCGTTTTCACTGTTGAGAATATTTTTTTAGTATTCTTTTCTTCACAAATGTGTTGAAAAACGTCGTATGATACACGTGTGTATTGATGATTACCGTCCTCGGCTCTCTTAAGACCCTCACCTAACGGCTCGGGTCTCAATGGCGCCTCAGCGGTAATCACTAACATTACACACTTGTACCATAATGTACTATTATTTCAGAATAAAATAACACTTTATCAATTATAGACAGTCCTAAGCCTGGAAAGTAAGAAGGAAAGTTCATTATATTTTTTAGTGCTCCATTTTATCGTAATACATTCGTACATGCGATGTAATATTCTTACAAAGCATGCTATCTGTCCGACGATAAGGTAGGAGCTGCGAGTTAACAGTCACCGCGCTTGCCTTATTTACGCCTGCAAATTAAGCATGCTATAAAATAGCATGCTTATAATCTAAAGCATATAGCATTAAGCAAGTAATTGCCCTATAGCAACTTTGAACACTACTAGTCCCGAGCGCGCGCCCCCCTCCCCTGCCCCCGCGCGCTAGTGAAGACGGAGCGCTTCAGTACGCGTAGCATGACACGGTATGTCTAAGAAAGAATAGACATACTGACAGCAAGAACAGACAAGTCAGTTCAGTTTGTCCATTCTTCCTGTCAGTATGTCTATTCTTCCGTAGACAAAGCGTGGTCATGCTACGCGTGCTGGCGGCAGAAAAGAACTGATGACGGAGAACTTCAGGTGGCAGAAGAGAAGTCACAATTATATATAATTGTACTCTTTGGTCACAACGCCATTTATGTGTTACCAGCCCTTTGCCCGCGACTGTCCGCGTGATTTTTCTAAGGATCCCTATTTTTAGGGTTCCGTACAAAAAAAGTGAGAGTGATCCTGTAAGGGTTCCCCTTACAGGATCACTCGAGCGTCTGTCTGTGTCCGTCCGTCTGTCTCCGTGACCAAATTTGGAAATTTGGTAGGATGGTGTAATCCTATGACCCAAACACATGTGCAAAGTAAATAAATATTTTTTTTTTAAATAAGTGTGTTTTTCGGGTGCCAAATTACGAAATTAAAAAATTGTTGTGCAAAACTAACTAATTAACTGTGTCATACTCATAATATCAAATGAAAGGACTCGTTATGAGGATCTCAAATATATTATTGTTTTTATTGTAAAATAAATAGAAGGATATGATTATTTATTCATGAAAGAAGACAAAAATTTACCATTCCCCCCCTGATCTCCGTAACTACAAAATTTTGAAAAAAATACAAAATATTGTATAATGCTTGTAGATTACAGGAAAACCTTTAAGAATTCTATCAATTGGCATTGTACGGAACCCTTTCCACGCGAGTTCAGCTCGCCCTTGGCTGGTTTTTTTGTTCATAACGCAATATAGCCTATTATATAGCATTCAGGGATAACGTAACTTCATATTGGTGAAAGAATTTTTAAAATCGGATGAGTAGTTTCGGAGATTACCCCCTACATACTAACTTCCTAACAAAACCTCTTTATAATATTAGCAATTTTTTCCCACGAGTTCACGTGAATATCGTTATCGTGGATGCAGACGAAGTCGCGGACTAAAAAGTACCCTATGTCCTTTCCCAGTTGAAGCTACCTTCGTACTAAATTTCACGTTCAGCCGTTTCGTAGTGAAAAAGGAACAGACAGACAGAATTACTTTCGCATTTACAATATTATTAGTATGGGTTTGTCGTATCCTACACTCACACACGCAAGCACGTAAAGCCGTTGCTCCCGGCCGTCATTCGTAGATCTATGGCAGTCGTTCTACGTAGTCAGAAGCCAGAAAATCAGCCCGAGGTCAGTAGGTCGATTCTGTAAAATTCAAACAACATTGCATCTCACATCGCTATTCACTCTCACTTCGCATAAGGTTCAAAATGACCTTGATATATTTGACACTTTAAATCGGGTTCGAAGTGAGCATCGAAGTGACGGGGAAATTACCTTACAGAAAGCCACTTCTTACGTCATCTCATACTTTTTCTGTCAAAATCTCCCTGTCAATTTAGTTCAACTCGCTGACACGCTCGCAGGGGTGGCGCTAGTGTAAATTCGGATTTTCAACCGAGTTTTTAGAATGCCAATCAAGAAACTCACAGCGGATTCAGATTCGAAGTTTAGAATGAGGTCTTACAGAATCACACCCCTGATATGTAAGCCGCTACATGTAAAACACTGGTATTCAGCTGTATCCGATTAGACTGGAAGCCGAGCCTAACAGCGTTGAGAAAAGGCTAGGCAGGCAATAGTGATAAATTAATGACTTTCAGTTAGCTATTTGTACTTACCCTTAATCTGTTTTTTCCCGGTTACGACATTGTTTTTAGATCGATCAAACAACAAACAGAATGATACCGATGTATCATTCTGTATGTAATGTATCATCATTCTTAAAAGCACTTTGATGTGTATGGCAAAATGGTATCTGATTTTCAGATTCCCAATTCTAGTTAACTGAATTCAGAAAGGTATTCCGGATGTTTACGAGTCGAGCTAATTATTGGCCTCGTGTTCAAATTTAAACAGAGACATCTGGGTTGAAGACCCTTTGAGTCAATAGAACTTCAATATAGCCCTTCATTTTTGCCAGCCATACAGTATAGTCCATCCTTTCCAAGAGGATTGTTCTCGAAGAAAAAATTAACCCAGCAAAAACTTTTTCATGTAAAATATTGCCAAGACGAGACCATATGGCTAGCACTGTCAAAAAATTATAAGTTATAATGTAGAGCTAAGCTTCTAACTAAACTAGACGCCCTAACTCTACAAGTCCTAACTCCGCAAACCGTTTCGCTACCGTCACATGGGCGTAAGGTAAAAAATGTGTTCACTGCAATAGTCATATACTTTTCTGTTAATACAATAGTTCTTGTAGTAACGAAACGGCTAAGATACCTACATATTTTGACTACCCATAGACTAACCATTTTAAGGGTTTCTCAAAAGAAAAAACAAAACCCATATAAAAAGCTTTTTACAAAAAAGACAACCGCCTTCAAAAAGTGATAAATAACTTTTGCACAGAACACACATTGACTTTACTTTCGAAATTCAGTGGCTTTGTTCTGTTTGTTGTTTTGTATTGCCACCGACTTCCGAAACTAAAGTCAATGTGTGTTCTGTGCAAAAGTTATTTATCACTTTTTGAAGGCAGTAGTCTTTTTTGTAAAAAGCTTTTTATTTTCCGCTTTTTAGTACCTCCTTCTCATCCAAATCTATTAAGAAGAGATTGAAAGTTACGCTAGTACAAAGTAGTAGTTAGCTACTACAAAGATTGATGAAACTAAAACGTCGTCTATGTAAAACTTTTGGGTATTTGTTGATTTTTCAAAAAGTGCTGAATCAATTTCGATAAAATTTATATGGGGCCACCCTTGAAGCATACCCTATCCATAAAAAAAAGAATTTTCAAAATTGGTTTACATTTGCCGGAGAAATCGCGTAACAAATCGCGCACATACTTAATGCAAATTTAAGACTTATACGGTTTTCTCATGGATGCCATTGTCAGAACTGGACCAAAATAAAATGGGACCACACGGGAAGCACTAGCTTCCAAAAAAAAAAGAATCATCAAAATCGGTTCACCCAGTCCCGAGAAATCAGGTAACAAAAAAAAAAAAAAAAAAAAAAATACAGACGACTTGATAACCTCCTCCTTTTTTGAAGTCGGTTGAAAAGATCACTTTTTGTTTTTGTCCATTTGTCACAGATTTGTTTTTCTATTTGTAGATCCCAAATCATTTGAAATACATATGCTCCGACTGCGTGGACAGTCTGGAAAAGTCAATTTGCTTCAAAGGGCAGACTACAAACAGCCTCGCAATGCTCCAGAGCGTGAAAGGTACGTGTATAATGACCTCTGGACTGTAGGCCGCGTTGCAAGTCGGTACTAGAAAACTGAAAGAAAAAAAAAAATTTGTAGTCTTATAGGCTTGCGTTTGAACCCCACTCGCCTGATCTTAAGCGATGATACAGCCGAAGGTGGAGCACGCGTGCCTAGGATGAACCGGTTCACTCGAGTCTTTAAGATACCCAGATTCTAGGTATCGGGGAATAGAGAGGCGGGCAGTGAATTCCACAGTCTGGCAGTGCATTGGATAGTAGACAGACGCCACCTATGAATTGACATATTTTTTTTGATCTGTCAAAATGCGATGCCCCCATAGATTTTGTATAGCAAGCGCAAACTGTAACGTCAATCATTGATCAATAACTAGCTATTGATTTTAAAGCAACTAAAAATCAAATTTCATTGATCGGGTTTTCAGGGCGAAAATACTTAGTGTTTTTGTTAGCCTGTTATGTGCATGGGCATAGGCCTCCCCCGAGTCTATCCAGGTATTCTTTTCTTGCGCCCCTCGAATCAGCCCTCGCAGTGCTTGGCCATCTCGCTACCTCCTGGTCAGACCCCGGCGATGCCGACCATCTTCAGGCACCCATTTAAAATTGTTTAGGAATTATTGGCTAACTAGCATTTGGCCGCGATTTCGTTCGAGTGATTTCATTTACGAATACCAATTTTTTTCTAGAATAAATATAAGCATACAGCAAACAGGGGTAACGTATAGCTACCCCTTAGTGAAAGAACTTACAGAACAGGTTACTGGTCCTATTCTGTAAGTTTATTCACTTCTGGAGATAAACCCGAACGAATTAAACTCAACTTTAATTTAAATTAGGCAGTGAAGACTTTAGCTTGACTCCCTTTCAGATGAAGAGTATTTAGACGAGTCGATACTAGAAGAAGCTGAATGCATAACTCCTGATGACAACAAGAGCAGGATCATTAGGAAAACTCCAATATCTGATGTAGATGATGACGATATGGATGGTAAGACTTTTGATCTTCTTCTTTCTAGTTTTCGAATATATTAGGCCGGCAAAACGCGGGGAGCTTGAAGCAGTCAAGATCGACTGCTTCAAGCTGCGGCTGCATAGCAACCTAAAGTCTTCTATGAACACACATACACAGAACCGCTCGAGCAGTCGCAACTGCTTCGGACGGTCGGCAGCGCGGTGAAATTTCGTCGTGTTGTTAAGTAGTCGCCAGGCTAACTGCTCGAGCTGTCGACTGTTCTTGCGTAGTCTCTGACGCCTGCGCTCTTAATTCCAGATTGTTCTTGTTGCAGTTATCAATGGCAGCTTCAAGCTGTTGACTCTGACTGCTAAAGCGGTCCGTGTATGTTGATCATTAGATTGTGGGAAATAAATAACTTGAACTCCTTGATTAGGTGACAGCTCGAGCAGTCCGTGTATGGCCGGCCTTAATCTTCTTTTTTGCTTAGAATACTGGGGCCGAGTGGCCGTGGATAACTCACCCCATTTCTACCCGTGGGTGTCGTGGATGGTGGCAGAGGGATATTGACCAGAGGATGGGCAGCAGCGTCCTTCTGAGTACCATAACACCTACTGCGATCCCCAACATGCATCGGCCAAGCATGGCGATTACGGCTAAACCCCCTTTGAGGGAGACCTATGCCCAACAGTGGGCTTCTAAAGGTTGACATGATGATGATGATGACTTGGGCCCAGTAGGTGGTGTTTTTAATGTCCTTAAAAGTGAAGGAGTAGGGGTTATAATTTATTGAGACTCGTTTTTGCCCTGGACTTCGTTCTGTTATAAGCAGACACTGAACCCTTAAATGATTACTCATCATCTTGCCACTTTAAACTGATAGTCAGCAATGCTCATCAGTACTTTAGTTAGTCTATTTCCAACCTTCGTGGTGATCGGTTGCATAAAGGTCCCTTTTCCTATTATTATAAGTTTAATTAAAATAAACTTAATATTATAATAAAATATCTTTTTTTTAAAACCCTTTTTGAAGGGGCCCTATTACAGTTCGTTTATGTGAGTTTTCTTAGGGATAATTGAATAAAGCCTAGGTATAGCTGCCTCGTTTCCTCGATAGCCTCTCAATATAATATATCTTATAATCTCCTTGGAGGCAGCATTTACAGTCAAAAATGTCTAATTGAAGTTATAAATTAATGATTTAACTTACTTTAAAACCTTATCATCAAACCCAGATTTAGATGAAGACCATGCAATTCAAGCCCTCGACGAGACCACATGCATATACTGCGACCTTCAGCTACCCACGGTTGATGACGTAAATGACCACATTCGAACGGTTCACGAATTGGAACCGAGAACAGGTCTGCCTTTGAGGGAATGTACGCTTTGTGGAGTCGCTTTACGAGACCCTACTGATCACCATAATAGGTTAGTCTTATATGGAGTGTAAAAAGCCGTGTGGTGCCGGCCACAAATAGCACCACCCCATTTCTTCCCGTGGGTGTCGTAGAAGGCGACAGAGGGATATTGACCAGAGGATGGGCAGCAGCGTCCTTCTGAGTACCATAACACCTACTGCCATTGCCAACATGCATCGGCCAAGCTTGGCGATTACGACTGAACCCCTCCATGGGGAAGACTTATGCCCAGCAATGGGCGTGTAAAGGTTGACATAATTATGATGAGCGTAAAAAAAAATTGGTTGTCTGTAAAGTCGGTTTACGGACGAAAGTTTTACATGATAACGTCATAAAGAAACATAAAGGCTAACATACATAAAATTTCGCAAATTAACAATAACAGCAAATAATGGCTTCCGTCGAGGTGGGCGGAGCTTATTGTAGACGCTTGGGCCGATCGTGCCTCTCTATCGCTTGTTCCGCGCTCTCGCTTGCACGCTCAGGCTCAGGCGGAACGTGTCACTTTTTCGTGCGTGTAGACGGTGTTCATCGATTTATACGACGTTATTACGTCAAAAGTAGTAGTGAACAAGCTGGTCCAGAAAAGTACTTTCACCATACTGGCGCGAAGAAGCATTGCTGTGTAGTTAGGGCTTGCATTCGAACATTCGAATATTCGAATTATTCGAATAATCAACTGTTTCAAATATTCGAATAGAAATTTTATGATATTCGAAAATTCGGCCGATTCCTAGAAAATAAAACTCAACAATCTGCTGATGTGCACACAAAATTCAACGTTCATGCACCCCGTCCAAACAAGGTCAACGATCAACGTCGTTCGACGCGCGGGCGTTACGAGTGTTAACTTACTACAGGATTCGGCAACGATCTGAAGATGCGGCCGGCGCGTTAAATTAACACACATTATATTAATATCACACATTGTTAGTGTGACATTGATTATTTAACATTAAGAAAACGATTTTGCATCGAAGGTTTAATTGCGTTACTTACTTGTTATTGTTTTGTTTGATTTTATTTTATTATATTATTAGCAATATTCATAACCAATTTTATAAGACTGTGTTGTGTTTGTGTCCAAGGTAGAAAAACAAAACAAGATTAGTTTATTTTGATAACTATGGTTTATTTTAAAACATTTTAAGCATTTGTTTCTAATTTTTGCGAATATTATATTAGAATAACATTGTGGTGTATTAATATTTAATATTATCAGTACAATTAAGTTGACCATTAAAATTCTTCCAAAAAAATACGTTGATTATTGTGTTAGCTATGTTATTTGATGAAACTAGTTGATTATTTGCAGTTTAATGTTAGCTATTCTAATCCTTTGTGTTCTTATAACAGAAAAAAAATATTTTAATTGTTTTTGTAACATTGCGTTAGCTTTAAATAGTATTATTTTGATTTAGAGAATAAAGACTATTTAGAAATTAAAGAACATGATTTCTATAAAACTTAATTTTTTCATTTAATATTCGAACAATATTCGAATTATTCGAATATGCCCCAAAAAAATATCGAATATTCGAATTGCAAAATTGTCGAATATTTGCAAGCCCTATGTGTAGTGTCGGTGTAATTGGAAGCACAGACATTGCAATTTTGTTTCTGGTAAGGCAACTTCTGCATGGTCTACTTTCTGCAAGGCCTCTGATATTGCAGATGTATATATAGCCTGGCGGTGACCATTTTCGGCTTTTTTTGCCATCCAAAGATACATATTGTCGCAAGGAAATTTTACTATTAGGAACTTTATCAAATTCCTAAGGGATTTGGTCAAATCACGGCGGATGATACAATAACAATCCTGTTGTGTCATTTCTCTGAAGAAAATTAGTGATGTGATTAAAGTGATTATAATAAGACCTATGCGAGTCCTGACTTGTTTATTTCAGCATTTCACTGAAACAGTTTCAGGGATTTAATCAAATCACTGACTTTCTTCAGAGAAGTGACCCAACAGAGTTGTAATATTGTATCATCTGCCGTGATTGGTTGATTGATTGATTGCTTAATTTGGTCCTCTTTTGTTATAACCCGACTGCGCAATGCAAAAGAAGGTAATGTGTTTATAGGCTCTTACCTTCGACTTAAGACGACATGGTTGGCGCAGTGGTTGAGCGATTGACTGCTGCGCAGCGTGTTGCGGGTTTGAATCCCGCCCAGGGTAAACATTTGTGTGATAACTTGTGTTGACGTGTGGTTGCCTTGTGTATGGATGTTGTTTATCTATATACGTATGTATTTAATATGTATTTGTGTATGTATATCAGCTGTATACACACGTATAGGGTCTGCCTAGTTTCTGGTCAGATGGCCGTGTGTGAAATGTCCCCACATTTTATTTTATTTTATGTATAAGTACTTGCTTTTCAGGTGTCACGGAATCAAATCGGATTCTGATGGAAGGAAGTATCCTTGCCATTTTTGCGATAATGTTTACGTTAGTAAGAAAGCGTGTTTTACGCATCTTCGAATGAAGCACGGATGTAAGTATTATTTATTTATTTATTTATTTATACTTCATGCACAAAGGTACAAAGGCGGACTTAATGCCTTAGGCATTCTCTACCAGTCAACCAAGGGTGGTGAAGAGATAACATGGCAGGTGCATATGAAAAAAAAAATATATTAAAAAAGTTAAAAAGATATAAACTTACGAATATATAAACTATACATACATAATTTAATGTTTGGTATATAACATACCTATATAAAATATATATAAACATATAATATATATATATATTATATATATAAATATAAATAAAGGAACAAAGTATTATGAGATGACTCTGACAACAGTCAATCTTAACGGAGACTGTAAGAGATATTATAGTGTACAAGTGTGTAGCGACACCTATCGCACATGAAGCAAACTACAACCGACGTTTCCTAGATCGCGCAAGCAGAGTTATCCGCGACATTAGGATATATACAAGATCCCGACTACAACCGTCGGGCAGTAGCCCACCAGACATAACACCTGTCTGGTCGGAGGATCCTCCCTTTTCTACGGAGGATGAGGAACTTTACACTCTGTTCCTCATACCTCTAAAAGTGTGTGCGCAAACTGAAGTGTACTCCCTTTTTCTTCACTCTAAATGTACTGGATTCGATTCTTAAATTGGGCAAAATGTTATTGGGATTCTCCAATAGAATTTTTTCAGTTGCAACGCGCAGTTTCAAAATTGGTAGGTTTATTGCGCTCATATCGCCTTCGGTTCTGCGCCTGATCTCTTCCCGGACATGTCGGATTTCCGTTTCATCGGACTATACAGGTCGCTGCACATGTAACGTGTACAGGACGGCTTTAAAACGTGGGCGGAAACAGAACGTGGTTAATAAACGCTAAAGGGGATTTTTAATGCACACGCACCGTGACAAAGCTGGATTTGACCGCACACACTCAATTAATTTTTCGTCGTTCATCACTACTTGCTCTCCGAAACAGACGGAGCGACTGTGCATACGCAGCGGAATCACGGACGTGCTAAACCTCATGGCCAACGATATATTATCCACTACGCGCGTGGCACGATTCCGTCCCATCCGTGCATCCATGACGTATGCTCTTTCATTTACATTTTCTATGTAACGATATTTCCTTAACTTCACTTCTCGTTCCGTCCAGATAAAAACACGTTACGTATATAATAGAGACCCAGAATACGTTACGTATGCAGTGACCTTTATAGTCCGATGAAATGGAAA
The DNA here is from genome assembly GCA_947361185.1 of Charanyca ferruginea. NCBI lineage: Eukaryota > Metazoa > Arthropoda > Insecta > Lepidoptera > Noctuidae > Charanyca > Charanyca ferruginea. Next base: position 5,162,748 of record OX376080.1, read on the forward strand.
TCCGACATGTCCGGGGAGAGATCAGGCGCAGAACCGAAGGCAATACGAGGACGACAAGCCTCATTGCCAATTTTGAAACAGGGGGTTGCAACTGAAAAATTGAAACTGAAAAACCAAGACACACATGCACCACGAGACAAAAGGGACAGTCAAAAACAAATAGCTAAGTTCCTATATGAAATCAGGCCTTGGTCCTGCGCTTAAACTCTCTCCGGTCGTGACGGATTGCCGTTCCACCGGATTATGGGTGAGGAAAGAAAGAGTGCACTGGAGTGCACTCCTGGAGGAGAGTTATAGCGTCGTCGAGGTCAGAACCTCGACGACGCTATAACTCTCCTCCAGGAGTACATTAACAAGACCGCTGTCATTCCGTCCTCGCCGCCGAAGCCCGCTGCGACGACCCCGTACGTCCCCTCCCCGACCCTTGCTCGTGTCAACCCGCGTCGCTGAGTCTGTAACTTTAAATTTGTCCCTAAATAATCGTGAATCAATCAAGCCTATCCATTTCCTGCCCTAAAACGCCCTAAGCCGAGGCCCGTGCCCCACACAGGGGTGCGGGCCTCGGCTTAGGCGTTTTAGTTTTTTGCCCTGGTTGGAGGCCTTAAATTCACTTTTAAGGAACTACAGGGAACGATAACCACCTAGGATGACTTGCGAAATGCCGAGAAAAGAAAAGAGCACCTATGTTAGCGGACACACCAATGCACTACAGTGTCTCCTGCGTTTTTAGTCTAGAGAATTTTACTTGACTTTGTGAGGTGTAAAAATTATCTTACAAAATTCATTTTAGTGAAACTCTGTAACGAGCAGACACCGAAATACGTACCGAGGGAACGCAAGAAATGTCATATGTGTAACAGAGATTTTAGTCAGAAGCAGATTCTAAATAAACATCTTTGGAAAGCACATGGGTTTGAGGTAATTATTTATTTAAACTTTCAACCAATCAATTGACATACTTTTATTAGTTGTCAGAAAGCGATCCCTCCATAGATTTTGTGTAGAAATGTATACTTATGACGTCACTTGTAGTTAGTCATTTGTCAACTCAATTTACTGATTTCAAAGCAACTAAAAATCTAATTTTACAGTAACTTTAATATTAATCGGGTTTTCAGGGCTAAAATCAAGCGTTTTGCATTATTAGCATTTGTCCAAAAATACTCGATAAGTTTTGAGGGACAAAATTGGCGCCAATAATCCTAGGTACCTAGACTCAGTCTCACGTGTAAGACGCATGTGACCATCAAGCCGTTTAGGCTACAGAGCGTGTCAAAAAATAAATACACATTTACATGTGTATTTTTTTTTTATACAATACACTCGAGAAACTCTTCTTCTGGCGCAGTTGGGCGAAAATAATTTATTTTAACTGTGAAACCCAATTAATTTCCAATTAACTGTTAAATTCGATTTTTTGATGCTTTAAAATCAATCAATTGAATTGGCAAATAAAAACGTATTTGCTATTGCCAAAGGCGGAAATGGCGGGATGATCTGAAATCTTTCGGCGAAGACTGGTCCCAAATAGCCCTTGATAGAGAGAGTTGGAGAGAGATTGGAGACGCCCTTACCTTGCAGTGGGAAAGTTTAGGCTGAAAATAATAATAATAATTGCCTCGTTTTGTGGCATGGCGTTCTGTGGCATCGTAGTTTCCAAACGGCTAAACCAATTTTGTTTGAAAGGTGGTTTGGTCGAGAATGCTCTTAGCTAAGATTCAAGAAAAATCTATTCAGATATGTTCCAGTTGACTAGTTGAGCAATTAGTTTAATTAATTACTACATATCAAAGATACGATCAAGCCTGTTCCTTTGCTACCCATACCCAGGGACACCCTAAGGGCGGATTGCTTCAACTAACCATTACTGACCGGTAATAGTCAAAAATGGCGCTAACTATCGTCAAATCAAAAAAATGGGTTGTTTCACAAAATCATAGGTACGTCAAAAACTTACTATTACCATAACCGACCAGTCATCGTAATTTTGTTTTGTCAAGCAGCTTGAAGTAGCTGCTTGACAAAACACATCAAAATATTATGGAATCTCTTTTTGAATAACTTTAACTGACGGATTTTTATGTCATGAAACAACCCGTTACATTTAACGTACGTTAAACATCGCACGTAATAGTAACTTTTTAACCGTCCGTATGTAACGTTAACCGACTGTTTGAAACAACCCGCCCTTAGTCGAAGCCCGTGCCCCACAAGGGGGTGCCCTAGCGTGTAGTCGCTTAGTTTTGCCTTGGCTGGAGGCTTTAATTAATTTCGATTTGTCAGGGGTTTTTTAAATTGTAACTGTTAATTTGTCAGGTGGAAAAACGCAAAGCTTTCATTTGCCCGCTTTGTGATGAGAGAGTGAGTTACGGATCCAATTTTAGCGCTCATTTGTTGCATGCGCATCGCGTTCACGAACAAGTTGAACAGCTCGAGTTCCACAACATGGACGGTAAGTAACGGTACAGTGTGTCTCTGACTGTCTGACTGTCCCTGACTATCTCTGACTGTCTCTGACTACTCTGACTGTCTCTGACTGTATCTGACTATCGCTGACTGTCTGACTGTCGTAAAACATGTTACACCGCACTAAGAAAATGAAACTGGTCATTTTTAGGCCAACGTTTTCTTATCCCAAACCATTTTCATTCTTTTGATTTTTTAACCCCCTACAAAAAAGAGGGGTGTTATAAGTTTGACGTGTCTGTGTGTCTGTGGGTCTGTGTGTCTGTGTGTCTGTCTGTGGCACTGTAGCTCTTTAACGGGTGAACCGATTTGAATGCGTTTTTTTTTATTTGAAAGTAGATTCTCTAGCGATGGTTCTTAGACATGTTTCATCAAAATCGGTTCAGCAGTTTTAAAGTTATCAGCTCTTTTGTTTGCTGCGGTAGGGATCTTAGACGCATACCGGATGTTTACTTTGCTTTCAAACATATTATTATAGGTGACCACACTGACCACCCATTGAAACACCCATGTTTGCTATAAAACTATGCAAGATTATATACAAAACCAAACTAAATTACATTTAAAAAATTAAAAATAAAAATTAAATTAAAAATTTTAAAAAACCCCCAACGCAAAACATATAAGCGATTATGTAAAAAGTAAAAAATAATACTTTTGTTGAGCCATCAAATGTTTGTTCGTTGAAATGGCGCTATAATGTCGCGGCGGGGTACCGCTAAGTTCAAAACAATAACTAAATAGCTAAAATAGCGAACTGATGGTAACTAGATTTGCAACAAGATTAACAACTAGATTAGCAACAAAATTTGATAATATCGAAGCAAATTGGTCGGATATGCTGGTAAATTAATAGACAGTGAATGAAATTAACACATTCAGTGCGTTACGGGAAGTATTTGGTTGTAATTGAGCTTCGCTCTGTGCGGCAGCTAGTTGTCCTTGTTTTGCACTCCGTGCGGGGATGATTACTTGAAGTATTCGTACAAGTAAAAAAGAGACGCCTGTATTGCCGGTGTCCTTGCTTGAAGTATATTAAAATTTACGAATAAAAATGTACGGGAATTATTTTTTCGTAACGCACAGAAAGGTAATTATTTTACAATAGTGCGATACGGGAACTATTTGGCCGTATCCTAAACCCCGTACCGCACTGAACGTGCGCGCGCGCGGCCCTCAGTTAGCCGTAGTGTTGTGCCCAGTAAACACGTTTTTACAGAACGCGATAGGTATTTTATTCGTCACGCGTAAGTGAGTAAATTGTACATAAGTAAACAATGAAACGTTCACGTAGAAAACTTATTTTGGGGAAAGGTGTAAAGACAGAAGGTGAAGAGGCTAAAAACATTATTGTGAGTAGTGGTTCCAGTTCATCGAAACCATCTAATACAAAAAAACCCAGTTCAATTGTTTTAAGTCCATCAACAGGAAGAGAATTTAGTGTATTAGAAGATGTAATAATTAATAAAAATAAAAAGACGGATCCAGACTCATTATCGCTGGAGTTGATTATATTATCGAGTAGAATAAATAATTGTGATAATTCAATCAGATTTTTTTATTAATTTAGCTTTTATAAGCACCTAAAATAAATAATAATATAAAAAAAGATTTACTGTTTTTGTTAAAATGTTAACATTAACATAGCTAATTACTTATTATTTTTGTTAAAAATGGTTTTTGCTGATTGTGTATGACCATTAGTAAAATAAATAATAATATAAAATAAGAAGTTACTGTTTTTGTTAACATAATTAATTATTACTTTTGTTAAAAAATAGTTTTCGTTAATTGTGTACGATCTGAATAAACAATAATAAATCTGAAACAGAAAAATATGTTACTTGTTACACCCCATCCCTAGCAATGTAACTGTTGCATGCGCCACGACAAGTATTTTCCCGTAATATCAACCTTTTCCAAAATACCTGTAACTTTTAAGATATTGCTTAAAACCCCGTGCGACTGCAGCTATATATACACAAGGATGTAACCTATTGATTAGTACAACAAAAAAAAAATCTGTAGACTTTCCATGTCTCTGTGATGGTTTAAAGTCAACATTACGTACGGGAAAATAGACGTCGTAACGCATATCAGGCATTCTTGATACGGGAAGTATGTGACTTGTACAGCACTGGAAGTAAGTATTAATCTAGCGTAGCCGCAGGGAAGGTGTTAAGAGACTGACTTACTTAAGCGGTACCCCGCCGCGACATTATAGCGCCATTTCAACGAACAAACATTTGATGGCTCAACAAAAGTATTATTTTTTACTTTTTACATAATCGCTTATATGTTTTGCGTTGGGGGTTTTTTAAAATTTTTAATTTAATTTTCATCAACTTTTATTGCCTAATGGTGGTGATATCCACCACACGCACACACACACGCACACACACCCGCACGAACAGCCACGCTCACGAACTCACTCTCACTTACGTACACATACACACACACCACCACCAAAGATTGTGACTTCGACTTCCACGCAGTCGAAGACGCGGGCGAAATATCCTACTTATAAATATTTTTTTACAGATTTCATGATTTTCAAAAGCGCTATACAAGAAGAAACTAAATACAGATTTAGAAAAACTACGGCGAGCAAGCAGACCATAGAGGGGGTCCGCTCACATTACATGTGCAGCCAATCAGGAGTCTACGTGTACCAGGTGAGAGAGAAAGAAAGAAAAACTGGCCAAGTGCGAGTCGGAGCGCAAACGAAGGGTTCCGTACCAGAGTACAATATTTAACACTTTTATCTTTATTTTATTTTTGAAGTTATACTTCTTTAGGCGCGTTATGAAAAAATGATGAGAGTGAAATTTTACGATGCGCGCGCACAGCGTCACACAAAATTCTCACGGGAGTAATTGTAAACAACGCCATCTCTGACGTACATGCTGAACTACTTACTGCCTTCGTTGCTATTTTGTGACTCGAAGAAGTATAACTTCTCACGCGCGTACATAAGTACACACTGAATTTTTTATTATTTACTTGCTCTAATGTCGCTTATAGTGGATGCAGACAAATTCGCAGATTAAAAAGTAGTTAAGTTAGTAAGTAGTTAAGTCCCCAGGGTTTAGGCTATCTTCATACCAAATTTCATCAAAATCAGTACAGCCGTTTTATCGTGAGAGCGTAACAGACAGAATTACTTTCGCATTTATAATATTAGTATGGATAATTATGAATTGTTACAGCGGCTAAAGTATTATATGCTTTCATAAATAAGTACCTATTTCAAGTGTGTTTAGGATTGCTTTTAATTTTTACCCGACTACGGCAAAGCCAAAGGAGGGTTATGAGTTTGACAGGCTATGTATGTATGTATGTATGTATGTATGTATGTATGTATGTATGTATGTTCATCTGTACGCGCATAGCTCCTAAACTACTTATCAGAACTGAACAAATGAGGTATCGTTAGAAGCGTCTTGATCGTCCGCTGGTTATAGGCTATATGACGTGTCACCGAATCCAATGTGGCGCCCTCTGGCGGACAACAAAACCAAGATTTAAAAAAAAAATGAAGACAAGCTTACCGTGTTTGGTATCATTTTAAAGGGGTTCACTAGTACCATTCAAATATATAATATTTAGTTGTGTTTTGTCACAAATTATTTAAAAAAAGAAAAGATTACCAAATAAATTAAGATACGCATACCGTGTTTAGTATCATTAGAAAGGGGTTCACTAGTACCTTTAAAATATATAATGCTTAGCTGTGACTCCAAAATGGTTTAAATAAAAAAAAATAGTTTAAAAACTAAAACCCGACTACAACAAAAAGTGATCTAAAAAGTACGAAACAAGAAAATATTTCACACAGAAATCAAGACATAGGTACAAAATGGTCAAGGTAAGCCGTGGTTGCATGCCATTATAATTCATGTTCATCGCACTCATATGGGATACAGGCATGCAACCATGGCTTACCTTGACTATTTTGTACCTATGTCTTGATTTCTGTGTGAAATATTTTCTTGTTTCGTACTTTTTAGATCACTTTTTGTTGTAGTCGGGTTTTAGTTTTTAAACTATTTTTTTTTATTAACTTTATTTTATTTTCAATATTTGTTGTTATAGCAGCCAAAGTATTACGCCCTCATAACATTTAAAGTGTCTATGCGGTTCGAAAGATACACCCTGTGACAGACAGACGGACAGACTTGGCCTAAGAAACAGGATCTCGATTTAACATCCATTCGATCTTATCCTTAGTCGTATCGTATCGTCTGTATTATTTTTTTTTTGTTTTTTTTTTTAATGTTTTTTCCTGATTTCTTTGTACTGGGAGAACCGATTTTGATGATTCTTTCTTTATTTGAAAGCTAGTGCTTCCCGTGTGGTCCCATTTACTTTTATTTTTATATTTTTATTTGGTCCAGTTCGTACAATGGCATCCATGAGAAAACCGTATAAGTCTTTTTGCATTAGGTATGTGCGCGATTTGTTACGCGATTTCTCCGGCAAACGTAAACCGATTTTGAAAATTCTTTTTTTTATGGATAGGGTATGCTTCAGGGGTGGTCCCATATAAATTTTATGGAAATTGATTCAGCACTTTTAAAAAAATCAACAAATACCCAAAAATTTACATAGACGACGTTTTAGTTTCATCAATCTTTGTAGTAGTTAACTTTCAATCTCTTCTTAATAGATTTGGATGAGAAGAACGTACTAAAAAGCGGAAAATAAAAAGCTTTTTACAAAAAAGACAACCGCCTTCAAAAAGTGAAAAATAACTTTAGCACAGAACACACATTGACTTTAGTTTCAGAAGTCGGTGGCAATACAAAACAACAAACAGAACAAAGCCACTGAATTTCGAAACTAAAGTCAATGTGTGTTCTGTGCTAAAGTTATTTTTCACTTTTTGAAGGTGGTTGTCTTTTTTTGAAGGTCGTGTCTAGTATTCTTCATTATTGAAGGTCGTGTCCGGCTCGTGAAAGGCCTTTGTGGCTTTTCCACTTCGTTCGTATATCTGCTTCTCTCAGGGCGGTCGTAACAGAGAGTCCAGTGAGGGCAGTTACTTGGTCTGACTAGCGGTTAGGTGACCGTCCGCGAGGTCTTTTCACATCTACCTTGCCCATCACCATCAACTTTTCAAGGTTATCTGGCTCCCGTGGGCCAATGTGACCAATTCGGTTCGGAACCCTAAAAAATTTACATCGGTTACACAAAATACGTAAGGCTGCGTCGCGCCCGAGCAGAGAGACCACTCAGAACAAACCGAAATTTTTACCACGCACACATTGACATTATGTTTATAGACATTCTCAAGCAGTTTCAAGCAGACTTAAGTCTCATGTTGTCAAAATGAATAAATGATCGACGAATGAGAATGTTATAAAAAAAATGTAAAGAGTTCCAACCAGTGTCAATAAAATTTCATATTGTCACAAATAAAACCTATAGAGTCACTACAGTAGCAGCCCTAGTGAGTCTGGCTTTAGGTAATTATTTTTGAAGATGGCGTGAGCGGTCCTTCTGTACCCTGTATATTTTGTGTCGGTTATTTCGTTTTGACAGAACTGACCCCAAATCCTTACAATTCTAGGGCAAAGGCAAGCGTCCGGCGCCTGAGAGACAAATTTACAAAACGGGCAAAGCTTGCCCCGCTCATATGATCGTAACTGAAACCATGGATCGAGTGCTTGTCACCTTCTACAAGACCCACGTGGGACACGGACGTGAGTTACATTATATTTTATTTTTACCCTGTATGGGAGCTCGTCATGTCAACCTTTAGACGCCCACTGCTGGGCATAGGTCTCCCCCAAGGGTTCGGCCGTAATCGCCATGCTTGACCGATGCATGTTGGCGATCGCAGTAGGTGTTATGGCACTCAGAAGGACGCTGCTGCCCATCCTCTGGTCAATATCCCTCTGTCGCCTTCTACGACACCCACGGGTAGGAATGGGGTGGTGCTATTCGCGGCCGGCACCACACGGCTCATCCCGTCCCGTCCTCTATCATGTAAAGTAAATACGGGCAGTACAGTGTGAGGGAGATAAAGTGGTCGTGCGGCCAGTTGTCTCTTTCGGGAATTGTGATTGGTCCACCAAACAGCCTTGCAGGAGCGGATGGTTTGTGGTGCTGCGTCTTCGTCGCTACAGACCTATACAAAAGAGACAGGTATAGACCGCACAGTCACTTTTTCTCAGGCACAACATCGGGAGAATGGGGTTTGCCCAGGTTAGACATTACCAGAACAAAGAAATAGTTGTCTAAACGACGAAGAAAAACTCTTTAACAAAAAAAAAACCAATATAGGCAAACTAACTGGGCATCAAAAAATTCCTCCACATCGCCTTCATCTGGGAATGTGCCCAAGAGACTGGCTGCATTGCCACGTTGGATGGCAAAATACATGTTTGTTACTGTTTTAAAGTTTTATACTACTATACAACCAGACACTGCGAGAATTGCAAAAAGAGTTAAGAATATTTGAATTCACCTTCAATAAATAGTTTTAAAATCTGGAATCGGCAGATCAATAATATTTTTCGGTATTACTAAAACGCGTACAGACCCAAATCTATCCGAAAGTGAGAGTCAGTACTGGCAAAATGAACTGAAATGCATCACAAATAAAGTTTTATGTCGCCCCCCTCTCTTAAGTGGGTTTAAACCGGGCAAATGCCCACATGGATGGACATGCACAATGAATGCCCGCATGTGCATGTGTAATGACGCATGTAGTCATGTAACTACCTACTTTCTAAGTTTATCTTGGTCATCACTGACACCGGTGAAGGAAAACATCGTGCCCTCGGCGCCAAACTAAGTTTCATACTCTATGGAATTACGTATAGAAGTCTGTCGTTCAGTCGTAGCCGTGACGTGCCGGGCACATTTTGGTTTGTCATCTTTACATGACTGTGAAGTCGTGCCGCGAATGACACCACCCCATTCCTACCCGTGGGTGTCGTAGAAGGCGACAGAGGGATATTGACCAGAGGATGGGCGGCAGCGTCCTTCTGAGTACCATAAAGCCCGTCACATACGTAGCTATAATATATATTATAGCTAGCCACCACACTACACACGATAGCTATAATATAATAATATATTTTAGCCCTTATTACGTCTGCGATCGTTGTTTGTTTCACATTTTTTAAATATATATTTATATGCCTTGCTATATCTGTCCACATATTTTGGTGACATAGTAAAAATGTATATTATAGCTGCGTCTGAAATATATCGTAATATGCCTTGCTATGAATATGTTATAGCTACGTCTGTGACGGGCTTAACACTTACTGCGATCGCCAACATGCATCGGTCAAGTATGGCGATTACGACCGACCGGCCTCGGGGGAGACCTGTGCCCAGCAGTAGGCGTCTAGAGGTTGATGACATGACTGTGGCTGTCAAAGGGTTAATTTGAAATCGCCAATCCGCCTTCAGCAAGCGTGGTGATCAATGCTTGTGCCTTCACTTTGTGAAGATGCTTTTGCACTGCAGTGGAAGAGCTATTGTTTATTTATGGCTTATGTTTAACGAACCTCCAGATCTAGTAAATGATCACCAAAAATAGTAAATGATCATCAAAAAAATAGTAAATGATCACCAAAATCACCAAAAAGCGATTTGGTTCTGGCACTCGGCGACCGCTGCCGCGGCACGCTCGCTCGGGTCACTCGCCTCGTGCGTAGGTGGTCACAGTGCTAACCTAAGCTAACCATGTCGGATCCGCCCCAGGGGGGACATAAGAGCGTCCGTCCCCATCAAGCGAACTTCGACGCGAGCGTGATTGAAACATTTTTTGTTTCAACCAACGCAAAGCTCAAAAACAAACGAGTAAGTGAGAACGCGGTAACATCGCAGCAAAATTGGCGCGCGGAGATTTCACAAAACTTGTTCCAGGAAATAAGTGTTTTAGAAAAATCTTTATTAGTTTTTGGTAATAATGTTTGTAATTGAGAATCTCCACTACATGTGCAAGGTTTTTATGACGCCGTTTTTTCACTTTTTCAATGTATGAGTGCATTATGAACGGCCAAAGTTCAGATAAAATCTGTGCAAAAAAAATTGGTTGTCTGTAAAGTCGGTTTACTGACGATAGTTGAACGTGACAACGCGAAAGAAGAAACAATTGACACCACATTCACTTGGTAGGCGAGGTAACGCCGCATGACGTCATGTAACGCCGTAACGCCGTAACGCCGCATGACGTCATGTTTTTTCGTTCGTGCAGCCGGCTATCGATTTATAAGACGTTGTCACGTCAAAACCACACACACACAGACGTGGTTACTGAATTTATTTCTTAAAAAAAGTTTATTTTTGGCTTCATACAAACCTAGATTTAAACCATAACATACCTGGGTGTTAAAAATATTTAGACAATAATTTGTTATAACGCCGTAATCACGTACGAACGTTTGTATGGGAAATATGACGGGTTGGGCGCTCTTAAGGGTCAAATAGATTTTGGTTATTTTGCGCACTAAGATTTGGTGATCATAAATACTACATTTGGTATTCTAAAGTAGTTTTTGTGGTCATTATATTAATTTCCTCTATTTATTTTCAGCATGTCCTTATTTTGAGCCAAGAGAATCTAAGAAGATAAAGACTGAATCCCATACTGTAACGTCCATTATTATAAACGATGCTTTGAAGTCGGAAATGGAACCGAAAGACGAAGGTATTTATTAGTAGTAGAAGAGTTATTTACCCCTCCGTGCCTCGGAAAGCACGTAAAGCTGTTGGTCCCGGCTGTCATTTGTAGATCTTTGACAGTCGTTATGGCTATCAGAATATCAGCGCTGTGACGTTTCTTAAATGTTACAGCACCATGCTGAGATAGAAGCCTTTTGGCCTCATACAGCACCAATTTCCTTTTTTTTTCTTATTAGGGTTCCGTACCTCAAAAGGAAAAAACGGAACCCTTACAGGATCACTTTGTTGTCCGTCTGTCTGTCTGTCTGTCAAGGCCCTTTACCTCGGGAACGCGTGTAGGTATCGAGTTGTTTAAACCATATACTCAATTCTACGGTCCCTTGAAGCTGTGAAAAAAACAAACTTCTAAGTTAACGTGAAAAAAAGATACGACCGTTTATGTCGCAAAAAACGCATTTATAATATTAAGTAGATTAAAGTATGGATTAGTATAGAAGTATGGATATGATATCCATACTTCTATACTAATCCATACTTTAATCTACTTAATATTATAAATATGTACTATGTACTATGTACTTACAAATATGTACGGTGGGCGAGTCCGACTCGCACTTCTCCGGTTTTTTTTAGAACCTATTTTTATAATTATACAGTCAATTATAGTCTGTGGTGCTTGGCAACTGGGCTTCTCTCAGTTGTAAACGTCCGTGTGGTCCTATTGGCTTGTTCTGTTCTGTCTCCTGCTTGATTTGGAGGGAAGTGGAAAATATGTTTATCTTACTCCTCCGCTGTTCTATTCTGATTAATTTCGTTGCGGGATCCAAGACAGTTGAATCGTTTCTCTGGGACACGTTTTTCTGGTGGTCGCCACTGTTGATTCTGGTTTGTTTGGTTGGTTTGTTTGTTGTGTGGTCTGTTGGTTGGTTGCAGTTGCAGTGGTTTGGGAGTTGTGTGGCGGGCTTGTCCCATAAAAAAGATAAAACCGGTCTTACCAGGGCGGTATCGTGTTTGCCAGTAACTGGGTTGTGAAGGTCATATAGGCAGTCGCTCCATGTAAAACACTGGTATTCAGCTGCAGCGGGTTAGACTGGAAGCTGTCCCCAAAGTAATTGGGAAATGGCTACGCAGATGATGAGTAGAGCTCTTTGAGTGCTTCGTCTCACGGTCGCAAGCGCGACTGCTAAGTGTAAAGTCTTGTGTTCGATTTCCAGGGCTTGCAGACAAAATCCCATTTCTGTTAGCGTTTGTTTACCAAACGCCATGTGCTGCAAATATGTCAACTGCATACCATTTGATTTTTCCGTTGGAGTTGACGCTAACAGAAACGAATTTTGTCTACAGGCCCAGAGGTGTGATTCTTGTAAGACCTCATTTTAAACTTCGAATCTGAATCTGCTGTGAGTTTCTTGATTGGCTAAAAACTCTGTTGAACGAATTTACACTAGCACCACCCTTGCGAGCGTGTCAGCGAGTTGAACTAAAGTGACAGGGAGATTTTGACAGATAAAGTATGAGATGACGTAAGAAGAGGCATTCTGTAACCTATTCTGTAATTAGGTAATTTCGCCGTCACCTTGACGCCCACTTCGCACTCGAACCCGATTCAATGTGTCAAATATATCAAGGTTAGATTGAACCTTATGCGAAGTGAGAGTAAATAGCGATGTGAGACGCATTTTACATCGCTATTCACTCTCACTTCGCATAACTTTGCTTGACCTACAGGTCAGGCAAAGTGTTATTAGTTTATTTCCATTAGGAATTTCCGCCGAATTTCCGCCGCAAAAAAGCAAAAACGTGTCCCGGGCGCCAAGCTACGAATTCATCCTTTAATACGATTCCTATGATTGGTTTTTGTCATCCTATGTTAATATAATGTAGATGTGAAATAAAGAAAGGCGTTTACTAATATAAATTAGGATGAGTCAAGGAACAATGTTATTATTATTTTATTTATTTATTATAAGTTCCGAGGGCTAATTCACGTAATTTTATGAAGCGCCGATGAAGTTGTAGGGCAGTTGCAGTTAAGTTCAAGTTTGAGTGATAAACGGTATTCTTGTAATCATTGAACTGCGTAAGCTGCGCGTGAACTGCACGTCAACTGTACGACAACCAAACTTACTTATGGTGCACACACATGAGAGAAAAAATATTACTCACTAAATAATTGAATAGAATCTGAATATGACGTTATTATAATCTTGCTTAACTATACTTCTATACTAATATTATAAAGCTGAAGAGTTTGTTTGTTTGGTTGAACGCGCTAATCTCAGGATCTACTGGTTCGAATTGAAAAATTATTTTTGTGTTGGATAGTCCATTTATCGAGGAACGCTATAGGCCCATGCGAAGCCGGGCCGGGTTGCTAGTATTAAAATAATACCCCAGTACAGATTTCAGTGCTTTTTAATTGTCATTTTGAGACGTCAAACAAATACTAGAATACCAATCACGTTGCGTTCCGAAGCACGCACTAAAGACGCGCAACAGTAGAATGCCGTTATTGCGCTCGCGTGACGCGAACTTGACGCGAGCGTGTCTGACAGCGGTAGAGAATACGAAAAGCGTTGTTTTGATCGAAACTTAACTGCAACTGCACTGCAACAGCACTTCTTTAGTTACGTGAATTAGCCCACAGAACTACATAGCTTATAAACTAGGCCCCACAAAACCGCTGTTATTTTATAAGCTTTATTTGCGTACGTCTGTCATGTAGTCGTGGCCCGTGATGTGCGGGGCACATTTTGGTTTGTCATCATGACGGTCAAAAAGCCAACTGAATATTCAATCATTTGTAGGCGAAACGGTGGAAGAATCTGCTTGGATGTGCGACACTTGCGGTGTATCGTTCGACGATGCTGATAAGTTTAGGGACCACGTAGCAACGCATGGACTAGAGCTGTTCCCCTGCCAGTACTGCGATGATGTAAGTAATCTATGACGTCCACTATATTCCATCTATACATCTATATACATACATCGTCACCATCATAAACCGTCAGATGCCCACTGCTGTGCATAGATCTCCCCAAAGGTCCAGCAGTAATCGCCATGCTTGGCCGATGCATGTTGGGAATCGCAGCAGGTGTTAGGCGATTCTCACATGAGGCGGCGAAGAGGATTTGACGCCCTGGGGGCCAAGTCTGCTATTTTTATAATTTCGTCATTCCAACACGATCCCATTGTCATTTTGCTAAAAGTTCGTAATCTGCTAAATTCATAATGGTCGATCATTGGTCGGTCGAATTAAAAGCAATGACTGCACAACGTTGTAATGGTAGGTCACTGATCAAAGGAACTGTCAAAATTTTAGCAGATTACCGCCGAAGTCAGTCATTCAGTTGTCATTTTGTACGAGATTACCATTCTATATCATTTCTTTCAATGGCGTGTCAGTGGTTGATCATTGGAAAGTCATAGTGACGCCATTATATTAGTAGATTACCAAACTTGTCAAAATCAACAATTATGAAATCAATCAGAAGTCAGAATGGTCTATACCATTCTGACTCAAAGTCAAAGTATTTATTTCAATTAAACCATTTACAGGCACTTTTGAATTGTCAAGGAGTCGGTCAGTTAGTCAGAGAGTTGAAGCTAGTTGCTCGTTCCAAAACGTAGGTAGGTCTCTATGGAGAAGAACGAGCAAAAAACTCCACGGACACTCTTTTAAATAAAGTTTTTACAAAGTCTGGTTACATGATTCTTGTTGCTTCTATATGTGAAAACTATGAAGGTCATCTAACAATACAAAACACAAAAAAGAAGCAAGATAAAGTGGCATCTAATCCATGGCAGATAAGAGCTGACCAATCTCTACTGACAGCGCCCGTTCACGAACATGACGCGTGAATCAGCACCATTCAGCTCAACCATTTTGAAGAGAGCCGAATGATCCAACACACGTGCCACCATCAGCGAGACATTTGAGCGAGCATGACAATACTCCCAACCGCCATGTTAATTTTTGTCAAACATAAAGGTATTAATATACTTAGTAAATGGCTCCATGGTATTCACATTTACAAAATTGAAATAATGCTGCTAAATTATACAAAACTAAGGTTTCCAATGTATATTATTTTATCATATGAAGCGTGATAAGTTCATAATTTAAAAAATCTATTTATATAAGAAATAACGATACTCGTTACTCATGTCAATAGAAAAAGGGGTAGGAAACATCCTTTTCTTCCAATTTGGAAATTCCCTAAACTGGCTGTGGAGCAGGACCAGCATTCAGCCAAGCATTTTATCATTGATGTAATCTTCTAACTTATAATATGCTTGTCTACATAGTGTGCGTTTAATACTTGTTTTAAATTGTTTTTCATTCAATTGTAGAATATCAAGTGGTATTTTATTATAGCACTATTGTAATAGCAGACTTCAGGCCCTGGACAATATCTCTCAGTCGTCTTCTACGCCGTTAAACCGTGTGGCGCCGGCCTCGAATAGCACCGCCCCATTTCTACGCATATAAGTAGATACCTACATACAAATAAATAAAAAACCAAGTCTAAGATTTTAATATTAAATTAACAGCATTTTACTGGAGGAATTGTAATGTTTACACGGTACTAGGTAATGGTAAAAAACTATTTTTAACATTTATGTCTGTCTGTCTGTTTATTCCGGTTAATCTCCATAACGTTGGGTCCGATTTTGACTGACTGCTGGGGTTTCTTGCTCGTTCTTCTCCATAGAGACCTACCTACGTTTTGGAACTAGCAACTAGCTTCAACTTTTCTGACTGACCGCTTCCGACTCCGTGCTAATAAAAAAAAACGTATTTACAAAAAACACAACCGCCTTACAAAACTAAAAATTAACTTTAATTTCGCAAGTCGGCGGCTTTCTTTCTGTTTGTTGTTGTGTATTGCCAATTGCCACCGAGGCGGTAGTCTTTTTTTCGCTTTTTAGTGCGTATTCTATAACTAAATTAATTAATAAACAGTAACACCAAACAAATTCAGTCATCTCTTAATTTTCCACCATTAGAGACACTAAAAAAAGTTTTGCGTGATATTCACCTATCACTTTTTAGTTTTTGTAGGAGGTTGTCTTTTTTTTGGAAGTCGTTTAAAAAGTCTATAAACCTTTTGATTGTGATTTATTTCTTTTCCCCCAGGATTTCCAAAATCTAGACGCGTGGACTCGCCATGTTCGCTTAGAACACAATATGGGCAGTTTATTCTAGAACTAATATCCTATAATTTTAAGAGATCCGTTGTGTTTGTTTTATGCAGAAGAAGAGTGTATTTATTTTTTTACATTTGAAATGAAGTGTTAAGTTTTTTTTAAATATCATTAAATAAAAAAATACCAAAGTAGTTTTGCTATTATTTATTTATAGAACCAAGAATAATTTACAAACTTACACTCAAACAAAAAAAAATATTTTAATCAGTCCACATTAGTGACGAAAATTTTGATGAACATACAAAACAAATATATGTGTATATGTCAGAGTCAACATTCTTAACCAGTCAAAACTACTTTTGACTACAGAAATCAGTCAAAACTAAGTACTTTTCAGAAACCCATTAAGTTGGTAGGTTTTTTTTTGTGACCCTTTATAAACCTTTGGTTTTGTAGTGATTCTTATAACTAAGGCGTTCCGTATTTTTGGTTTTGTAACGCAAACGCGGGTTATGACTGAACACAGTCAAAAGTAGTATTTTCATCTTTCAGGGGGTGAAATTACTTATGAATACGAGCAACTTTTGGTCTGTTGCTATTGGACCAACAACCGGCTGCTCAATTTATCTTGATAGTGTTGTAGTGCATTTTAGGAGGAACAGTTTTTTTTTCATATTTCAGAATAGGTCCTATAACAAGGATCTAAATTCCTTTTACGCAACAATACGTAAATGGTGCGCTTCCCTGGTGCGCAGTGTGTGGGTCGAATCCTACAATGTCTTAAGCATGGTTGCGAGTCGCCTGGACTGGGTGTACGTCGTACTGTCGTGGCCTTTCTCATTGGATGTCGCAACAGTATCGATTTTCTTTTTTTGTATTGTGTGGCGTGTTTCTGTTTAGTGTCTGTGCTTAATAATAATCTTGTTGAGTCTTGGTTACTTGAATAAAGAAAAACTATTCCGAGCGCTTTCAACCGGATCATTAACTTGTTTATTTATTACAAGATAGTTACATGTACAACATATCGGACGTAGCCTTCAAATATTTTTTACAGTTGATAATACAAAAAAGATACTATAATTTTTTTGCGAAAACCAAAAATAACAAATCAATAAAAGTAACGTATTAAAAGTAAATAAAATGGGTAATTTAATACCTTTAAACGAGCAATTCTTGTATATATTTCATCTGAATCTCGGAAACGGCTCTAACCATTTTCATGAAATTATTAAGTATGGAGGGGGTTTCGGGGGCGATTAATCTATCAAGCTAGGTTACATTTAAAAAAAAAAACACGAAAAAAGAAATACCTATCTAAGCTCGGTCGCCCAGATATTATAAAATTAGTACAAACCTCATCTTTCGTTCTACTCATCACCTCACAAAATCACAATCATAACGACACTATCCATTTCGTGGCAAACAAATCATACTCGGGCCGAATGGCCATCGCCATCGGCCGTCGGCCATAGATTGTCGGCCGTCGGCTGCCGTCATATTATGGCCAATTTATTTTCACTCAGAATCTGACAAGTCGACGCCAATGTCAGGTGATAATGGTTGAGATTGTAATGGACTATCTCGGTAAGAGCAATGTAACCCAACATACTTATCAACACGCGGCATTATTATTGGCCCACGAACATTTTCCTCCGAGCTATTATTTCCAAAATTGAATAGCCTTCGCTTTTTTTGTACCCAGTGCAGAAATTTTAACCGTTTTATTCTTGGTGTACATCTTGTGTAATCCTGTAAATACTCGTTCGTTAATGTCTCTTTTAATTTGTACAATTTAGGCACGAAATTTGATAATTCGTCATCTATAGCTTCAAGAAGAGACATTTTGACTTTTAAATACAGATATTTGCTGAAATCATCAGCTTGGTAAGCAAAAACTCCTTTACCTTGTTTTAATAGCAAGTCAAAAATTATTTCTTTATGCTCGCTTACAATGGTGCGCAAATCTTCGTCAGTTTTAATTTTATAACCTAAAATAGTTCGGACATTTTCCCGGCATTTTAGAAACACTACATTCAAAATGAAATCCCATATATGTTTTTGATTTTCGTCTCTAGTCTCTGTCCTAAGTAAATCACAGATGTATTGCACGGCAAAATATTCCGTGAATGTCATGTGTATAAAGTTTGGTATACCGTTCGCTACACTATGTATAAGCCCTGTTTTCTCAGTACCTTCTCTAATCTTGTCTATGGTCTCTTTAATTTCTCTCAGTTCTTTAACGCTAAAAATCATATCTGCATCTTGATAGAATACAGCGTATGCACCCAATTTGTGATGTTTGGCATAAAATACAGCTCGTATGTTCTCGTAAATAATCATATTGTCAGGATTGTACAAATCAATTTTGTTTTTCTCTTGGAAACGTATCTTTTTCAGTTTCGTTTCGATGAATGTGTCGTAGACAGTGAAGGCATTGATGTCTAAATTCCATCGGTTTGGCATAATGTTTTCATCTTTTATTTGATTTTGAAAGTATTCGGCAATCAGGTAGAGGTGTAAAGGTGTATCAAAATTCTCTTTGAAACGGATAGAGTAATTACAGTTGTTAAAAAATGTTTTAAAGTTTTCAATGACAGACTCCGGACATTCGTTAATTTCTTTCATTAGGTATTGTATTAAAAAGTTGAAACAAACTTTCATGAACAGTATCTGATGCTTTTCTTTCTTGACAGATGCTTTTCGATTATTCATATCAGTATGATAGTAATGTTGGCTCATAAATTCCATAAAACTACACAAATTAATGTACTGTTGTTTACTCAGTTCTCTTAATTTAACTTGAGATTTCCAAAATTTCAATAGATATAAGTCTTCTTCTGTCTCAGAGAAGTGTTGTATTTCATACGAGAATCCAAATTCTTCCTGTAATGTAGATATTACATTGTCATAAGATCTACTAGTGATCCACATCTTATGTGTTCGAGGATAACTTCTTACGACTTTCAGTAATGTTAAGACTTCATCAGTGTACATGGGACAGATTTCATCAAACCCATCGAATAGAAATGTGAGTTCTTTTCTGTTATAGTAATCTAGAAACATTTTAAGTTCGAAAACAGTCAATTGATCGCCAGCACAGGATTTGAGGTTCACATCACCGTCAACTACCTCCAGTTCGATTGATAAATCATTTGTTTTGTTCTGTTTCTCACTTAATATTTCACAAAAAAACTTCAGAGTCTCCAAATAATCGATATTCGTTTTCTTGTCTCGCCACTTGCTAAATTTTTCGGAGTGTATAAGCAGATTGATTGTTATTATCCATACTTTTTGATACAGTTCTTTCGTCTTAAGTGACAAGTGAGTGAGTAGAGTTGACTTGCCCATACCGGGTTTAGCTGTTATCAATGCCACGTTGGTAATATCATTAAGTGTTCGCAAAACATTACCGTCAGTGCGGGATTTACGATTAGGTCTCAAGTTATCGACACGGATAACGCGTCTGTCTATATACAAATGTTTAACATTTTCGTAATTTATATTACTGTTCGATTCGCCTAAAACTATCGGCTCATTATTCATGATTTTGTTTAACACTTCTCCTTCAACCAATGCCATCGAAGCTTCATCTATGATGGAGTCTAAGCTTACTTCGATGTCTTGAAACATTACTTTGGCATTTTGTAAGATGGCATTTTGTGATTCCCTACTCATCTGAATCAAACTGCATTTTTCATCTTTTACTATATTTATTGCTTGTGAGAAATAAGTCTTCATTGTTTCAACCAAAATTTCATTTATTATAAAGATTGTTCGTTTATTTTCAAGAACCTTAGCTACACTTTCTAATCTTTTGAACCAGCTTCTGTTAATATAATTGCAAACAACAATGATTACTTTATTTTCATTCGTTTTCGATAATTCCGTGCTGACAGTAATGAAGTCTTTTGCTTGTAAATCTAAAATATATTCTAAATCAAACACAAAATGGTCAATCTTCTTTAAAGATTGTATCATCTTTGCTGCTGTAAGCACGCTGCTTTCTGTGGCGAAAATTGTGGCTGGAGGCCGATCCATCAATTTTAGAAAACTTAGGGCTTTTTCATTAAATGTGTGATCGATATTGTTCTTTATTTTTATCATATACATTTTGCTAATGATCGTCATTAGGGGTTTATCTACTATCAATGCTAAAGCATTTTCATAATGTTTGCTTTGTTTTGTTAGATACGAAGCTTCTTTCAGCATCCACCATTTTTGTATTATGTCGTGATATTGTAGAAAGATGGCGTCTGCTGTAACTCGCACATTATTCACGTTAAGACACTGGTGATATTCTATTTCGTCTTTCAGAAATTTCTCCACTCCCTTCTCATCAGCCTGGTTCGTGAAAAACAGAAGTTTATTCAAGAAATCTTTTGCTAAATTCTCGTCATCTTCGTCTCTTTTAAATGATAGTTTTGGAAACTTTTTAACTTTTACATCGAATTTGTATTCATGCAAATTCTTTACTGCACTTTGTAATTTTATGAACAATCTTTTAGAAAGATCTCCTAAGGAGTCCCAGTTATCTGTGAATTTCATAAGTTTTGTGTTTTCTTCGGAAACTAATATGTTTCCGACAATGCCAGCTAGTCCCCCGTAGAGCTTCAGGAGTCCGTCTCCCAAAGTCTCGTCTAGAGTGACGATTTTATCGGCGTTTGCCTTGGTGATCAATTCAGATATTTTCAACTTCAAATGGTCTAATCTCCTTTCGGTTTTACTCTTCTTGATTTTGATTGCTAAATCTTTATTGCCAAAGGCAACTGGAACTTTAAACTGACGTGAAATTAGAACTCCTTTCGCCAGGTCAATTTCGTTTTCGTCTAACTTTTTTAATTTTAGTATCTCGTTGTAAAGCGCTTTTTTGAATAAGACAACAAATGTTTCGTCGCTTTCAAAGAAATCTCGCCGAAAGTTTGCTAGTCTGTGTTCGTCGTCTTCATTCATAGATTGAATCCCAGAAACTTCGACAACTTTTTGCGCCACCAGTACATGATAGCGGAGTACAATATCATTCATGGGCATTATAGAATCATCTTCTTTACATACAAACTGTCCCATATTTTCGGCCAGGACTGTGATTTGATCTTTTAACATATCTGTATCCTCATTATCATCACAATCAAATGTTAGTTTCGGAAACGTTTTGATGTTTATATGAAATCTATAATCGTGCACATTCGGGATTGCAGATTGCACTTCATCGTACAGCCTTTTAGCAAGATCTCCTAGTAATTCACCGTTATCTGTGAATTTCAAGTATTTAGAGTTTACATCAGACACTAGAATATTACCAATAGTGCCAGCTAAACCTGCATGCTGCAAGAATTCTTTTCGTATAGATTCGTCTAAAACGATGACGTTTTCCGGTCGTGACGCATTTATTAATTCCAGTAATTTATTTTTCAAATTGTCTACAAAAGACGTAATGAATGCTGTTGGTTCTAAGTTCTCTTCCTTGCCCCTTATTGTTAAATCTTTATTTCCAAATGCAGCCGGGACTTTGAAATTTCGCGATGTTAACATTTGTTTCGCAGCTAATGCAATTGCCTCATTAACTGTTGATTGGAGAACGTCTACTTTCTCCAGATATCGTTTCAAATCTTCCGACATCGATTTACTGACAAATTCCAACTTTATTTTTTTATCATTAAATGTGACAACATTTCCTATCAGTCTGCTAAGCACGGTTATATCTAACGGTTTGATAAATAATTTTGTTAATAAATCGTTAAGCTCCACTTCTTTCAATTTTCTTTTTCTTAGCATTTCAATAGAGAGTGTGTCTTTGAATAATATTGTAAATTCGTCGTCGTTTATAAAGAAGTCTTTTTGAAAGCTTGCAACACGGTGTTCCTCTTCTTCGTTTTTAAACCTGATTTCCGAAACGTCCAAAACTTTTTGCACCAAAATGACATGGTACAATAACACAAGCTCATCGTTCATAGACATAATAGGACCAGTATTATCTTTGTTAATACTATTGTCATCTTTTTTATCACTATCATTTTCAGAAAGAAACTTCGCCATTTGCACAGCAAGCGCTGCGAATTGTTCTTTCATGATAATTTCGCATAGAAACACTACGTCTTCTTCTTTATGACAAGGGTGCAAGCCTTTATCACCGGTGCCTATCAATCCGTTTAATTTATCAGCGAAATCACTTTTAAATACTGTGGTATTATGGTCGGCTTTTGCAGTCGTGTACATTATGAAAAGGCATTCTATGTCCTCAAAGTTTCCTTTAAAAAGTACGTCTTTGTTATTAGGTTTAAACAAGCGTCTTATGCTTAAGTAACTGGAAAACCATTTGGCTAAATCATTTTTACTTTTAAGCGTTAAATGAACTTTGTCCCCTTCTCTATGCTTCGCTTGTATGAATACTGCTACTGGCTTAGTACCTCCTTTGATCTTGACTTTGGCTCGGATACAAATGTCGTCAAAAGTCCCTATGTCAGCAACGTTAGTAGCTAAATTATAATCTTTAATGCTGTCATCGAATTTGGTTCTGAAATGTATGAGACTGATCAATTTTGTTTCATAGAGTTGGCCACGAATGCCTGATGTTCCATCACGTTTTTTGTACATTTTGTAGTATTTTAGCTTCAAACGTTGTGATAGCTCTGTGTTTCTCTCCTCTCTTGGTAAAGGTTGCGGCTTTGTTACCGGGAAAATACCAATGTGACTTTCCAAGTTTTTTTGAAGTTATACTTCTTTAGGCGCGTTATGAAAAAATGATGAGAGTGAAATTTTACGATGCGCGCGCACAGCGTCACACAAAATTCTCACGGGAGTAATTGTAAACAACGCCATCTCTGACGTACATGCTGAACTACTTACTGCCTTCGTTGCTATTTTGTGACTCGAAGAAGTATAACTTCTCACGCGCGTACATAAGTACACACTGAATTTTTTTTTTTATTTCTTCTAAGTTCATCTTTGACATCGGTGAAGGGAAAACATCGTGAGAACCTGTACTTTTTTAGTGTAAGTCAAACCGCCAAATCGCCGTGGTGATCAATGCTCGTGCCTTCTCTATATGAGAAGAGGCCTGCAGTGGGGCAATAATAGGCTGGTATTATTATTACATTATTTGCTGGTTTCTGTATCTATGACTAGCACCAGTACTTTGGGGTTCAAACCTCCACGCATAATTATATAGCCTAAAGAGTTGGTTGTGTTTGTGCTACGAAAGACTTTCAGGGACACGACCTTCAGAAATTAAGCACGCGACTAAAAAGAACAGACAGCGTGTTGCATGAATAGGAACACGCTAATCTAAGGACCCGATTGGGTCCAATTAAAAAAAATCCTTTTGTGTTATTTAGCCCGTTAATTAAAGATGGCCCGTTTATTATACAATTACGCTATGACCCACGGGAGCGAGTAGTAACCAAAGACGCAGGTGGAAAAATGGAGTATAGTTAGTAATATAATACGTGTTCCGCACGGTGGTCAGTCAGTACTCTTACTGCCTTGATGACTGGTTATAAATATATTTACCACGGCATCATCTAGGATGCCGCTGAGCCTGTCTCCTTGCTGTCCTCGCCCAGAGGTGCCCTAAGCAGATATCCGTGCCCCACAGGCAGTGTCCTAAGCAGGTAGTCGCTTAGTTTATAAGATGTATGCCCTGGCTGGAGGCCTTAATTTTTAAGCACCACATGACTTGCGAGATGCCATTCCGAAAAAAAACTGATCTCAGGTAGTTCTTGCAGATTCGTACTTCACCGCAATACCAGCGTGATCTGCACACCATTGGCTGTTCTACTTTGTCGTTGAATATCATCTGACACGGAAATTGGTAGTTTCTCAGCTTGTTCTCATATAAATATGGTGGGCTGCAAATAAATATAAAATATTTGAAGGGAGTGAAAGCTTATTTGGATTGTAGGTATGCAGTGCGCAAACGCAGGCAGAAATAGATCCTGCTGTAGAATTGTAAGATTTTTTGAATTTCGCGGGCTTCATATTTATACATATTATCTCTGAAATTACGAAATTTCATCAAAATCTGTCGAGCGTTAGGTAGGTATAGCAGTAAAATCGTAATCTAAATAAATACGAAGTGCCATAAATAACAAAATTATTAATACCTAGTAGGTAGTAGGTAGAAAACTGTAGGTAAGCGACATAGTTGGATGACCCTAGAACGCGTTATTAAATTGTGATAAGTACCTATCTACTTCTCTAATAATCAATTAAAACACTAATCGCTCTAAGTAGTAGGTACCTCAGAGCAATTTTTATTGGTTTGGGGTAAGTACATACCTACAGTAAGTTTATTTAAAAAGACAACTTACCTACACTTTTGTCATTCAAAACTTCTTCCGAAAATTCTCACTTGTTGTTCATTAAAAAACACAACTTATTAACACAATAGTGCTTCTTAGGATTTTGTAAGTAAACTATACATAATGGAACTAAATGAAAAATAACCTCAATTGTTAATACTATGCGGTATTAATATGAGTCAAGTACCTACCTAGTTTGTTTTGTTTATCAGAAGATAATTTTATCTAGAAGCAGTTATTGCCAGAACAAAAAAAAATCTCTTAACTTTATAATATAAGTAAAAAAACAAGTTTAAAGGTAAGTACCTAGTTCGCATTTCTTTTGCGAATGTAAGTACTTACGTTAATTTTCGGTTGTTTTTATTTATAATTATAATAGAATATTACCAATTTTATTTAAAAAATATTGTTGTGAAATCGTATCCGAACGAATCGAAATCAAGATTCCCCGACAAAAATAATATTGTGTTGCCATCATTTTATTTTGTGATAGGAATATGATAAGAAGGTTATTTATAGATGTTTTTAGTTATAAATATTTACATGTTATTCAGTACTAGCTGTTTCTCGTGACATTGTTCCGATTAAAAGTTACGCGTCACACCTCACAGAGGGCACTAGTAGGAGGATTATAGACCCAGTTACCAAGGAAAATAATCCTCCTCCGGCAAGTTGCGACTAAATACTCAATTCTTTATTGCATTCCACAATGTAGGCTTAACTGGTAAACATTTACCTAAAGAAACAATCATGGACCCTGTCGGGCACAGCAAAAGAAAGATATGTGGCGACGAGGACCGAGCATTTAAAAATCTTATAATCCAACTTATTTGTTTTAAACGTATTTTCGTTATAATCTAATTTAGTTCATTACACTTTATAGTTTTAAGGATTTATACTCAGATTATGAAACAAAAGGCAGATAGACCGCGCGGAACACAGAGAGTGTAGCCAAGAAAGCAAATACAAAATCAAAATCGAATACCTACGAGTTTCTGCTTTGCTGTACTGACACGAGTCAGTACAGCACATAACGCCGCATCGTTAAAAAAAAAACAAAAAAAAAAAAAATTTGAAAATAAAAATCCCGACTGCGTAAAAAGTAAACTTTATATAAAAAACTGAAAACCTGAACCTGAACTGAATGTTGAATAACTATCCAATGAAATGAAAACCACGCCAATAGCGATTTGATCAGTCGGGACCCATTATGGGGAAGATTTGAACCGGTCTAGATTTTAATGGGTCCCGACTGATCACATCTCTATTGGCGTGGTTAAAAAGCTTTTTATTTCATAATCTGAGGACTTATAATTTAAAAATTTGTTG
This sequence comes from Charanyca ferruginea, assembly GCA_947361185.1. NCBI lineage: Eukaryota > Metazoa > Arthropoda > Insecta > Lepidoptera > Noctuidae > Charanyca > Charanyca ferruginea. The sequence continues at coordinate 5,188,634 of OX376080.1, forward strand.
GCACTAATAACATTTGCTTATTAATAGCTTTTTTTAATTTGTTTGTGAGTTTGTTTTCTCTAGAGAGAGATGGCGCTAGTTGCCACGTCAACATTGGCTCCGTATTTTAAATTAGTCTAAAAATACTAAATGTTACTTTTAAAGTCTTATTGTGTTAATTATCAATCACTTTACATGTAGTGATCAATATCTATTGTTGGCAACAGAGTATTCAATGCGATGTGTAAATAAAAGTGTTATAAAGAAACTATAATGAAACACGTTAGTATTCGCAACGAAGTGACCATAGATATTTTTATTAAAAACCAAAGTCAATACAAGGTCCATAGAGTTTTAGTAGGTACATAGACAACATCCATAAATTAACATTTTGATATCTTACTAAGACCCCCACTTATCAAAATAAACCAAAAATCAGAATACTTAAAGTTACAAAGGTATAATACCTAATCTATTCATAAATTTGTAATGCTTTATAGGGCTTAGACCTTTTGTAAGAAGATCAGCAGGCATCTCATCACTTCTAACATATGCAATTTTTACAAATTTATTTTTAACAACATCCCTTATATAATGAAAGCGTACATCTATATGTTTTGTTCTATTATTACACTGATTAGTGGATGCTATTTTTAATGCACTCTGGTTATCACAAAACAAAGAAATAACACTCTGTTTACCAACAATTTCATACATTAAATTTCTTAAATACACAGCTTCTCTAGAAGCTTCTGATAGAGCAGTGTACTCTGCCTCAGTACTGGACAGTGATACTACCTTCTGCTTTCTACATTGCCATGATATAGCACATCCTGACAGCTTAAAGCAGTAGCCAGTATAAGATTTCCGGTCTAAAGTGTCACTTGCCCAATCACTATCTACAAAACCATGTAAATCAGTATCATCTGAGGTATATTTTAAACAATAGTTTTTGGTACATTGTAAATATTTTAATATTCTTTTTGCATAGTGCCAATGTTCAAGATTGTAACATGTATTAAACTGACTAAGGTAACTTACAGAATAAGCAATGTCTGGCCTTGTCAATACTGCCAAATACATTAAACTTCCAATTAATTTTTGATAAGGAATATCAGGTAAGCATTTATCAGCTTTATCTATATTTAATTTAGGTTCAATTGGAGTACTTTGTGTTTTACAATCTGGCATCTGAAACTTAGCAAGTAACTGCTCAATATACTGTTGCTGATCCACAGTAATTACATTTTTATTTTTATCTAGATTTATTCTCATACCTAGATATTGTCTTACAGGTCCTAAGATATTGTCTTACAGGTCCTAAGTCTTTTAACTTAAATTCTGATCCTAATGCACTCTTCAATTTATCAGTTTCTACATCATTATTTGAGAAAATTAAAAAATCGTCTACATACAATGCCACAATAATTTTAAATTCACCGTTGATTTTTGTGAACAAACAAGGTTCATAATGACTATTCTTAAAGTCTAATTTAATTAACAAATCCTTAACTCTTTCATACCATGCAAGTGATGACTGTTTCAACCCATATATGGCTCTTCTTAATTTTAAAACCTTTCCCCCACTTTTGTTCACAAAACCCTCAGGTAAGGACATGTAGATATTTTCTTTTAAAACACCGTTTAAAAAAGCAGTAGTTACATCTAAGTGTGTAATACTCATTCTCATTTTTACACTCTGAGCAAACAATAATCTAAGAGTTGAATGTTTCACTACTGGAGAAAAAGTGTCTGTATAATCTATGCCAAGTTTTTGCGAGAAACCTTTAGCCACAAGTCTAGCCCGGAAACGTACATTATTGTCCACATCAAACTTTTTATTGAGCACCCACCTGCACTTTACAATTGTCACATCACCTGGATTGTCTACAAGCTCCCATGCATCATTGTCCTCAAATGAACGTAGCTCTTCATCCATGGCACACTTCCACTGCTCCTTCTCAGGTCCAGCAAGTGCCTCTGTGAACACTATTTCCTCGGAACCTGGAACAATACTGGAAAAGCACATATTGCCGAAGCCGTAACGATCAGGTGGTCTCCTAGTACGTTTACTTGGTACATCTGGTACCTGTTCTGAAGTTGACGTCATCTGGACTGCATTTTCTTGGACTTCACTGGTTGGACTTTTAGTTAGTGTGTCATTACCATCAACATATATAGAAGAGTTTGAAGAGCAATCAGAGTGGTCTTCGGTCTCTGAACTTTCCATATTTGATTCCCCCACTGAATCTTTACTCTCGTTCTCCATACTGTGTATTGGGGTGTCTTCATTTTGAACCCAGATAGCTGACTCCTCACTATCCTTGGAATTTTCCCCGTTTTCCATCACAACTACATCCCTGCTAATGATAACATTGTTTTTGGTTGGATTATACAGTCTGTAACCTTTTACCTCTTCACTATATCCCACCAGAATATGTTGTTTGGCCTTACTATCCCACTTTAAGCGTTTTTGTTTAGGAACATGTGCCATAACTTTACTTCCAAACAAACGAATGTGGCTGATATCTGGTTTTCTTCCATACCACAATTCATATGGGGTTGTGTCTAACCCTGATGCAATGGATCTATTTTTTAAATAAACAGCGGTATTGGCCGCTTCAGCCCAGAATCTCTTATCCAATTTTGCATCATACAAAAGACATCTAGCCTTCTCGACTACTGTACGGTTTGCTCTCTCACATAGGCCATTCTGTTCTGGTGTATAATTATTTGACTTTTGATGAATTATGCCATCTTTTCTAAGATAATTTTCGAATTCACTATTACAAAATTCTAGTCCATTGTCTGACCTTAGCATTTTAATTTTCTTATTTTGCTGATTTTCAACAACTGATTTAAATTCCTTAAATCTGCTGAAAGCTTCACTTTTGTGCTTCAGAAAATATATGAAAGTCATTCGACTATAATCATCTACGAAGAGTAGAAAATATCTTGCTCCATTTAACGAACTTGTTTCCATTGGCCCTGAAAGATCTGTATGTATTCTGTGGAGTGTCTCTGTACTTCTTTCACCAACATGTGTAAAAGGTAATCTCATCTGCTTTCCCTCACAACATGTAGTACACTGAGATTTGGTTATGTCAAAATTGTTTTCATATGACAAACCATCCACAATATTTTTCATCTTATTCATATCTTGGCTGTTGATATGTGCTAATCTTCTATGCCATAACTTTCCACTAACTGCCGGAGCTGCCAGCACACATGTCTGTGTTTGTAACCTTAATTTGTAAACACCATCTGACAAGTCAGCTGTCGCTACCAATTCATTATGTTTATTTTTAATATAGCAATGTTTTTCTTTAAATATAACTTTATTTCCATTTTTTATTAGTTCACTGACAGAAAGTAAATTTGTTGTTAAGGTAGGCACACATAGCACATTTTTAACTATAATTTTATAATGTAGTTCTGACACAATGTTGACATCTCCTGAACAAACAACTGGTACCCGTGATTCATTGGCTACAACAATTTCTGATAGTGGTGGTGTTAAGTTCACATTTCTCACCCAATCTTGATTCGCCGTCATGTGCGCACTTGCACCTGAATCCACGTACCATTCACTTTTATTAAACTTCCCGTTGAGGAAAACTACATTAAACACACATTTGCTAGTGTCTTTGTTTAACATTGGACACTTACTTCGATAATGCCCATCTTCTTTACATTTGTAACATGTAATTGTTTTTGTAGACGAATCTGTCACTTTCTTGGTTGACGTTGATGGTCTGCCATATTTGTTCTTTTTGGTGTTACTGGTAAATTTATTTTTCGCGCCAAAAGCTGCACCACTTTTTTCATTTTCATTATTTGCAACGTCCATGTCAAGCAACTTCGATTTTATTACATCTGCTGTTATAGATATGCCGGAATGTTCTATTGCCATGATCATGGGAGTATAACGTTCCGACAATCCTGCCAATAATAACGATCCCAGCCATTCATCATTGATTGTAAAGCCTGTGCCATTTAACCGTTGAGCTGTCTCGACCATCTGATTTACGTATGTAGCCATCGAATCACAATTTTCTAGCCGTATGGATATCAGATGTCGTAGCAAGGTTATTTTTCTCGAGAATCCAGAGTCGTCAAACATGGTTTTCAACTTCGTCCATAATTCTGCTGAGCTCTTGGTATTCTTAATGTGCACGTACAATGCTGGATCTATCGTTAATATAAGTTTCGCCTTCGTTTTAGCATCATCCACTGGTTTTATTTCAAAACCTGTCGTCGGTTTGATGTACGACGCCATGCCTTCTAGTACCAAAAGGTTCTCAGCCGCAAAACTCCATTCGTCATAGTTTTCTCTGCCTTTCAACTTTGGTACATTGGCAATATAATTGGAAGTCATGTTTCCGCGATACTACGTAAACGATTTATCTATTTAAAACTTTAAATAACTGATAAAATCGGGATAAGCCCATAACCTATAACGAAACACGTTAGTATTCGCAACGAAGTGACCATAGCCATAGATATTTTTATTAAAAACCAAAGTCAATACAAGGTCCATAGAGTTTTAGTAGGTACATAGACAACATCCATAAATTAACATTTTGATATCTTACTAAGAGAAACGGCGGCTAAAAAGTGTTTACAAACAAAAAAGTGCATTAAAATAAGTAAAGAACGTTTAAACCAAGTGAAAAATAAACACAGCTATTATTCTACTGCTAAAGCACAGTGGCACATTAGTATAAAATTATAAAACAAGTGATTCCATAGAACTGTACCGTTAACATAATTTAAAAGTTTCGACGCGCGACGCTAAATTCTCGACCAATCAAAACAAAGTGAAACGAACTTTATACTTCTAAACAAAATACATCATACAACCACCTATTTTAAACGTAATTCAATGTGTCAACGTAGCTAAGTACGATAGCCGTTGGGTCGACGGGGAGTGCGCTTATGACATCGAGTTCAAATCCGACTGCTGACTCGGACTTTTTGTGGATTGCATTTTACTTTTTTTGAACCTTTTTTTGGAAATTATTTCTTACAAGGAACAGTTATTTTACAGTTTGCTGCTTTTACGTACTTTTAGTGTTTTTTTTTATTTTTTTGTACTTTTCTGGAAAATTTCACAATCTTTTTAATTAACATTTCTGGAAAACATGGAAACCTTTAGTAACGTTACTTTAAGGAAAAGCCGCATGTTGCGCTCTCTTTCTCATATCGCCAATGAATCTACTGACAGTTTGGCATCAAACTTAAGCGTCCAAAGTATGATGGACCTGTCTACACACTTAAAAAGTGATGAAACGTTACACCTAAAACATATTATTGAGAAACTTAAGGAGCAAATTATGAACATACATCTCGAAGTTGAAACACTTGGTTTAGAGAATACTTCTCTAAAACAACAGCTAGCTGAAGAGAAGCTTAAAACTGAGCATTATAAGAAATTGCACATCGCAAATACAAATACCAAGAGCACTACCTCTTCTTCATGCAATGAAAGAATCTCCAATAAATATTTCCTCAATAAAAGCAAACCATCCGGTAGAAAATTAGATTTAGACATCGACTTCCATACCCCTGTTCCGTCTTCCAGCAAGACTGTCACTGATACTCTAAGGGAAGAAAATAAAAAAACCTCAAAAAATACCGATTCATCAGAAACGGATTGTACTGCTATTACCGTGGAGAATATACTCCAGCCGACCTTGCAGAAACAAAAATCACAGGCGATAATAAGTAACAAACCTGGATATGGAAACATACTCATTCTGTCAGATAATCAAGGGAAAGGCATAGTTCAAGGTTTACTGAAGAAGGAAAAAGAAAATAAATTTATCATTAATAAATACGCCATTACAGGAATAAGAAAACCAAGTGCGACCACAGAAGAAGTATTGTTGCATTGTAATAAATTAACCCAAAACTTTACGAAAAATGACAACGTGATTATAATGACAGGTAGAAATGACTCAAACCCTTTTAAATTTATGGCTGAAATGGCTGCAGCAGTTAAGCTATTGAAAAACTGTAATATCTTTATTGTAAATGTTAAATACAATGCATTTCTGAATGAGCGTAAACTTAATAATCAACTTAAATTGCTGTCACAAAACTATCACAACTGCAACTTTATTGAAGCCAATGACTACAATGGCGTTTTAGAGCAACTATTACACAAAATTAATGATGTCCAATACCACAATAAATATCTTCACTATAGCGATAAAGTAGGAATAAGTTATAAACCGTTATATTCAGAACAAATACAAAAATCATGTCAAATCACGAAATCCATGTCACATCCGGCAGTTAGTAAGTTCGAACTAAATCGACCACTCAAAGGTACGATTCCATATTACTTTTCTAAAGTCTCTAAATGTGAAAAGACACAAATAAACATGTCTGCAGAGGATGTTATGGTAAGTAAAGAACATTTTTTTCGTAACTAATAATAAAAAACATATAAAAAATCACAGAGAAAAATTTAGTAAAAGTAGTTTTTCATTACTACATCAAAATATTGCAGGAGTCCTAAACAAATTACAAGATATTGATCTAACTATTAATGAGATGGGAGAGTCTGATATAAAATTAGACGTTTTATGCCTAAGCGAACACTTTATTATTAGAGGGGAAGAAAAATACCTCAATCTTAATAATTATTATGTTGGTGCCATTTATTCGCGGCCTGATCAGAGGCGAGGGGGAACTTGCATACTATGCAAAAATAATCTACAGAGCACTGAGTTGAAAGAAGTAACAGAATTCTGCGTAGATAAACACTATGAGATTTGTGGGCTTGAAATTAAGTCTATACATGTGATTATATTATGTATATACAGAACGCCCTCATCCAATGTAAATATCTTTTTTGAAAACTTAAATAAAACCTTACAAAAATTACAAAATAAAAAAAGTAAAATAATTATAGCTGGAGATTTTAATATTAACCTCTTGAGTAATGACAATAACTGTACAAAATTCAAAGAACTCATTTCAAACTATGGTATGCGGTGCCACATTAAAGAGGCTACCAGGTTGAACACATGTATCGATAACATAATCAGTAATATTCCAAACATAATAGGTAAAACTCATAATGTCTGCTTATCTGATCATAACACAGCACAGGTCGTTAAATTTGAATACAACCAAAAACCCCTATTAGGCTATTACTTCATGACCGTAAATGACTTAAGTAAAGACAATGTCAAAAAATTCATAGAGCATATAAGTAAGTTATCTTTTTCCGACGTTTACAACATTTCTGACACGAATGATGCTTTTCAATCTTTCCATGATACAATAACTTTATTTTATAAACTATGCTTTCCTCTCATCAAAGTAAAAAAGCAGTACAAATTTAATAATCTAAAATGGATAACAAAAGGAGTTAAAACGAGTAGTAACACTAAACGAACATTAAGATATAAATACTACCTTAACAAAACCAACGAAAATAAAAGTAGATTTAAGAAATACTCTAACATGTTAAGAAAGTGTATTCATAATATGCAATCTTAATGTAATTTAAAGCACATTGCGTACTCAAAAAATAAAGGTAAAGCCTCTTGGGATATTGTTAAACGTTGTACAGGTAATGAAAAGTCTCGAGAATATATTAATAATATAGTTGACAGTGGTGTTACAGCTACATCGGGCTCAGATATCGCAAATATATTCAATAATTTCTTTATTGATACTGTTGAAAATAACGCAACCGTACAAAATACCTCTTACAATCTAAATATTAAATGTAACGACAATAGCATATTTTTAAAACCAACTGATCCTACTGAAATTTTTAGCATCTTGAAGTCATTAAAAAACACCAAGTCAACTGGATACGATAATATATCTACAGACTTGCTTAAACAAATATCTCCATACATCGCAGAACCTCTTTCATATGTTATAAATTTATCTCTAGAACAAGGCTGCTTCCCAGATAAACTAAAAACATCTATAATTAAACCATTGCACAAAAAAGGCTCTAAAACAGATAATAACAATTACCGACCAATAGCTTTGATTCCAATTCTATCCAAGGTCTTTGAAAAAGTAATGTACAAGAGAGTTCTCTCTTTCTTGGACAAATATAATATGCTTGCAAAAGAACAATATGGGTTTAGAAAAAACAAATCTACTTCACTGGCAGCCTTTAATTTAGTTAAATCCATTATCAATAACATCAATTCGAAAAACACGACTTCAGCTCTGTTCTTAGATCTAAGCAAAGCCTTCGACTTCGTAAATCATTCCAATCTTATCGATAAATTGAGTAAAATTGGTATAAGAGGTCCAGCCTTAGAATGGTTTAAATCATATTTATCAAATAGAACTCAGTTTACGAGAGTCACAAAATTTGATGAAAAAATGAACAGTATTACCAATTTTGATTCCCATCCTCGTCACAATTACTTTGGAGTTCCACAAGGAAGTATCTTAGGACCACTATTATTTCTTGTATATGTTAATGATCTTCCCCAAGCAATAAAAAAGAATTGTGTTCTGTTTGCTGATGACACAACAGTTATCCTAGATTGTAAAAAGGATCAATCACACGAGTCTGATATTGACGACACGTTGAATAAAATTATTACATGGTTAAATATAAACGCCCTAAAAATTAATGTGGAAAAAACTAAAATTTTAAATTTCAAAACACAAAATAGTACATATCTACACCTTAAAGTATCACATAGGAACCAAATAGTTGAACAGGTACATAAAACAAAATTTTTAGGTATAACACTTGATGAACACTTTACCTGGAAGGAGCATATTGATGAAATTTGTATAAAAATGAATAGATTTGTATTCGCTTTAAGAAAAGTTAAAGACGAGACATCCAGGCCAACTGCTTTAATGGTATACCATGCTTATGTTTGTACTTTGATTCGGTATGGGATTATTGTCTGGGGAAACTCTTCTGAAACTTCAAGAGTTCTATTAGCACAAAAAAAATGCATGCGCGCAATTTTCGATATGGACTGGACTGATTCCTGCAGACCAGTATTTAAATCTCACAACCTACTCACAGTTCCTTGCATTTATATATATGAAGTCGCCAAATTTGTTAAAACTAATTACTCACTTTTTGAATCTAAAAACAATAACAACAAACGAAAAATTACACAGTTTCCATTAAAAATGCCCGTACCTAGAATATAACTGTTCAGACGCAGTTGCGTATATATGGCGCCACTTATTTATAATTCTCTACCAAATTTTATTACTGACTTACCCTACAGAAAATTCTGTATAGTTCTGAAAAAATGGCTTATTTCACATAGCTTTTATTCAATAGCTGAATTTTTAAAAACCTCGTCATGTCAGTCCTATCATTTTAGGAATGCATTGTAGAATTAGTTGCCACTGTTCCTACATAGGCTTTATTTTATGTTATTATTAGGTAATTTAATTGTCTATTGTTTGTTACTTAAAAAAAAAAAAAACAAATTTATGTTAAACCTACTTGTTATAATGAGTATTACTTAGCAATGCAGCAAATGCGCTCATGAAATAATGCTCAAATATATTATGTTTATTTTGTGAAGAGTAGTTTTTGCTCCAATATTTGCATGCCAATTTGTGGCGAAATGTGTCTCTGCACTACAACAATGTACCTAACATCTTTTATAACCGCATTTAAGCAAATAAATGTTTTGACTTTGACTTTGACTTTGACTCTATTAGGTTTCTCCAATAAGAATTTCTCAGCAGCAGCTCATAGATTGAAAGTTAGTGGGGCGATACCACCGTACCTCGGAAAGCATTGCCTTCGGTCCTGCGCCTGATCTCTCTCCGGTCGTGTCGGATGGCCATTTCGGACTATGAGAGTGAAGGAAGAGAGAGTGAACCTGTGTTTCAGGTCTGGAGTGTGGCTGGTATAGATAGAAATGAAACAGCATTCCCGTCATTATCTTTATTAAGAAAAAACTATCCAGTTTATCTTCTACAGTTTTAGTACTAACAATATGAATATTTTATTTCAATTAGTTCTGGCAACACAGATGCAGCGCGGTTTTCACTGACAGACAAATATCGATCGACCTTGCATGACTTCTTATTGAAATTAAAAACAAACACAATACTCCGCCAAACGTTATTTTTTGTAGAATATCGAATATTTATATAAGGATCAATATTGTAGTGTAGAAAGCTTTTTGTTAACATGAATGTGAATATAAGAGTAGGGGATAAAGTCAGAAAATTATAACAAAATTACGAGCAGGAATGCTCTGTAATTGGTAGGTCGTCCAGAAAGAGACGGCAATCTCTCCCGCGAAAGAGACAGCAATATCCCGCGAAAGTTTCGAGATCGAGATCTCAGTTTTACAAGACTCTGGTATTCTCTGCTTTAGAAACTTCTTGGGGAAGACTAAAGAAACAATACAATGGATGGGTTGTGTAAAAGATGATATGGGTAGAGGGGGAAAAGGTATAAGGAAGATTCTGCCATGTGTCACAAGATAAAAAGAAAATTTCAGAATATTGTAAGTTTCTTGTTGGACCTTCCATCTTTAAACGTTTCTTTAAAAAAAAACCTTGAAAAATATCCACCGGTGGCGGGAGCACGGTTTAGGCTACCGGTATTATTATCATCTGTGTTGCCAGTATTAGCAATTAAAAAACGCGGCTCAGCCAGCGTATTATATTTATTGTTCACCTTTTATACAATACAATAAATATTACAGTTAAATCTACATCACAAATAGTTATTAGGAAATTATTGTTTTTAAGATAAAATTGGGTACAATAAACATTTCATTTTAAATTCAGCTATAAAAGAAAAAATAGCTGTATTAAAAAACAACAGAAAAATATAAAAAAGATTAATAAAGAAGTACCTACCTACTTAATTTTTTTTTTACGATTTCATAACTCTTTTTATTAGATGAATAAACAAACTTATTATTTACTTTAGAATACATGTTTTTTTTGTACTTTTTGTTGATTTTATATTTGATAATTATTATTAGCCTGTTGTGTCCACAGTTGGGCAAAAGCATTCCTCCAATATTTATTATTCAAAAAAGAAAAAAAACAAAACAGTTCGATATTCAATTGAGCCAAAAAATATAAAGAAAGTTTTTTTTTTTTTAAGTGCTGATTGGCAAAGTCCTGAGAACCTTTTTGACTAGAAGTTTAAATGAACCGGAACCAACATTAGCCTTCTTTTGTCTTTCTCCAGTCGCGTAAAAAAGAAGTTATTCACTTGTACAGATCTATTCGAGACTTATTGCTCCACAGTTTTCTACCAATCCTTAATTATCATCCTAAAGTCAATCATATTAAACAGATCAAATTAACATTCTAAATTAATCAATACTCGTAAAATTTAATAAGCTGCCATTTCAATTAATTAAGTAATAGTTTATTATAGAGTTATTTTAATTAAAACAAAGAAAAAAAAAAGGAAGCTAGGTAGGGTCACAAAATATAAAGGTTACAGAAGGACCGCTTCCACCATCTTCAAAATTAATTACCTAAACTTGCCAGATTTGTAAAGGCTGCTACTGTATTGACTCTGTAGGTTTTATTTGTGACAATATAAAATTTTATTGACACTGGCTAGAACTTTTTGTAATTTTGTTATAACAAAATTTTCCTGTTCGTCATGAAATGTTAATTACATCATTTATTCATTTTGACAACACGTGACAGTCGAGACTGAAGTCTGCTCGAAACTGCTTGAGAATGCCTATAAACGTAATATCAATGTGTGCGTGCGAAAAATGGCGGTTTGTTTGAGCGGTCTCTCTGCTCGGGCGCGCCTCAGCCTAACGTACTTTGTGGTAGGGTCGTGCGGGGCGATTTCGACTGTGGGGTAATTGTAACTATAACAACTGACAGTAGAATAACACTTAATATCCAGACTAAATTTCGGCCACGCCTGACGCAGGAAATATTAGTGCACAAGTGTGTACACAAACACGGACCGTGCACTCCCTCTTCTCTCATTCTCATAGTCCGGTAGGACGGCAATCCGACATGACCGGAGAGAGATCAGGCGCAGGACCAACGGCTTTACGTGCTTTCCGAGGCACGGGGGTGTTACACCGCTAACTTCCAAACTTCGAGCTGCTATTGAGAAATTCTTAACCACCAAAATCATATCATCATCATCATTTCAGCCGAAAGACCTCCACTGCTGGACATAGGCCTCCCTCAAGTGTCGCCATATTGACCGGTCCCGTGCGACTCGCATCTAGCGGATCCCCGCAACCTTTACCAGGTCATCGGTCCACTTAGTGGGAGGCCTTCCAACGCAACATCTTCCGGTTCGCGGTCGCCACTCCAGAACTTTTCAGCCCCATCGACCATTCGTTCTGCGAGCAATGTGCCCTGCCGACTGCCACTTAAGTTTGGCAATTCTTCGGGCTACGTCGGTAACCTTGGTTCTCTTGCACAGTCGTTTATAGGTGTTAAATCAAGTGCCCAGTACGCCACGGTGACGACTGCATGATACGCAAATCCATAGTCTGAAACTTAGCTTGGAACAGTAAGCAGTTTTGCACTTTTTTGGTCAAAAGGTTCATGGAAAAACGTATGAAAAGTGCCTGACAAATTCAATTCCACTCTCAGCAGCCTCGCTTGCCACCACGAGACCGATAGGACAGTTAACAGAGAATAACAGTTATTGGTATAGTACACGAAGAGTGCTTATAACACTCTTCGTGTACAATATAATAACGCCTTTAGAGCTATATTAAAGCTGCCCTGGCGGTGTAGTGCGACTGGCATGTTCGTTGAGAACAGAGTTACTGATTTTTACGGGCTCATGAGGAGACTCAAGGCATCATTGCTGCCACGATTATGTGCATGAAAAAATCAATTTGTATCTGTAGTATTTCGCTGTGTGTACCTGATAAGACGATAATACTTATGCTGAAGTGATTTAATTTTATTAAGTTAATTTATTGTCATTTGTTTTAATTTTAATAATGTATGTAATGTAATTTTTTTTTTCTAATTTTAATAATTTCATTTAATGTATTGGGTTATTTTTTTTAATTTTTTTTTAATTTTAATTTAACAATGTATTGTAATTTTTGTTATATTTTTATGGGTTAATACCTGAAATAAACGATTATTATTATTTGCATTCGTTACAATTACACCATCATGTCGAAATAGTCCCTCCCTCCCCCACCCGAAAATGGCTCGGCTAGGCTCATTACAGACCCACCATACGACTGGCCACTGGCCATACCCCTGGTGGTACGGTGGGCGTAAAACTGTACCACTCACCTAACCTAACCCAAATGATTTACCAACAATAGAGAGGATCTGGCGTTCGACCGCCGCTACCTCAGCACCGCTTGCCTTCGCGCTTTAATGGTCACAGTTCTAACCTAACCCAAACGATTTTTCTAAGAGGTATAGTTTTAGACACCATACCACCCTCCTGGTATGGTGTTATGTGGCCAGTGTTATGATGGGTCCGAACACGCTTGGCTTCGCACTTTACAGCCACTACCTTTTAATAACTCCCTCTATGTTAGTCTATTCTAATGAGTTTGAAAAAGAAGCGTTTTTACAATTTTAAGCCAGCTTAAAATCTACTTCTATGACTAAATATTATGCAGCACAATATTTGGTACGGATTACAAACTGGAGTATCTATTTTTTTTAATCTAACTCGCCTTTTTGTCATAATATATTTTTTAGTCACAGCAAATGTTTTTTTTTTGTCATTTTGTTTTTGTTAAGTATGTCATTAATTTCACATTATTAGGAAAAAAGTATTTCTTTTTAATTTATTAACTAAATTAAACTAAAATGGTGCAGAATCTATCTAGCACCGACTAATAAATAAAATTCAATTACACAAACAAACATTCTAATAAGGAAAAAGAAAAAAATATTACACCTAATTGAAAACTGTAACAGTCGCACTCTCAAACAGTACTGAATTTGAAGTCACTGTGAGTCACTTTCCAGACGTAAAGTGTCAATTTTGAGGTTAAATTATCTGCCATCTTTTTCTTTACAATCGGTTAGAACAAGAAAGCAATAATTTTAGCTAGACTTAGTCGATGCCATAAAGATTTAACACTAATATAGGTGTATTATGTAAATGACAGATATGGTTATAATAGTTTAGTTCAAATCTTGGGCCCAATGTTGGACAAGCAATTGATGTTGGTTTAGGCTATTATCACGCTCCAAATACCAGCATCTTAATCTGCAACAAAAGAAAAATTCTCATTGATAAATTTTTCAAAAACTGGTAATGAGTAGAATAGTTAATTATTTATAAGACAAGTCAATAATTATGTGATAACTGGGCAATTCGTACAATAAATGTGGAAGCAAAGCGTTTGGTTCGAGACCGTGGAACTTCAATCGTATAGCGGTGACGCTTCGCCGTATCTCTGCTCGTCCGGTGATGGAATGGAGATGGGGGAATTCAGTTGTGCAATTGAGAAAAACTTACATGAGATTGGCGATCATTCAGCTGCCTTCCTGCAGACGGGACATGTCTGCTTCTCTTGCAGCCACGGCATTATGCACTCTGTGTGGAAGTTGTGCGTGCAAGGCAGCGAAGTCACTTCTTGATTACGAAGCATTACGTCAAAACATATGGAACACTCCTCAAGGGTCCACGAGCGCTCGCGACTGAAAAATGAATACAAAATAAAGGTTATTATAACACATTAACCTTTAGAGCGGTCGGATATAGCTGAGAAGTTTTAATTAAAACGTGCTCAATACGCCACCGCCAAAAAAACGTTACACGCCACATTTTTAAGACCATAACAAATTCAACTAAATGAAGTATTCGTATTTTTTTCCTTTTACTTAAAACTAGATTACGCCGGAACTAGATTATGCCCCTGCTTCGCACGAGTGCAATGTAGATCAAACTATACATATAAACTTTCCCCTTGAATCACTATCTATTGATGAAATACGAATTAAAATCTGTCTAAAGTTCTAAGCGTACTGAGGGATAGACAGCGAGAAAATACTTCGTTTTATACAATGTAAAGAAGTATAGAAAGGGTTTTTTTTTTTACTATTACATAGGCTTGCGTTTGACCGCAATTCACCTGATCGTAAGTGATAATGCGGCCTAAGTTGGAACACGCTTGCCTAAGATGAACTGGTTCACTCGTGCCTTGAAGATACCCAGATTATACTTATCAGGGAACAGAGAGGCGGGCAAGGAATTCCACAGTCTGGCAATTCGCACAATAAATGTGGAGTCAAAGTGCTTGGTTCGAGACCGTGGAACTTCAACCATTATAGCGGTGACGCTTCGCCGTATCTCTGCTCGTCCGATGATGGAACGGGGATGGGGGAATTAAATTGTGCAATTCCAAAGCACACTCTCCGAAATTATAAAGGGGTTTCTTGTTTGCGGGTAAAAGCTAGTGTTAGGTGTAAGACTCCACGGTTCCTAACCTGGGGGTAATTACCTCTGCGGGGGTAAAACTGGTATTCTGCGGGGGTAAAACTGGTATTCTGCGGGGGTAATAAGTGGTTATATACTATAACAAAAATTACACCAAATCTAGCTTGCCAGTGCATTACCAACAAAACAACACCACCACTAAAAATGTTGTATTTGCAAGTTTTTTAATGTTAGGTTTAGTAAAATCTGTAAAGATTAAATAGATAGAGAATGTGACTTGTAAGAACTTACTCAATATTTTTGTCCAATTTTTATATGTCTAATAAAGTCAATTTGTATTTATGTGTGTTGTTTTCATACATATTTATATCGATGGTTGTTTTGTTCTGTGTTCATTGGTAACATGAGGGAGGGCGGGAGGGGTAAATCAGATTCTCTAGTTAGGTCATAGAGTTGACAAGACCGAAAAGGCTAGGAACCACTGGTGTAAGTAAACATAGTCAAAGTCAAAGTCAAAGTCAAATCATTTATTTCAATTAGACCATTATAAGGCACTTTTGAACGTCAAATGAGAAAAAAAAATTGATTCTAGGTGCCCATTCCAAAAAGTAGTTTTGTATGGAGAAGAATGGGCAAGAAACTCCATACTTACCTACTCTTTTAAAAACGATGTTAACAATATTTGCATTTACAGGAATTATATAATTATACGTGAATACGATGTACCTTGCATAAAAACACTAGGTATTTGAAAGTGTGACTAAGTTATATGTACATAGATACACAGTGTTCACATATTACATATTACAATTAATGTTGAAACAGTAGACGACCACTCCTTATATTTTAACAAACAATGAATCAGTATGTGAGCCTGAGCAGTGTATAAAAAAAGAGTCAAATATATATATGCACATATTTATACTAAGTATGAAATTAGGTATTTTAAATTAGCAATCGGTTCGATTTTGTCTAGACTGTCGATCGTCCTATGGAGCTAGACCAGCATGTTTCCAAGCATTCTTATCTTGAATATAGTCCTCTAGATTATAATAAGCTTTTTTACAGAGTGTACTTTTAATATATGATTTAAATTTTGTTTCACTTAGTTGTAATATATCACTAGGAATTTTGTTGTAGCACTTAACACAGTACCCCATAAAAGATGTATGGACTTTAGACAATCTAAAATATGGTTGAGCTATTTTGTCCTTGTTTCTAGTATTAAAGTCATGTCTATCACTTACTTTATTAAACATATGTAAGTTTTTTCTTACATACATAATATTTTCATAAATAAATTGGCAAGGCACTGTCATTATATTAATATTTTTAAATAGTTCCCTAAGAGATTCGCGGCGACGTAGATTATAAATGGCCTACTAACTATACTGTCATAGTTAATTACGTAGCAGACAGGATAGGAATTCCAGCGAAAATACTATTTCTTTTCAAGTTTTTGACATTCATTGGCACTGAAGAGAGAGACATTGCGATTAGATTTTGAACGTAAAGAACGTTCAACGTTACGGGAATTGAGCTTCCAGATAACATCACTGGGTCACAAAGTAGGTAAGGCTGCGGCGCGCCCGAGCAGAGAGACCACTCAGAACAAACCGCCAGTTTTCGCACGCACACATTGACATTACGTTTATAGACATTCTCAAGCAGTTTCAAGCAAACTTCAGTCTCGACTGTCACGAGTTGTCTAAATGAAAAAAATTAGAGACATTGACGTTTCAAGAAAACGTTGTTATGAAAAAATTGCAAAGAGTTCCAACCAGTGTCAATATTTCATATTGTCACAAATAAAACCTACAGAGTCAATACAGTAGCAGCCCTAGTGACCCTGGCAAGTTTAGGTAATTGTTTTTGAAGATGGCGGGAGCGGTCCTTCTGTAACCTTTATATTTTGTGACTGGGTGCCGAGATGGGACTAAACCCTCTTCCCGGACGTGTCGGATTGCCGTCCCATCGGACTATAAGAGTGAGGAAAGAGGGAGTGCACTTGAGTTTGCGCACACACTTGTACGTATTGCGAAAAAAACACTAGTCGAATGGTAATAAAGATATCTAATAATATACCTAAGGTTATTAGAGAGAACTGCGGCCCGGCTTATTTCAAAAGCATCTCAGAGCATGGCTTGTAGAAAATTGTTTTTACAGTATTAAGGATTTCATGAACTCCAGGACAAATGGAAAACTTGCATGTCTTGAAAATTAAATTTTTACATTTTTATTTTAAGCTGCTGATGTCATAATTTAATTTCATTGGTAGTCAGTCATGGCAAAGTTGATATTTGGACAATTTGTACTTAATTTAATTATTAATATTTTATTTATCTTTCTCTTTGACATGGGAATTTAATTATTTTGTTTTATTTTATCATTTTTAACATTAGTATTGTCACAAAAATTTGCATGCCGAAATGAGCAGGCGGAATATGTAGGACTATTGTGTTTTTGTTTTTAAAATCTGTAAAATACCATATTTCTGGCAAATAAATGAATCTGAATCTTGTACACCATATACAACAAATAATATACAACCGCACGGTCCGCCCCAGACTCTACCAGTATCATTTTGCGCTTACACGGGCAACCCAATTGCGCAATCCTTGTAAATTTGATTAACAATGACGTCTGCGTAATACCTAGTAATTTACAACACATTGAAAATTGTATAAAAATTTCCAGCCATTGCGTAATTTTACATTTCACTAGGTAATTCCTACGATTTCGTACGCATGATTTTTTTACGGATTTCTAATCTTTTTTATAATAAAATATAGCCTATAGCACTCTGGCATAACGTAGCTTCCTATTAACGAAATAATTAACAGATTCGGACCAGTAGTTTTGGAGAATAGCCTGAACAAACACAAACCCAAAGGATCATGGCAGGATTTGTACAAAATAATAATAATATGTGGGGACATTTCACACACGGCCATCTGACCCCAAACTAGGGAGACCCTGTACTATGGGTGTCAGACAGCTGATATACATACACAAATATATTTTAAATACATACATATATAGATAAACAACACACACCCAGACACAAGATAAATAAGATGTTTAGAGAAGTTGAAATCCTAATTCTTATATTCTTGGATACCTAAAGAGTATCTTCAGGCATTTACAATATTTTTAACCCCCCCCCCCCCCAAAAAAAAAAGAATGTTAAAGCATTATTTTAGAACAAAACGGCGACTGACAGTAGCAGTGACATTGACAGTCGCAGTGACATTGACAGTCGCAGTGACATTGACAGTCGCCGTTTCACAGTTCTAACACAGAAATTGCATCGTTTTTTGGAAAATAATGTCACAAATAATGATTATTTTTATATTTAAGATTTCACACAATTGTTACATCTCTTGTCTGCCAATTTGATACATCCGTTAATGTCTCTTGTCACTTTCATTTTTTTATAAACACAAAATGGGCGACGAGAGGAAACGAAAAACTGTCATTTTCATTTCGAAATATTTTACTTATGCGGGGGTTTGAAAATATGGTGAGTATATCAATCTACTCCTGGTAATGTATTCTCCACATTGGAAAATATTGTAAACCCTCTAAATGTATTTTTTATACATACATATGAATGTATGGATCTCGCCATGATTCTTTAATCCATACTTAATATTATAAATGCGAAAGTAACTCTGTTACGCTTTCACGATAAAACGGCTGAACCGATTTTGATGAAATTTGGTATTAAAACAGCCTGAACCCTGGGGAAGGACATGGGCTACTTTTTATTCCGCGACATCGTCTGCATCTGCGATAACCAACATTTACGCGGACGAAGTCGCAGCACAAGCTAATACTTAATATTATAAATGCGTTAGTAACTCTGTTACGCTTTCAAGATAAAACGGCTGAACCGATTTTGATAAAATTTGGTATGAAAATAGCTTGAACTCCGGGGAAGGATGTATGCTACTTTTTACGAAACGTTAAAAGTTAAAAGTCGCGGGCAAAAGCTAGTTTATAAGAATTAGTGAAGATGACACTGGGATTTTATTGAGGAATTCTTTACAACTGTGAACAATAATTGTGAATTTATAGCAAATTCAAATGCCCGTGTAAGGGTGTTACCAGACCAATCGATCGATCGTCCATCGACGGCATCGATCGATGGTAGAATGGATTAGTCGACGTCGAACGAGCTGATTGATTATTATTACTGATGGATTATAGCTGGGGTTAATCGATCAACGTCGACCGATGCCATCGACCGGCAATCGACCGATTAGTTAGTGGAACCGTATCCGTCGATCAGCCAAAGCTACCACACCAATCGATCAACGTCGATCGATGTCGATTGGTGGCATCGATCGACGGTCGATCGATTGGTGTAGTAGCACCCTAAGATCCGGATACCATGCTTTGAGCGTGCAAAACAAACTACAACAATCACAAGTACATTGTCTTAGTACGGCCGAATATTGAACCTGTCTGAGTAGTTATTACGTATATGTCAGTAACTAATACGTTCAAGCATACATTAATGAAATAATTAACATTAGTAATTAGTTACATTACAAACCAACACTTGTACTCAATGTGTTTACTACAATATTAATTGACATACTTTTAACGAACTGCGGAAACCGCGATGCCCTCGTAAAGGTCCAAAATGTATGGACCAAAAACTCAAAATCGAAACGTAATCGATACGGCCAAACTGTGTGCACAAGAATTCCCTTCTTCTCGTCTAGTCGTTCACTCTTGACACTGGTCGTGATCATGTGGCGTCGCCCACAACTGCGGTCGCAGCCTTCGCGATCCGTCTTCACCGGTCTCTATTGGCTGCATGTCGAGCACATTCTGTCACAGGGATCTTGGCGGCAGTCAAACTCAAAGTATTTCAATTAGACCATACCCATTTACAACGACCGATCGTTTTAAAGATCAAAAAACAGTCTGGCGAATACCCTCAATTTAAAAATAATAAAGAGCGATAATTCTTGCTTATTGTTTACCAATCGAAGCAGTGATCATTTGACAGTGTTTTGGTGCATAGATAATTATCTTATGATCATAATTTTGAAGTGTTTTTGTATTTTAATTCGTATTAGCGCAATTAACTTTCACCATGTCTTCAAAACGGTCAGTGTTTACAAATTAACTTGTGATTAAAATATATTTTATGTACGTTTTTTATAAATTCATATCCTGTCTAACAAAACTGTGAAATAAAATTTGATCTTGTCATATCTTTTACAAAAAACAAATGATATTATACTCGATGATCGTTTTAACGATCTGTAGTAATATGGGGATAATAGTAATATGTCATCCTTTCATATCCAGGAATACTAATAGACCATTGTCTCTCAATCAAATCATTGACGAATTGGACCAACAAGTTGATAATGGCCCATTTAAAAAAATATATCACCATTTTACCACTAGATAACGCGAATGCTGATATCACAGATGAAGATTCTGGTGATAAGAAGTTTGTAACTCTGAATAATCTTCCAGGTTTGATATATACAATTATATCTCATATAAATCAATGTTATTTTCTCATGTCAGTTGTAATATTATATTTTTCTATCTAGGTGCTCAGCTAAGAACCCCTGCTGAGGTAGAATAAAGTGACGAGGACAGTGACTTGTCTGCTTTAGCTAAAAGAATTCGAAGCACCGAAGAACCCCTAATTGTGGAAGGTCGTCCACCTGAGTAATCTACTGTAAAGAGCAAGGAAACACTTCATTTCACTCGTTGTCTTATTGCCCACTCTATTCTTTCAATCGCGAAAGTATTTGTATATTTGACCAATAATTCGATAACAGTGGTTGGTCGTGAGGATTATTGCGATTTCTCAGAGTATAATTCTGTTTCTTTGGTACAGTTGGATGATTCCACAGTCAGCCGTTCCTTTTGCTGATCCAACTTGAATCAGCAAAAGAAACGGCAGACGTAGGAACTGCTAATAACTGGAGCTGAATTAGATATAGATGGTTTAGGTTGACGACCTTCCACAATTAGAAGTTCTTCGGTGGTTCGACTTCTTTTTGCTAAAGCAGACAAGGGTACACTGTCCTTGTCACTTTCGGAACACATGTATTCTATCTCAGCAGGAGCTCTTAGCTGAGCACTTAGATATAAAAATATAAATACCTAAAATAATTTAAATAAGATCTATAATTATCTAACCTCGAAGATTGTTCAGAGTTACAAACTCCTCGTGACCAGAATTTTCATCTGTGATATCAACATCATTCGCGTTATCTGGTCGTAAAATGGTTATATTTCTTGGAAATGGATCATCATCGTCTAATTGTAACAATTCGTCAATGATTTGATTGGGAAAAAATATTTAGGTTTATTGTGCATTCCTGGGTCTGTAAGTCAAAAATACATCCCCAAATTACTACCGATCGTTAAAACGATCCGCATTTTCTGAGTTTTCCTGAAAACTCCGATTTTTTTTGTATTTTTCCATGTTTACTATATGCATCAAGGTAACAAATACTAAAAAAAATACTGTAGACGAGATAAAAAAAAGTTTCAGTAACAACTGGGTTAAAAGCCACTTTTGAACGTCAGATCTGATGGAGCCCGTCCATCCAGTCCATCTACATAAATGTAGCAAAGTTGTAATATCATAATCTATGGGGTATGGGACCTATAGGCTGTCAAATTATGCTTGCGATTACACAGCTGTGCGGTGCCAAAAGAGTCATGCTGTCGATTGTGTTATTTACCAGTCACGCCATAGAATCCATATATATGCTATTAACGTTATTACACTAAAAATAATATTGACATACTTACACTTTACAAAATAATAATAGAAATAAAATACTGAAATTCTTTGAATACTTTGACAGCCCATAGCTCCTAGCTCCGATATTCACCAGATTAGGATGTTGCAACTAATTTTAGATTACTTAAATTTAGATAGTTCTAGGAAATTATTGTGCACATATTTTGACCGTATCTATTGCACTTACATTTTTAGGTGAATTATGAAACCATCTCCTTTTTAGGGTTCCGTACCGTAAAAGAAAAAAACTTGAGAGGTGTCAAGGGACACCCGGATGGAACGAAGTTCCTTTCGATTAATTAGTGAAGGAATTGTAATAAAATTTTATTTTTTTTAAGTTATAATAATATTTTTTTTATTATTAACAAATATAATGTAATTAAAAGACAATTTAATTAAACGTGCCCGTTTATGTATCGAGCGAAATGGACTCCATATTGAGCAGTTGCTTCGATACAGGGAAGTGTAAATTTTATACCTAATAGGTAAGTTTTTTAATTAAGCCAAAGTTGATTAAAACTGTGTTTGTGAATAGCTCTAATTTATTTAAATAGGTTACCTATAGCACCTATAGGTACCTACGCCTGCCTGCCTTTCTTTTTCTAGCAAAAGAGTACCTACTCACTTACATAATTACAACTACAAATAATTCGCCAATGATAAAAGTACTAAACATATCGCCGTAGGTACCTAGTTTAAAGAGTTCGCCGCGCCGCCTTTAAATACATAAACATATTCTACGAAAAGCGAATTCGGACTTTATTTTGTAAACGTAAACGGTTAAAAATTGAAATTTTACCAAACTAGGTATGATAAAATTATTCTGAGAAACGTATAGGCTGGTGCCCGACCGGACAATAGGAGCTATGTGCAACCGAATTTCACGGTTAATGTGTAAAAATAAGGTTTTAATTCGCTCCAATATTTTCATAGAAAAGCCGCCATTCAACTAATAATGAACTCTATTTGACAGTTCTAACGATTCAATTTAGCTTATTATAGCATGTCGTGACAACTTTTCGTAAGAATTTTTTCCGTCTAGCCCCCTTTCACAACGCGCGATAAGGAACTTCGTTCCAAAAACGGAACCCTTATAGGACCACTTTGTTGGCCGTCTGTCTGTCTGTCAAGACCCTTTATCTCGGGAATGCGTAGAGGTATCGAGTTGAAATTTAAACCATATACTAAGGTCCACAGTCCCTTGAAGCTGTGAAAAAGTTAAACTTCTAAGTTAACGTGAAAATAAGACAAGGCCGTTTACGTCTCAAAAAACGTACATTTCGACACTTTCAAGGGAATCATAATATACTTAGGGTACTTTCCGTTGACCTAGAACTATGAAATTTGGCAAGTATTATCGTCTTATACTATAAATACAGGGAAAAGTCTGAAAACTATACATTTGTAATTAAATCATCTATACATATAATAAAACAGTAACAAAACTGTGTCTGTACATTGAATATATTAAAAAAAAATAATTGAGGGGGGTTTAGGAACAGTAAAAGAGCACGAATCCAAAAAAAAAATTCTGTCTGTTTGTCTATTTGTTTGTACACGCTAATCTTCGGAACTACTGGGCGGATTTGAATGATTTTTCTTTTGTTGTATAGGTATTCAGTCTGGACAACATATAGGCTATAATTTACCTTGGAAACTTGACCCTTGACATTGAACACCTGATGCAGAACCGCAACAGACCAGCTAAACTATAAGAGATACAAAAATGGTACCATAGCAAAAATTGTTCCACGTGACGAGCATTCTCTGCCGAGAGAATAAATTTGAAGATCTGGAACACCTGATGTGGAACTCCAAGAGCCCAGTTACACCATGACACATATAGGAATGACGTCTTAGCAAAAGTTGTTCGGTCTGATGGGCATTTCCTGTTGACTTATAAAAATCGAAGATCAGAAACATCTGATGTGAAAATCAAAGCTATCACTAATTTCACTGTATCTTATAAAATAACATAAGCTGGGAGTACCTCCACGCGGTGAAGGCGGTAACAGTTTAGGACTGATTTTTGATGACGATGGTATATCATTGAAAATTTGACTCTACTGGCCAAAATTCCCATTTTTTTTTATTTTATCGAATAAATATATGCCTTCGGGCTTATGTTATTTTGGTGTTTAATTTCCTTTTCCATTTATCTTCGTGACACGGTAGCCTACCCGGTAACGCAGGGGAGCAGTCACTTAGATTTTAATTGATCAGGTATCTTCTTCTTTACAATAAAACTATAACCATGCCTAGAAAGAGGTCAAATCTTTCCCAATGTTCCAAAGGAGCTAAAAGATTGAGGATCATAAGATCCCAAGAATCTACCGACGAGCGTCAGGAGAGACTTGATGCTGTTCGAGAACATCAGGCTGCAACTCGCTCCATGGAAACCTCTTCTGATCGCGAAGCACGCCTGCGTTCTCAGCGTATTTACGCATCTACATCCAGGTCTCTAGAGACCAGTAAAGAGTATGATGCGCGACTGACCGCTGATCGTGAACGTCATACATTGTCTCGCGAGTCGGAGACGTTCACGGATAGAGAATTGCGCTTGAGTTCTCAGCGTATCTACGCATCTGCTGCGGAACGTGATGCGCGACTGTCCGCTGATCGTGAGCGACATGCATTGTCTCGCGAATCGGAAACGTTTACCGATACAGAATCACGCTTGAGTTCTCAGCGTATTCGCACATCTACTAACAGGTCTTTTGAACCGAATGATGAACGTGATGCACGACTAACTGTTGATCGAGATTATCATACACTAGCGACCCGACCCAGCTTCGCATTGGCCTATAGCCTTCCTCGGTAAATGGACTATCCAACACAAAAAGATTTTTTTAATTCGAACCAGTAGACCCTGAGATTAGCGCGTTCAACCAAACAAACAAACAAACTTCAGCTTTATAATATTATAGTATAGATTGTCCCGAACACGCACACAACAAAATATTCATAATCAGTTAGAAAGTGAGAGAAAAAGAATTGCTGGAGTACGGCATGAAGAGACAGAAGAAGAGCGCAACGAACGCTTGAATTCTGATCGACTTCGACATTCTCTGAACAGAATGTCGATATCATCTGAAGAATCGGATGTGTCTCAAGATATAGCCGTAGGTCATGGCAACCTTCCTTGGGTTGGTAAGGAACGGAGTTCATTTACGTATACTCCTATGATTGACTACGCCACATATTCCGCCATCGGAGGTATGATTCAAAATTGTACTTTTTGAACGTCTCGAATCATCTCGCGCATCCCGTTGTTTTCCCGTCCCCGGGCTCTTAGAATTCGACATCAGACGTTTCAGATCTTCGATTTTGCCGACCCCGTTGTCGCTGGCATAAGCAACAGGATCCGCGTACGAAGTCGCGGGCAGAAGCTAGTTAAAAATATATTCTTTATTTATAATGAGCTTTTGTCCGCGATTTGGTCTGTGTGAATGTCGGTTATCGCGGATGCAGACGAAGTCCCGGATTAAAAAGTACCCTATGTGCTTTCCCAGGGTTTAAGCTATTTTCATATCAAATTTCATCAAAATCGGTTCAGCCGTTTCATCGTGGAAGCGTAACAGACAGAGTTTCTCATTCATAATATTAGTATGGAAGTATGGATATGTAGAGGGTACCTACTTTGTACGGAACCCTCGGTGAGCGAGTCCGACTCGCACTTGTCCGGTTTTTATGGTAATTTTTACTTATGACGTCACTTCAAGTTAGTCATTTGCCAACTCGATTAACTATTTTTTTATTTCAAAGCGACTAAAACTCTAATTTTACAGTAAATTGGAAATTAGTCCTGTATAATCTGTATTGAAATTACTGGGTAATGGTGTCATCTACTACCCTTTTGTTAATAAGACACAATACAAATCACATGCATAAACAAACAGTATTCATTTTTATTGCGTGCGTAATTTTAATAATAGCGTTTACGCCCGCATTGTATGCATTGTACGAGTATCTCATACAGAGTTTTGAAGATATGTAAATTTTTAAGACTTCTAAAAAATCCTTTTTTACAAAAAGAGACAACCACCTTCAAAAACTAAAAGTGATAAATAACTTTGAAGGCGGTTGTCTTTTTTGTTAAATAGGTTTTTTTTTATTTTAAGCTTCGTTCAAGAGCTACGGTGCCACAGACACACAGAAACACACACAGACACGTCAAACTTATAACAGCCCAATTTTTGCGTCGGGGGTTAAAAAAAAGATGGCCGTCACGGGACGCCCGGCAGATAAAAAACATCTCAGTGCATATTGAAGTTTCTAATTAATAAGAACCAATAACTAATTAAGAAAAATATTAAGGCGTGCGTACGAGCGGTAAACATGTCAAATATACTATAGTCGGAGAGATTATAGTAAGCAACTCATACAGAGAAGCAACGGAGTGTATAGTATGCGCGCACACACACACAACACAGTCGACGAGAGGGGACGTGACGTGAGAGCGTCATGCCGTTTGCCGTCACGACAAACTGGTCGATGTTACTGCCAAAGTGCGCCATCGCCAATAAATGATTCACATCAAACATAAGTACAAACGTTGTAGACATGCAGGTTAGTCTATAATTTTCGTCTGTTTATATCCGATACCGATTATTTGTAACACATAAGATTTAATGTACAGTCACCAAAAGAGATAAATATCCATGTCGCCGGGAATAGTTAATGTTTATTTAGAAACCGATGGGTATTTATGTATAAAATAATATACAATTAATGGATAATAAGCAGTTCAATGATTTAATTAAATTTAATTTGAAGCCTCCATTGGTTTGTAAGAAAACTTCAACTATTCTCGGCGACATGGATACTTATCTCTTTTGGTGACTGTACCTACATAGAAACTATAAATAAAAAGATCCACCCACATGCATTAAAATTAGTAAAAAAATAAAACATTTTTGTTATCATTTTTTAAATTTAAATAATTCGCTTACAACGCCTGTTGCCTTATAATAGTCATTTGTTCTTCTTCTGTCCTGAAATACACAAAACTGTATTTGAGAGCTAATTTGAGAGACGGGTCTGATTTTAAAATGATACTTTTATACAGGTATAAAGCAGAAATGCATTAATTTACAAAAAAATATGTAGATGCACAATTCCTGACAGATTTCACAACCAAAAGTGTGTTGATGGATCAAATTAAACTACTTAACTAATTTGAAACAATTTCGACCCTATTCCTTCTATTCAGTAATTTTTTAAACACTTTAAACTAATGACATGAGCGCACATTCTCAGATATAGCACTCATTTTTTGGGTATATTTTGAATCACTATGAGTGTATCTTTGTTTTTTGAATATTAATGCAGAGACAACGCTATACAGAATCAAACATCTTTTGTAAAACTTAATGGGTTTTAACGGTCACATAGACAGAATGTGCGCAGTGTGGTGCGCGCCGCGAATAGCACCACCCTGTTTCTACCCGTGGGTGTCGTAGAAAACGACAGAGAGATATTGACCAGAAGATGGGCAGCAACGTCTTTCTGAGTAAAATTACGCCTACTGTGATCGCCAACATGCATCGGCCAAGCATGGCGACTACGGCTGAACCCCCCCTTGGGGGAGACCTATGCCCAGCATTGGGCGTGTAAAGGTTGATATGATGATTATGACACAGAATGTTCCAAAACTCAATGCCAAGCTAAGAATGGGCAAATGCGATTATAAAAAACTCTCAAAATTTTTTCTGTTAAATTCAATAAAAGCAATGATTTTTTTTTTTCATAGCAGTGTATTTTAAAATGCACTAAGTATATTTTGTTTCACTTTGTGATGTATAGACCGATTTTTTTTTTATTCTGCCCATTTCTGCTTCACTCTGAACGTTCAATTTTTAAACACCCTGTACATGTTGTGTAAAAATAAAAATAAAAAACAAAATGAACGAGAAAGACCCTTCACCTGAACAAAAAAAGACACAGTCACAGTAAAAAAAAACATCGAAACGTACTATAAATGCTTAGTAGTACACTCTATGTAAATTTTAATATACCTATTATATTTAATAGGTACATATTATATTTTTCACGTTTTGTACTTATTTTGAAGGTCATAGAAAATTAATTAAAAAGTATTACCTGTAAGGAACTATTACTTAAGACGACGATATACGACTTTTACAGATTTTAAACTGACAATCACGTCAAAATGTGCAGTGTAAATGATTTGAAAAAAATATATGTTAAACTAGAACATTCTCTTAACCTTAAAGAAAGTGAATATTTTTGATGAAGTTCATATTAAATAGTTTAATTAACTCGTGAAGTTGTGTCTGACGCGGACAAAACATTGACAATCACACAAACTCTACCAGGTATAATTATCCGAAACTTACACTATCTTACAGACAATTTTATTATCTATCTTTTAGTATACGCCTTTTTTTTAATTTTGAAAGAATACTACTTTTATTTAATTTTTTCGACTAAATTTTGAAAGTTTTGGACGCAGATTGCGTCCGTTCTGCATCAGTTTTGCGTCCAAAACTCTCAAAGTTTAGTCGAAAAAATTAAATAAAAGTAGTATTCTTTCAAAATTCAAAAAAAGGTGTATACTAAAAGATAGATAATAAAATTGTCTGTAAGATGGTGTAAGTTTCGTTTAATTATACCTGGTAGATTTTGTGTGATTGTCAATGTTTTGTCCGCGTCAGACACAACTTCACGTATTAATTAAACTATATAATATGAATATAATTAAAAATATTCACTTACTAAGTGATTAAGAGAATGTTCTAGTTTAACATATATTTTTTTCAAATTATTTACACTGCACATTTTGACGTGATTGTCAGTTTAAAATCTGTAAAAGTCGGTTAATAGCCCCTTAATCTGTGGTATTATTATAAAATTGTAAAAAGTGAACCACTTTTTTTAACCCAACGTTATTACAGCACGGAGATGCAAGGAAAGAAAAGTCTTTCATGCGTATGATACATACGTATGTGGATTTCTATTCCATAAAAATTTTGATTTTAAAGGACTTTTATCGACACTGATATTTCAGTGTTCATAATCTATACCTACTACTTGATATCTTAAAATAAATTCAACCAATAAAACTAAGTTTTATCATAAAACGTACAAAGTTCAAATGTATAACCATTCATAGTACGTCCCGAAGCATTGAAAAAAACTTACATCCTTTTTCTCGGACTGATAAAATTTCCTAATCGACCCAACAACATAAACATAGGCGACCTCGCCCTGTCTTGTGGCACGTCGAGTGATGAGGTTGTGATGTCCCATTCCATGTTTTCTGAATCGGATGCCATACTGGATGACAAAGCATTTTGAAGTGACAAGTACCCAGTTTCAAATGTACTGTCACTTAGATAAACATCATTGGAAATGATATTGGAATCAGAATCACTTTCAGAAGCAGAATCACTTTCAGAATGTGAATCGTCTTCAGAATGTGAATCGCTTTCAGAATGTGAATCGCTTTCTTCGTTATTCAATTCTTCATCAGATATTGATTCTACAGTGTTTTCCAAGTTTCCATGTGAGCTATTCATGCTGGTGTCAGAAGTTTCGTTTTCCGATATTGTTGTGAAAGAGTCATCCGATTCAGACATAGGGCTAGTATGGTGAAATAGAAAATGTTATAAGAAAAACTAAAAAACAAACCGACTTCAAGAAGGTTAAGATTTACCACACATAAGCAAGTCAGCACATTCAGTACCACATTCTCAATACTTTTATCATGTTAGTAAAGAACTTCCCACATTATTTAATGAAGTCTTCTCTTCTAGATTGAAATATGACCTAAGTTGTGGTTGCTTGGTTACACTTGTTACTTTACGTACCTTTTATTTCATATTGCACGCAATACAGTAAAAAACAAACAAATTCTACTGTGTTTAATATATCAAAGCTGATATTGAGAATGGGCCAACCTGTTAAGTGTAGGGACCCTAAGGCCTGGTTTCTACCAAAGCAGAGAGGGTGTGGCTCATAAAGCCATTAGCAGAGAGGTCAGATCAAGATGTAAAAACAACGCAAGCCAATTGGCTACATAAGACAATCCCTCTTCTCTCTGCTTTGGTGAGACCTGAAGTTTTAAACATTTTTGTAGCTGAAATGGTATAAATAAATAGACCAGTGATTGTAGTAATTCCAGATGATTTAATTCATCCATTGATTGGCTTCATTGGACGATGAAAAGAATAAAAGAAAGCTATTGTATTTGTTAAAGTTACATCTAAACATACCTTTTCCTTTTTGAAGTTGGTTAAAGAACAGAATCAAATGAACAAGAAAATTTAATGAATGAAATGATGTTTGAATATTTTTTACAAATTCAAGCCCGTCACAGACATAGCTATAATATATATTAATATACGTCAGACATAGCTATAATCAAGGCGTATTACGATCAGCTATAATATATATTTTTACTACGTCTCCAAAATATGTGGACAGATATAGCAAGGCATATTAATATAAATTTCAAAAATGTGAAACAAACAACAATTGCAGACGTAATAAGGGCGAAAATATATTATTATATTATAGCTACCGTGTGTGGTGTGGTGGCTAGCTATAATGTATATTATAGCTACGTATGTGACGGGCTTTAATAGTTGTTATATACATAACCAGGGCGAAAAAGACTTCAATTTTTTTTTGTCTAAACTTTTCTTATGCTACCTACTTATTTACATTTCAGAATAGATGATAAAAGCAGCTGGTTATTTTGGTCTTATGTAGATAATTCAAATTTCAAGGAAATTGAGAAAGAAGATATTTTAAAAAATGCCATCAAATTAAGGACACCTGCCTAGGGCTGACCATTTGTAACAATGTTTTTGTCAAACAGAAATGGAACATATTTATATACCAATGCAGAAATCCTACAAAAAGTGGCGAGTGGGTCGAATTTGTCCAACAAAATAATCATTCAATCTCATATCAATCTTACAAAGAATCTGACCTGGGGAGAGGCTCCATACACACCAATTCCAGTCTAAAGCCCTTTATAACTTCTCAATAGTCAATATTGTAATTATTTTAAATGGAACAGAATTTTAATGATATCATTTGTGTTTAATCTGAACTTATTAGAATGTGATGAAAGAGAGGCAGAAAGAAGACTTATGACCTGTCAGTCTCAACTTACTCAACTAACTACAACTGCATAGGTACCTGTTTCTAAATAATCCAAATCCAAACAAGTCCATTTTTCTTCGTTAAAAAAACAACTATTAAAAATATACTTTTCTAACCACAATTTAAAATTCACATACGGCGACGACATCAAAATATATGGAGTAGAAAGCGTTTAACATTATTTATCGAAGGTAACAAAAGAAAAATGCGACTTCCTACCCTACAATACGAAATCGTGCCAAGCCAAAGCTTGCAAGCCAAAATGAGTCATAACACAATACTCACAAGGGTTGTGGTCGTTCACAGTTCCAATCGCTGGAAGAACCTTCAGAATTTAAATTTTCTTGCTTCTTGAATAAGTAATAGAGAGCGGCTCCGACACCGACGCCTATTGCCGCGGCCGCGATGCCGAGACCACGGCTTGAGCAGCTGTTTTTCTGCCTATCTTCCTCACGAACACTCATTTTTAAATGGATTTGAACTGCGTATTTGTTGTCGTAATGAATCTATTTTCGTTTTGTTTGGCTTGTCACTGTCAGTAAAATGTCAATTTGTGATCTGTCAAAACCTCACGTTCCGATGTTAAATTGGAACAAGCCCAAATTTTTAGCATTATTAAAACAAAAAGGTTTAAAATTCGAAGACGGGATCCAAAATTCTAAGATAGTACCTATAATATTCTTCAAGATTATATTGACAGAATTTGAATTATTAACATCATCCTGTTAATGAAGCTATATCTTCATGATTGTGATAAACCGTGGGTGGTAAAAACAATGATTTTTCAAGGTTTTAGCTTCGAGCATAAAACCTCGGTTTTGGTTGATTGTGAACGGCTTTTACGATCCATGCCACGCGATTATTAATGACCACATGATTTTAATGTTAAAATCCAAATAATGAGATTTTTTACTGTACCTATTATTAATTAAATTAAATCTTAACGTTTTTTTTAAACTTTATATTTTAATTTACCTGCTTCCATTAAATGAAATGAATTTATTATCACTAAGTCTATTCTAAGCTTGTGTGAAATGGATCTCATTTTCTTTGTAACTTTTTAATGTCAACAAAAATAATATGTTCTCGTTCTATTTTTTGCTTTCTTGTCAGGGGAATTACGCCGAATTCGGGAATCTAATAGGAGGGGAGCAAAAAGTAGCCCGTTCAATTTTGTTTTTATCGTTATCGAACAATAGGTATTCATCTCGAAACGCGAAGCAAACTTTAGAAAAAAAAAGGTATTCTCAGTGAAGAATAGAATCTCCTTGGTAACGAAATAATAATTTACTTACTTTGCGCAATTTCTTTGAGAAAGTGCAGAGCAGTGATATAACTTTTTATTGCAAGTAGGTAAGTGTAAAAATATTGTTTTGTGTATGAATACCAAATAAGTTGAATGCAAATGCATTCATTCGTCCTTGTCAGTGCCTACGGATGTGATTTAATTTTTCATCATCGTTCTATTTATAATTTTAATTGTTTGTTGTGGTTAAGATCGCGGTTTGCCAATTCGTATAGGTACCTAGATGAATAGTTTATTTGTTTTTTGTTTGAACGTGCGAATCTCGAGAACTATTTGTCCGATTTTGATAGTTCTTTCGCTACTGTGATGCTACGTTATCCCTGCGGACTACCTATATGCTATATTTTATTCTAAGGAAATTTAGGGATCCCTAATAAAATTGACCGCGCGTTCGCGACCGCGGTATTGTAAGTAATAAGTAGCCTACCTTAATTGTTTTACTATTGTGTCTGCTAATTAGTCAGTTGAGCTGATGATAATACAAATATGAGTTCGTATAATTAACTACAAAGTAGGTTATTTACCTACTTTGAAGTTAATTATGTGTACTTACTTAATTGATAAAAATACTAGGTAGGTACTTAATTATTATGTTGATCAAGTAGATAAATATCTAGAAAGTAGGTAGGTATAAAACAGAAAGTCATAAAATTACAAATACCCGATAACACTAAATGTTTCTAAAGCCTAAAAATATTATCAGTTTGTTTATTAATACATTCACGTAAAGACTAGCTAGAATACCTAAGTGAAACAAATTATTTTTTTTATGTACCTACCATAAACTGTGATGCATCTCTTTATCCCATGCCAATAAAGTAAAGAATTTAAAATGGCGGCGCCATATCCTCTCTTTCGTTGGATATACTGTGCGAGTGAACCGGCATGATACGTTCCAGCTCCATTGTTCTGCCGCCATTTTTAGGGTTCCATAGCCAAATGGCAAAAAAACGGAACCCTTATAGATTCGTCATGTCTGTCTGTCCGTCCGTATGTCACAGCCACTTTTTCCCGAAACTATAAGAACTATACTGTTGAAAGTTGGTAAGTAGATGTATTCTGTAAACCGCATTATGATTTTCACACAAAAATAGAAAAAAAACAATAAGTTTTGGGGGTTCCCCATACTTAGAACTGAAACTCAATTTTTTTTTTCATCAAACCCATACGTGTGGGGTAGGATAGATCTTCAAAAATGATATTGAGGTTTCTAATATCATTTTTTTCTAAAATGAATAGTTTGTGCGAAAGATACTTCCAAAGTGGTAAAATATGTCGCCCCCTCCCCCTGGAACTTCTAAAATAAGAGAATGATAAAACTAAAAAAAATATTTGATGTACCATGTAAACTTCCACCGAAAATAAATTGGTTTGAACGAGATCTCAAATAAGTTTTTTTTTTTAAGTCATAAATCATAAACCGCAATTTACCTCACCTTCAATCAACTTAAATATAAAAATAAAATAAAAAAAGCTTTTTACAAAATAGCCCCGCCTTCAAAAGGTGAAAAATAACTTTAGCACAGAACACACATTGACTTTAGTTTCGAAATTCAGTGGCTTTGTTCTGTTTGTTGTTTTGTATTGCCACCGACTTCCGAAACTAAAGTCAATGTGTGTTCTGTGCTAAGTTATTTTTCACTTTTTGAAGGCGGTTGTATTTTTTGTAAAAAGCTTTTTATTTTCCACTTTTTAGTACCTACTTCTCATCTAAATCTAAGAAGAGATTGAAAGTTAACTACTACAAAGATTGATGAAACGAAAACGTCGTCTATGTAAAATTTTTGGGTATTTGTTGATTTTTCAAAAAGTGCTGAATCAATTTTGATAAAATTTACATGAGACCACACTGAAGCATACCCTATCCTAATAAAATATATATGTAGGATCGTCACTGAGCGATCGAGGAGGAGTGCCGAGCGGTATAGTACATCGTCAGGACTATAGGCGTTCCCATTATCCCATTATCGATAAACAAGACCTGTAAAAACAATTACACACTATTAGTAAAGAAAACATAATACAAATGGTAATCAGTAACAAGAATAAAGTAAGTTAAAGGTACAGCAACAATACAGTTATTCGAACAGACCATTAAGGTCCCACAGTTCGTACAGTGGCCACGCCACCCAATGATAAACGAACAAACCCTTAAGGTTTACAGTTCGTACAGCAGCCTAAGCCACCCAATGATAAACGAACAAACCCTTAAGGTTCATAGTTCGTACAGCAGCCTAAGCCACCCAATGATAAACGAACAAACCCTTAAGGTTCATAGTTCGTACAGTAGCATAAGCCACCCAATGATAAACGAACAAACCCTTAAGGTTCATAGTTCGTACAGTAGCATAAGCCACCCAAATACAAAGTGTATCGCTCGCTAGCAGCAAGCCTATACAGCTATGTGAATATACAGCAGCGCTGTACCAGGTAAACCGACAGTATTGTCGGGAGCAGGAACTCTTTACTGAGTCGAATCCGAGGATCGACTGCCATACTTACGGAGTGCACGCTCTTTTATAAGGCGATGCCCCCCACCTTGCAACCTCTCCATACAAGTCTATCCAATGCCGCACGGAAGTGCGTCACGCGTTTACTTGATACAAAACACTACAATGTACTAAATCTAATAAGATTTAATTATAACGCAATCAATAACACACTAATAATTGTCATGAATAAACAATAGTGATTTCATAAAGTAATTCGTTTTACATTCAAAGTAATGTGTCAACAATTGTTTTGAATAAAACCATCGATAATAATTATCGAAATAAAGTAACCACAAATCAGTGTGCACATACAATAAATCATGTTTCGAATTAATAGACAATAATTGATAGTAAAATCACATAAATTAACAATAAGAAACACAAATCATAACAAATTTAGTTACACCCACAATTGTGATTAATAAACTGTCTCCGACATATAAAAAAAAGAATTTTCAAAATCGGTTTACGTTTACCGGAGAAATCGCGTAACAAATCGCGCACATACTTAATGCCAATTTAAGACTTATACAGTTTTCTCATGGATGCCATTGTCAGAACTGGACCAAATTAAAATGGGACCACACGGGAAGCACTAGCTTTTAAATAAAAAAAGAATCATCAAAATCGGTTCACCCAGTCCCAAGAAATCAGGTAACAAACATTAAAAAAAAAAAAATACAGACGAATTGATAACCTCCTCCTTTTTTGAAGTCGGTTGAAAATTACATTATTATGTTACTTGCTGCTACGGAACCCTTCATGCCATGGGCGAGTCCGACTCGCACTTGGCCGCTTTTAATTTGTTACTATAATGGCGCGAGTTACTTAATTCTTGACTATCTGGGATTACAGTCCCAAGACCTAGGTAGATAGACGTAAGTTTAACATGGCTAAAATTCACAAAAAATTTAAGTTCAAGTGGTGGTTCAGCTGGGGCACGGTCTCGCCAAGACGTGCCAAGCGAAGCGCAAGGGCACTACCTAAGAATTATATTATTCTAAAGGCACTAATTACATATATACCTTTAAAAAATTACATAAAAATTTTGGAGGTGAATAGTAACTTTTACTCAATTTTTTTCAACCGACTTCAAAAAAAGGAGGAGGTTATCAATTCGTCTGTATTTTTTTTTCTTTTTTTTTATGTTTGTTACCTGATTTCTTTGGACTGGGTGAACCGATTTTGATGATTCTTTTTTTGTTTGAAAGCTAGTGCTTCCCGTGTGTTCCCATTAATTTGGTCCGGTTCTGACCATGGCATCCATGAGAAAACCGTATAAGTCTTAAATTTACATTAAGTACGTGCGCGATTTGTTACGCGATTACTTTGGCAAACGTAAACCGATTTTGAAAATTCTTCTTTTTACGGATAGGGTATGCTTCAGGGGTGGTCCCATATAAATTTTATCGAAATTGGTTCAGCACTTTTTGAAAAATCAACAAATACCCAAAAATGTTACATAGTTGACGTTTTAGCTTCATCAATCTTTGTAGTAGTTAACTTTCATACTCTTCTTAATAGATTTGGATGAGAAGGAGGTACTAAAAAGCGGAAAATAAAAAGCTTTTTACAAAAAAGACAACCGCCTTCAAAAAGTGAAAAATAACTTTAGCACAGAACACACATTGACTTTAGTTTCGGAAGTCGGTGGCAATACAAAACAACAAACAGAACAAAGCCATTGAATTTCGAAACTAAAGTCAATGTGTGTTCTGTGCTAAAGTTATTTTTCACTTTTTGAAGGCGGTTGTCTTTTTTGTAAAAAGCTTTTTTCTATTATTAACTAGCGACCCGCTCCGGCTTCGCACGGGTGCAATGGTGATACTAAATATACTACAGAATGTCTTTATATACAATGTTCAGTTTTTTTGTCAGTAGACAACACAAACATGTTTTCTTTAGAACTTACTCTTGAAAGAGCGACATATAAAATATTATTGGCCACGTGAAAACCACTCAACGCTCAAATCTAAGCGCCAGCCGCTCTACCCCCGCTTTTTAACACTGTGATATCTTCTAATATATTGATTTTAATGATATGCTGTAAAGAGCAATTTTGATCTACATGAAATGCACAACGTATCTAAGACATTTAATTTGGTAAGGAATAAAACTGTATTGTTTAAAATAGCTTGGTAAGTAACCCATATCTTATTTGTAATATGTAAAAGATAAAAATGGTTACTGTGGGTTATCCTTAAGAGATAAACATATACCATCCCGGACTTTTTTATCGATCTTTTTAAGATATACAATTCCGTAGTACATTAATTTGATATATCTCGTAAGGTTTAGCCAGCGTTTGCAATGTAAGCGCACAAAAATATGTTTATTACGACCTCACATTACTCTTGGAATTTCTCGGTTTTCTTCTACTATAATATGCATGTATTGTACCTATAAACATTCCTCTTGAATCTCTCTGTCTATTAAAAAAACCCGCATCAAAATCCGTTGCGTAGTTTTAAAGATCTAAGCATACATAGGGACAGACGTGGCGGAGGACTTTGTTTTATAATATGTAGTGAAGTGATGTTTTTTTCAGGTGGTGAAAAATGGACGTACTAGTGAAAGGTATTGTTATTGGAGCAGCTGCATTGGTGGCAGCTGTCACAATAGCCGTAGAATGGTGGCAGTACCGGCAGGTGCCCGCCGCGTACTCAACGTACGGACAGCGAAGACCAAGGAACGATTGATGACGTAAGAGTAACACTACTGACATAATATACTTTATATGGTGTAAAAATAATCGCCATGCTTGGCCGATGTATGTTCGCGATGGCAGGTCTTTGGCCCTTAGACTGTATAAAAATTTTTTTTAAGTGTTTAGTTTTCATTTCGTTAGTTTTTTAATATTCCTCATTCCCTTTCAATATAGTATGCATTATTCTACTAGTTAAGCCCTTTCATTTGATACCCTGAGGGAGTTATGAAAAAAAAATGTAATTCGCCATTTTGTGGTGCCGGTCATCTTGGATTTGAAATTTATGATAGTGTAAACTATTCTACTAGTAAAGCCCTTTCATTTGATACCCATATTGATGGAGTTGTGAAAAAATATGTGATTAGCCATTTTGTAGCGGCGGCCATCTTGGACCGATTTACATCAAACATAGCAAAGAACACTACCGATTAATTCACCTTACGAGAGCTACGATGCCACAGACAGACACACACACACACACACAGACACGTCAAACTTATAACACCTCGTCGTTTTTACGTCGGGGGTTAAAAAGACAAAGTCAAAGTCAAACGTCAAATCATTTTTATTTCAATTACACCTTGCTTTAATGTGTTAGGTTTTTGGTTTTTGTTTTTAGTTTAATACTTTAGGTTTTCTTTTTTATTATTCTTGTAAATATTGTACATACTCGA
This sequence comes from Charanyca ferruginea, assembly GCA_947361185.1. Classification (NCBI taxonomy): domain Eukaryota; kingdom Metazoa; phylum Arthropoda; class Insecta; order Lepidoptera; family Noctuidae; genus Charanyca; species Charanyca ferruginea. Next base: position 5,227,078 of record OX376080.1, read on the forward strand.
AAACAATAAACAAATTATTACACCATTAAATGGCACTTTTGAACGTCATGTTAGAAAATTTGAATCTAGTTGCCCAATCGAAATGCAGTTTCTTATGGAGAAGAATGGGTAAGAAACTCCATATATCCTACTCTTTAAAAAAAATGTACCTACAGCATTTGCATTTACAAGAATTACACACACTACTACAGACACATTACATAGCCGTTGGCTACACATTGGCGATCGCAGTAAGTGTAAAGGTACTGCTGCCCATCCTCTGGTCAATATCCCTCTGTCGCCTTCCACGACACCCACGGGTGGAAATGGGGTGGTGCTATTCGCGGCCGGCACCACACGGATAACCTGACCTAAGTACGCATACTGACCATAAAATTATGATCATTGAGCAAAAAAAAAATTTGAATACCCCCAAACGCAAAAAATCAAATCTTTAAAAAAGTCAAAAGTAAAACCTATTGTTGAGCCATCTTATTGCCATAAATATCGTCACGAAGAAAGAAAATTTTCTTATTGCAAAGAATATTTCTTACTTTTACAGTGTGTTAGTTTAATACATAATTATAAAACAATTTAAAATATAAAAAAGCTTATTCGAAGTGGTCTCCATTGGCTGCAATAAACGTCCTTTAAACGTTGAGGCCAGTTATCAATAGAAGCACGCACTCTTTCCATAGGAAAATTCTTTGAATTCTTCACTGCCAATCGTATGGATTGTTTTAGGGACTCCAAATTATCATGGCGTTTAGAGCAAGCCGCACTCTCTAAGACTGACCATAAATCATAATCCAGCGGATTAAGATCAGACCTAGACGACGGCCAGTCTTCAGCTCTGATGAAGTCCGAAACGTTCACTTCCAAACAAGACTGCGTGGACTGAGCTTCATGACCGGCGCTGAGTCTTGTTGGAAGGACCATACTTGGTTATTGAACATGGTGTTGTTAAGGGGCTTAACTACCTTCTCAAGAATGGTATCTTGATACACTTGTGCCGATGTTTTGATACCTTTTTCACAAAAATATGGCTCAGTCACTCCTTCATAGCTAACACCCCACTAAACCATCACTGAAGTCGAATAATGCCCACGTTGCACTCTGTCGACTAATTGAGAAGCTTCCTTAGAGCTTTGAGCATAAATACGGTGATTTTGTTTGTTAAAATGTTGCTCAATTGTAAAGATTTTCTCATCCGTAAACAAATTTTTTCTGTGACCTCCCTTTGTAGTTGTTTCGATTTAACCACCCTATTCTTTTTTAAATTATCAGTAACAAAACGACCAGTGCGTCTCTAGGCTGCAAGTCCTAAGTCATCTTTTAAAATACGCGAAATGGTTAAGGTACTTCGAGAAGGAGGCCATCAGAAGGATACACTTGGGCCGGGTGGCATTTGGGAACCTACCTGATATACATAAACACTAAACACTAACACTCCACATATAAACACATTCCATCTTTTCTTTTTGTAACTACTTGATTTTCCGTTCGTGACAGCTATTGGGAGAGGACACTGACTCCTGTAACTCAGGAGTCAGGGACTTCATAGGGCTTGTGTTTTTTTTTGTGAATAAATTATTATTATTATTAAAATTAATATTATTATGAAACCTAAAAATCCGACTAATTTTAAATCGTTTAAAATCGCCGTCGAAAAGAAAAGCCTAGACGTTATTCTAAAAGAAGACTTCTGGCCTGAAGGCATTGTGTTCAGAACGTTTAAATCAAAATCATAATGGATCATCACAAATATGAGGGTATAATAAAAATAACGACGTTCAACTGTAAAAGTATTAAAAGATCGTTAACGTACACTCGACCAACGTAATTGATTTACAGGCCACACATACGGGATATTGTCACTGTGTGTGTAAATGAACTAGTCGGTTGGTCGGTTATGAAGTTAAACTGTTTGTGTGCGTATGATATACCCACGTATACCAATTTTAATTGAATGAAGTCCAATATTTCAACCTTTTAAATAAGGACCAGGTAGCCGGTCGGTGAAAGCACTTGGCATATATAGGCCTCGCGTCGTAAGATCAAACCCCGGCAGGTGTTATGGTTTTGGGTTTTTATTTTTCCTTTGTCCTATAAAACATTAATATTTTGTGTCAAATAAAATTACTTAAACAAAAAAATAAAAAGGTAATTAAATAAAACCAATAAAATAAATTAAAATATTTTATTAAATAACCTTGGCGTTGGAATCATCGATCACTAATAAATAAAAGATGGAATGCGGAATCCTATTGTTCCTTATCGCTATTGGGTCATTAGTGAATGAGCCAGCTCGTTTCGACTATTATGTTTCTTACAAGAGTTGGCTTAGGGTTCAATTTGGCATGGGTTTTAATATTAGCAAATAAAAAACTACGTGTAACCAATACAATTATTTATATAACGCAAACTATTGTAAAAATATTATTATATCGCTATTGATACCTAACTTTTTTATGATTAGAACACTATTGGCAACTTCATTAAGAGTTTATAAGACAAGACAAAGTTTTCTTTTTATTGAATATGAATGGACGTAATTGTTTTTTCAATGTATACAAATTTAAACAAAGTGGAATTGAAAGTGAAGTGAATCAACATGTTAGATAGTAAGAAATTAATTTAACTTCTAACTGAATAACAATACCATCACTTACACTTCAAAATATATACTGCAAATAACTGTCAACTACGGACTATACATAATAACTTAGGTGTTTATAAGAGAATCACGGCAACATGAAGTAGCTTTTAAACCTAAGTATATTAATAGTAATTCGGCTTCGTTTACAGTATTTTAACGCCATCCATAAACGACTTTAAACATTTCTCATCACTAAAATAAACACATTGTTCTCCCAATTAAAATAAATATAAGTAATAATATGACCTAGCGAATAGAATTTGTTTTTGCCGGTGAGCGTTGGACAGAAAAATCTTCCGTGGTGGCTTACTGCAACTTAAACCAGCTTCATGCCGGTCAGCAGGTGATATCGCACTGTTTATAAGCACACATGTCATTATGTGTTGATGCAGTTATGCGGGTGGATAAAAACGGATTAGTCCCGTAAACAGCCTTGCCACGATGTCGTGGTAACGAGCCGAAGAATTCGCCTTCGGTTTTGGCCCATGTCGATGATGGTCTATTTCTTCAGAATACGCACTTCGATGGACACAACTGCACGGTTCTCCTTAATGAATAAAAACAAAATAATATTTAAAATAATGCAGATAAACAATGGTGAATTGGTGGATAATTAATCATAGATAAATTAACTGACTGTCTTATATTGCCTCGTTGTAATAAAACTTAATACCGTTATTTATTTATTAGATAAATACTATACGTGTTTCATGACTATTTTAATTACATAATTTAAAAGTTTTTCTTTATTTCGACTAAATGTTTTATGTTAGACAAAAACAGACTGGCATAAGTAAATTTTATCAGAATCAAATTCTGATATATTTAAATATTATTTTACATTAATTTAGTCATAGGTCAAAGGTGAGATAAGTTAAGAATTTGAGTTGGAATATTACTAACGTAATGAAAACATTGTCACGAGTAGCTTTGTTACTCACCGATATTAATAATCACCTTGCAATTTCACTAATGAAAACGTTTTGCTCATGCAAAACAATGAATTGCGTCTTGTTGCATGGTTGGAAGAAGTTGAAGCGCAATTGGATCAGAAACAAAGAACGCACAGAAATATGTGTGTTCATCTATATACTTAGGATTGCAATTTATATTCGTAGACTGACAACTAAGAATGCTCATTTTGTATAAACTAAGGTGGAAGTATAAAAAAATAAACAAAAATTGTGGGTAGTTATATCCTAAACGGTCAAAATAAATTGGCTGAGAGTTCCGTGCGCACTTCTCAAACGTTATTTTACTCATCTGTGAACGGAATTGAATTGTTAGCAATTCAACTAGGTAATGAAAGTTTTACGAAAATTATGTTTACAAAACAAAAAGAATGTATTGCAACCGAGATTTGATCTTAAGACTTCTTAATAACTAACCAGATACGTTAGCCATTGCGCCAAACCTGTTACAATGATTGGGTGCGAAATATTATAACTTATTCAATTACACAGATTACTGATGACGATACATACATTGATATTATAGTTACTGCTTAGTGACGCGACATACGCACACTAATAAAAAGCAGAACTCGTTCGTTTTATTTAACGTTTGTGTATGTAACTCTTCATACCGCGTGTGCGTGCAATGTGTAAACTAATTACGTTGTTCCACTGTACGTAAATGAACTGTGTAATGACTATGATATTATATCGCTACAAGAAACTTGGCTGTTGCCAGATGACCTAGACTTTCTTAGTCAAATACACTCAGATTTTTCATACTACGGTGTTTCTGGAATGGACACCTCATCTGGACCAATACGTGGGAGGCCATACGGAGGTGTAGCTGTTTTATGGAGAAGGAGCTTATTCCCGAAAGTGACACCAATAGATTGTGATTCCAAGCGTGTTGTAGCCGTGCGTCTACAACTGCAGGACAGGTCCGTTATCGTTATGTCTGTATACATGCCTACGGAGTGTACTGAAAATATGCCGTTATTCACAGAGTGCTTAGGTGTAATAAACTCGATAATTCAGGACTGTGAAGATGAGTGTGTGTTTGTGTTAGGCGATTTCAACGCTAATATCGACAGTGCATTCGGGACAGACTTGATAAGGTACTGTAACGATCAGAATTGGACCTGTGTTGACATTAATTATCTGGGTGAGTCCTCAAACACTTATACGTTTCTCAGTGAAGCTCACGGAACAACTAGTTGGCTAGATCATTGTGTAGCGACTCCAGCCGGTTGGGATACCGTTCGTAAAGTTTATGTTTTGAATGAAGTGAACTGGTCGGATCACTTTCCACTAGTAATTGAATGTGATTTTAATGTAATTAGGCGTAAGGCTGTGACTCATGAATCAGTTGATAATAAAATTACACTTAATAATAGAAATAAGGTACAGTTGTCTGAGTACAGCCGATTGTGTGACGAATACCTGTATTATATAGATATTGACCCACATAATACTAATTGTAACGGTTCGCCGTGTAGTGACCACGTTTGTCGTAATTTGATAGACAAATATTATCATGCTATAATACAAGCAATCACAAGGGCAGCCGCTAACTCGTATAAAAAGATCAGAAATCAAAACTGTAAACCAGTTATCGGTTGGAATAGTCACGTCAAATCGCTGCATTCACATGCACGTGATGCTTTTCAGAACTGGTCGCTTCATGGTAGGCCAACAGATGGACCCATCTTTTTAAGTATGTATAACACTAGGAAAACATTTAAGAATAAATTACGGTGGTGTCAACAACACCAAGAACAGTTGAAAATGGATGTAATTGCGAAGCAAAGGGTCTCCGGCGATTTTAAACAATTTTGGAAGTCAACAAATAAATTGTCTTATAAACCTAGTCGCGCGTTAACAATAAATCAAATCGAAGATCCCAAAAAAATCGCGGAGGAGTTTGCTACTCAATTTAAAACCTGTTTTGTGAGTGAGTCATACGAGCCCGATGCCAGCTGTTTTGCGCCGGCGACGACCGCGGTGAATCATCACAATGTCGTAATAACACCTGACATGGTATTTGAATGTTTGAGAAAAATGAAGCGCGGTAAGTCGCCGGGGCATGACAGTTTATCATTAGATCATATTATTCTGGGAGGCCCTCAGTTGGTTGAAAAATTATGTGTACTGTACAACTTATTTTTAAAGCATGGATATTTACCGTATACATTTATGAAAACTTTAGTAGTACCACTGGTTAAAAATAAAAAAGGCGACATATCTGATATTACTAATTATAGACCGATATCCCTGGCAACTGTGCTATCTAAGATATTTGAAAGGTTATTGCAGCCACAACTTTTAAGATGTATAAAGCTTAACGATGCACAGTTCGGCTTTCGTAGCAATCTTTCTACCGATACCGCCATATTTGCGTTGAAACAGACTGTGCGTTACTATTTAAATAGAAAAACTAATATTTATGCCTGTTTTCTTGATTTGAGCCGTGCATTTGATTCAGTCAATTATAAAATAAGTATTATGGGATAAAATGAATAACGCAGGTATATCAAGTGAAATAATTAATGTTATTAAATATTGGTACGGGGGACAAAAAAATGTTGTAAAGTGGGGCAATAGTTTGTCTAATGAGTACACTCTCACTACCGGAGTAAGACAAGGTGGACTAACATCTCCTACACTATTCAATTTATATGTTAACGACTTGATAGAGGAGCTAAGCAGGGCCGGTGTCGGCTGTTCTATCGATAATGTCACTGTCAACAACTTAAGTTACGCCGACGATATGGTGCTGCTTAGCCCCTCTGTCAAGGCGCTGCAAAAATTATTGAACATTTGTGAAATGTACGCAGAAAAGCATGGTCTCAAGTACAATGTCAAAAAAACGGAAATCATGGTTTTCAGATATGATAATAGTCCATTACCTATACCTGATTTATTGTTGTGTAACACCAAATTAAAGGTTGTTAAAAGCTTTAAATATTTGGGTCATATCCTAACAGAGAAGTTGAAAGATAATGAGGATCTGGAAAGACAAAGGAGAATGATAGCTGCGAAAAGCAATATGCTTGCACGGAGATTTGCTAAATGTACCGATCAAGTAAAAACTACTTTGTTTAACGCGTACTGCCGGTCGCTATACACATGCCAACTTTGGTATAACTACACGCAGCGCGCTTACAACGCGTTGCGTGTACAATACAACAACGCATTTCGATGCATGCTCCGTCTTCCATGGAGGTGTAGTGCGTCAGGTATGTTCGCGGAGAACAGAGTAGACGATTTCTATGCAGTTTTAAGAAAAGCGAGGGCCTCCTTCATGAGCCGTGTGCATGAATCTGACAATGGAATATTGAGAGCCATAAATGAAGCTAATCTTTTCTTTGTATATGGCTGTCAATATTCCAGCTAGCCAATATAAAATAATAATTATAATTATATAACTTGTTCCTAATTTTGTATTGTAGAATCTATGGGTGTATGCCTGCAAATAAATAAATAAATAAATAAATAAATTATATCTTTAAATCGAGTCGCGAGCAAAAGCTAGTTTCATCATCATCATCAGTCGGAAGACGTCCACTGCTGAACAAAGACCTCCCCCATAGAACGCCACAAGTCCTGCAACCTGCCGCTTGCATCCACCGGTTACCCGCGACCTTGACGATGTCGTCGGTCCATCTGGTGGGAGGCCTACCAACATTCGTCTTCCGGTTCGTGGTCGCCACTCGATAACCTTACTTCCCCATCGGTTATCGGTTGTGTCCGTGTGGTGTCGGACGTAAAGAATAGCAGCATCCCATATCTTCCCGTGGGTGTCGTAAGAGGCGACTAAAGGGCTTACCAGTGAATGGGCAGCAACGTTCTCTGTGCCTTTGTAGCAACCATACTGAGATCGCCAATCCGCCTGCCAAGCGTGGCGATTATGGCAAAACCCCCCTTGGGGAGGCCTATGTCCAGCAGTGGACATCTTTCGGCTGAAATAATGATGATGGTTATCGGTTCTTCGAGCGATGTGGCCTGCCCATTGCCACTTCAACTTGCAAATTTTGAGAGCTATGTCGGTGACCTTAGTTCTTCGGCGGATTTCCTCGTTCCGGATTGTATCGGGCAAAGAAACTCCGAGCATAGCTCTCTCCATTGCTCGCTGCGTGACTTTGAGCTAGTTTACTACCTATGAACTCAACTAAAATAAAACAAATAAAATTCACATCTTCCTCTTTTTGTTACAGATGCAGAATCACAAGGGATAAGAAGTTAAGATAGCCGTCGCTTATTATTATAAATTATCATATTTTATTTAGGAAAAAAAAAGATTTAGGTAATGACGAATATAATTGAAGTGCCTTCGTGTCGCTGTTACTTTCATCTCAGGTGTCTCAGGTTAATACAAGCTAATACGCAAGAGTGCAAGATCAAGAGAATCTCCTAACCCACGTCAATTTGGCAAGGTTGACATCGGTGCCAATTCTATTGTGTACAAGTTAAACTAATTTTATGCTATTTATATCTCTTTCTCTCCAATAAAACAAGAAAGAGACATAATTTATGCTGCTGTCAATTTATATTGATCTAAAATGTTCATACAATTAAAGTTGTCATGTCAGAACGTATTGATTTAAAAACTCGGGTAAGTACAAGGAAAAAAAACGAAGTTCCTTTCGATTAATTAGTGAAGGAATTGTAATTTTTTTTTTAAAGTTATTTAAAGTATATATTAACATGACCTATAAAGACTAAAGACCAAAAAAAAAAAATCCCTAACCAAACCTCCCCCTCCCACTCCCCCCCTAACCAACCCCCCCCCCCCTTAACAAGGTTGGTCCTAATTTTTCTCCGTCTAGCCCCCTTTCGCAACGCGCGATGAGGAACTTCGTTCCAATAATTTGACATCTCTAACTTAGTTGTTATCTGTCGCCGTCCTTTTCTTCTGCTGCCTGGTAGTAAGAGATGCCAATTGTCTAATTATAGTTTAGTTTGTAAAATAGGTAATCAACACCATTCTAAAGAAAGTCAGAGATTATGTCGTTTCATGTCGCTCCATGTAAAACACTGGTATTCAACTGTATCCGGTTAGACTAGAAGTCGACCCGAACATGTTGCTAGGCAGATGATATTAGGAGAATGTGTCGTTAAGAAGATATGCGTACTTCATATAGTCCGGCCGCTTAACTTAGATCGTTCCTGAGGTAGCTGCGCGTACCTATATACTAAAAGTACTCTGTGGCTGCGCGGTGCGGGACAAGTGTGGTGACGTGAAGCGAGAGCTCACTGATACGTCAACTTATGACAGCTGTCACTCCTTCACCGCGCACCAAAGAGAATATAGTCTTTGCCGCGCACCTACCTCAAGATCAGTCTCAGTTAAGCGGTCGGACCGGACTATAGCTTTTTAATGGTGGGCGATTTTCAGTTATCAGGTTATAAAAGGTATCTTAAATCAGTTACGTTTAAATGTTTTGCTTTTATCCAACGTGGAATCTTAAACGGCAGCCCACTTCATGTATCCAATGACTACTGAACATTCATTAAAAATAAAGTAATTTATCAACATCATTGAATAAATACTTAATTAAAAATATGAAAATATTATTTAATAAAAATGACGCGCAACGTAATTTGAAACACTCGTATGACGCGGAGTGGACCGGCGCGGCGATATCTTTATCAGAGTTCATTCACCCTAGCGCAAAAATATGTTTCTTACTATTGCAATCTTAATGTTCTTAGTATCTATCAGTTCCTGAGTATTTAAAAGCCACTAAATTGTAATTTTTCCTTCATACTTTAATACAGGCTTACGCGACTGTCAAAAATATTTTTCTAATTAATGTAAACAATTTTTTAATCGCGTCTAAAGGCATTTTATGTCGGTTAAATTGAGTGGACCACGTTTGTAAGACGACTAAAATACCACGGTGTATATGTTTTGCAGGGTATTGCCTAAAACCTAACATATATTATTGCCAGACACTTTCCGTGGGTTATAATTTCAACCAGAAGCTTTAAGGCCTACGCAGACCGGGGCAAGGGATTTTGCCGTCAGTCAGCGCACACTAGCCGCTTAGATACCGCGGCATTCCAGCGCCTTGCCACGGCATGCCACGGCGTGCCGCGGCACGACAAAGCACGCTTCGGCAGCTCCTGCTGCCCGATACTTTTAGTGCGCAAATGGTGTGCATTCCCCGCTTCTCTACCCCCGCCTCACCCCACGGTATGTCACGACGAGCGCCGGAGTCCTTGGCATGGCATGCCGTTGCCTACCGCAGTACGCCACGGTATCCCGCCGCGGGAGCCCGTGGCGCGTATTTCAACGCCGTGCAATGAAATCCCTTTCGATGCCACGGCATCATTTTAAAGCATAGCAATTTATGTCGTATTGCTGTACCGATACGTTTGAATGTCCATTAGTAAAAATTTAAATCCTTTGCTATGCCGTCCCGGTCTGCGTAGGCCTTTATAGCGCTTCTGGCTGAAGTTATGGCCTTGAAAATGGGCCCAGTATTGAAACTAGCAAGTATACCCATAACTATATATTCCTCAGTTATCATCATCTTTCTGCAATTTTTCCATATTACTAGTGGTCGGCGCGACCCGTTTTCCGTCGTCATGCTATTACTACCTCCCTTTTTCTTTCTTTCATGTAATTCTTTACACTTTGTATCCATCTTTTTCTTCTTTGAATAAAATTTTGGCGACCCTGGGATTTTGGGGAAATTCGTTTTTTTTAGGCACGCTGTACATTTCGATCTAGCGACATTTGAGTGTCATAACGTCAGCCTAGTTTAATACATAAGAACGAGACAGTGGTATGTGTTTTCTTTATTTTACGTGTGCATTCAGAAAGAGAGCGTCTGCCCACAGTTGGTTACACATAGGTGTTTAGAGTGTTGCCTCCACTTTTCTATATCTATAAGCTTCTTGGGTAGGTAGGTGTGACAGATAACGTCAGCTAAGTTCAATAAAGTGACATTTGGCGAGCTGATTAGGATGCTGCTGGCTATGATGGCAACTTAGTTTTAATACCTACATTATGACTTTTATGATAATATCCATTAATTTTTATATAATATTAAAATAAATTACCTGAAGCAATATTATAAGCTTTAAAAGCAATGTTTAGTTAATAAGAATATTTTGTTTGATTCTAATTTTAATAAAGATGATTTTACTGAAGCTTAATTTTTATAGTTGTCTTTTTATCCGATGAAACATTTCCGACCGTTTCCACTAACACTAAAATGTAATCCATACAGGCTACTCATCCATCCATCCTTAGTTCCATACCAATATTATAAATGCGTTCATTTAAGCAGTGATAAACATATAGTTATCCATTTACACCGAAATGATGGACGCGAGAAAATTCGTAACAGGTAAGGTTTACAAAATTCGACCGCTAAATTAGATTACGCCGGTGAAGACGCCATATTTAATTTGCTGCCCACAGGAGTTCCTATTGGCGTAAAAGACATTTTTATCACTGAATTTCCGGCGAACTAACTGGTTTTGTCGAAACTAATAATTTAAAATTAGTATTATAATAATAATGTATAATTATATAAATGTATCCAAAAATTTGTGAACATAGCGATTCTAACACTAAAAATAGATCTTATTACCTGTACTGTACCTATGTTTACAAATAAATAATTTGAATTTGAATTTGAATTTGACATACACAAATAGCCAGACACGGAACGACGACGAAACGGCTGAACAGATTTTGATGAAATTTAATAATAAAATAGCTTGAACCCTGGGGAAGGACATTAATCCGCGGCTTCGTCTGCATCTGCGATAACTGACATTCACGCGGACGAAGTCGCTGGCAAAAGCTACAAATAATAGCGCACTGATGGACTTTCAACGCTCAGCCCAGTGGCAAGAGTTCAAAATGCAACAACGCAGTCCACAAATATTTTCCACAAACGCAAAATTCTTAAATGCCTTATTCACCATCCATCTTACTGTACGTCCCGCCAAGGTCATGCACGATGCACGATGCAAAACGACCGTGAATAAGCTTGCTGTACGTCAATAATTGATATTAATTGTTTTTTTTCGCGGTACTTTTGCATCATGCATCGTGTATGACCTTGGCGGGACGTACACCGCAAGATGGATGGTGAATAAGGCGCATTAATGGAGTCGAAAGTTGCTATATTTGTTTTGTTTTCGACCGTACCTAAAGTCCCAACATTTTTTACAAAACCAAATGTTTTATTTTAATTTAATTTTTTGTTTCCTTCTTGGAAGCTATATATTTGAGCCGTTTAGGGTGGAAGCTCTAGGGCCATGGGATCCGAGTTAGTGACATCGCCAAGCGGCTGGTCGACTCTTCACGTGGCCCGAAGGCTGGTCTATTCTTGAATCAAAGAATCAGCATTGCCATACAACGTGGCAATGCTGCCACTGCCAGCCTGTTGGGCACGTTTCCCGTTGACAGCGATGTGGACGAGTTTTTTGATGCCCTTTGAGCTTCAAAATTCAAAATTTCAAAAAAGTTTATTATTTCAACAAGTTCTTACTTACAAACTAGTGATTGGAGCCTCCCTTTAAGCAAATAGAGCCTGTGTTAGGAGACCCCACTCTTCCATATCATAGAGTGCGTAAAACTTGTCTTATTAGTTTACGATTAAAGTACGTATATATTTTAAGAGAATGATTATAAAAATACAAAATTAAATTAAACTCCACCAAAAATGAGATAATGGGGGTGGGAGTGTGTGATTGTTTGTGTGTGTGTGTGTGTGTGTGATTGTCTGCGAGTGTGTGTGTGTGTGTGTGATTGTCTGCGAGTGTGTGTGTGTGTGTGTGATTGTCTGCGAGTGTGTGTGTGTGTGTGTGTGTGTGTGTGATTGTCTGCGAGTGTGTGTGTGTGTGTGTGTGTGATTGTCTGTGAGTTTGTGTGTTTGTTTGTGAGTGTGTTTGTGTGTAGTTGTGTGTGCATGTGTGTATGTTTGTGCGTGTGTGTGAGTGAGAGGGTGAAAGTGAGCACGTGCCAGAGTGTAGGTATGCATGAGCTTCCCTGCCTTTTTCTTGGAATTGTACATAACATTATTATTTAGATTTTTAAGACCTATATATGTCGCAGTCAAATCGTATAATTCCGCCGTTTACATACGGCGTTGTCAGTTTATAAACGCTCGCAGTTATGTATAATGCCGAAGGCAAATTGATAACTCGTTCAATTGTAATAATTCGACGTTGGTTGTAGTTTTAGGGTGACCACGATAAAACACAGATTGGACAAATCAACTTTATTTCGATAATCAGGTAACTAATGAAGATTTCAAGCAAGATTAATTTAATAAAATTATGTGCTAAAGTCTAACATATATATGTAGTTCGAAGAGAAGTAGTTCGTAGTTACAAAAGTTAATGACAGAAACGAATTGCTGTGAAACCGACTCCACGTAGTCTTGTCTGCCCTACCCCTAGAGTGTAATTTAAATTCGCGTAGGCGCGGAGGGGCGAGGCGGCCAGCGAGTTGAGGAGCAGGTGGTTTTAACGCCCGCCGCCGCGGCTGAGGCTGGCCGGCGAAGCCCCGGCCCCGAACTGATCCGGAAAACGTGGTTTTACCATAAAAAGAAAAGAAAAGCCCTACGACCTAGAAAATATACACAAAGTTTCAGAGGAGTTCGATAACAAACACTGCCACACTCAGAGACGTCACTTAATAATAATGAATCATTAACTTTATTTGACCAACATAACTTGGAACGCTGTCAGTCAAAAATATGACAGATTGAGAAAATTAGAAAGGGGGTGTGACGGCATTAGAGAGCATCATGCCGTTTGCCGTAGCGGCAATAGATGTTTCACATAAAAAAAATATACTCACATAAGATAATTGTTCAGTCAGAATAGTCTCTTCTGCAGATAGGGCACGTTTCGCTCTCTCGGAACCATCGCGTGATACATACTTCATGGAACACGTGCCTACATCTCAGCATCACGACTCGTTCCGAATGCAGGAATGCGCTCCAGCAAATGGCACATTCACTCGCTCCCGCACGGCTGAAAATTTCAAAGAAAATCATAACAAAAATCGTTTTATTTACTACTTAGGATCCAAAAGTTTAAGTTGAGGTACTTCAAAAAAGAAACAAACATGTATCCACATTTTAAAAAGGCGGTTCTCTTTTTTCAAAAAAGTTTTTATTTTCTACTTTTTAGTGCCTCCTTATCACCCAAATCCATAAAGAACGGCAACACAGATAAAACAGAGATTAAAAGTCCTCCAAAGATGAAAAGATGGAAGAAACGAAAACGTCTTCTCGGTTTTTGTTGATTTTTTCAAAAAGCGCTGAATAAATTTCTGTTTGTATACATAAACCTTCTCCAGAATATAACAAACCCTTTTCTAAAAACCGCATCAAAATCGGTTCTGCCAAACGGGAGATAATCGCGGACAAACATACATACATACATACAAACATACGGGTCGAACTGATAACCTCCTTTTTTTTTAAGTCGGTTAAAACATAAAATACCTCCCCACATTGTTCAACTTAATGAGACAAAATTTAAGTACTAAGTATATTAAACGCACACTATGCAGCCGAGCATTATTATAAATTGGATGATTACATCACTGATAAAAATGCTTGGCTGGATGCTGGTCTAGCTCCACAGCCATAAGGGGTCATAGATTTATTGATTAGCATTGGTGACTATTTTTGGAGCTGCTGAAGATCTAAAACTACATTATCTTTGCATTGTATAAACTCAAACTATTAGTATTATATAATTTTGCATAGCACATACATGTGAGCACTATGTACTTTAAAGCTACCGTTTACGAGATATGTCTTTCGTTGACTTGAATATGCCCTGGCGGTTGAGAGTTTGCCACTTGAATGTCTTGCTGATGGTGGCGCATGTGTTGAATCATTTGGTTCCCTTCAAAATGGTTAAGCTAAATGGTGCCGATCCGTGCGTCATGTTCGTGAACGGACGCCGTCAGTTGAAACTGGTCATCTCTTAGCTACCTCGGTTATTTTAAATTTATTTTGAATTGTCTAATTTCATTGTCACTAGACCTCTTTTAACGTGCACAACTTGTTACATTGTTCTCACATTGTACCCCTATTCAACGTGAATGATGTAACCTAAATTTGTAATATTCTATTGATTTTAGAAGAGTGTTCATGGAGTTTCTTGCTCGTTCTTCTCCATAGAAACCTACTGTTTGGAACGAGCAACTAGCTGCAACTTTTTGACTGACTGACTCCTTGACAATTCAAAAGTGCCTGTAGATGGTTTATTTGAAATAAATGATTTGAGTTTGAGTTTGAGAAACTTACTTCATAATTTAATTTTAGTAACATAAATTAATAGTCATCATCATCATCAGCCTATTGCCGTCAAATTATATAGTAGTTACAGTACGATTCAAACTTAATGGCGGCTCTGAACACAAGGCGTGTGGTTGCGCAGTAACAATTTCACGTGTCAGCGGGAGTGAGGGGCGGGTTATAGACAGTGCAATCCACGAAAACGCGCCCCTACAATTTTTGGTTTAGGGGGTTTTCGGATTTTCGTGACGCTCTGTTCTGATTAGTCTATTCATTGTAGTGTGCGCGTGCACTCATAGGTAATTAGTGTGTACCGATAACACTCAAACATTGACGGAAGCTTGCACACATACTTAAACTATAAACGGTTAGGAGGTATAGTGGGGCGCGTCTTCGTGGATTGCACTATCTGTACCTACTGCGCAGGCAGTACCTCCCATAGATGAATATATGGTACCTCCCTTCACACCCGCCATTAAGTTTGAATCGGTTTCTTAATTTAGATACTTTTTAACCGAATTCAAAACGGACAGTTTTTTTATACAACAGCACTAGTGCGGTAATGGTTAACCATTCTTTATTCAAATCTCGGCAACAACATCTGATTGTTTTTTATTCCTAAAAAAACATAAGGATATTAATTAATCGCGCCGAAGGAGATTGTGGGACGAACAGGACCGGGAGAGATGGAGGCCATGGAGAAAGGCCTATACCCAGGAGAGGAACAGAACGGGCTCACAAAAAAATATGATAAATAAAAACCAACTCATTGACCATTCAAAAGCATCGATATAGGTATATGTATACTTCTATGTTTAAAAGTGCTTGTAAATGGTTTTATTGAAAAATTAAGTCAACCCTTAATTGTTTATCCTTAGGGGTGGAATATTCTCTTGTAATTTATATGGGACAAAATTTGAGGTACTTATACACTATCAATTTTATTTAAAAAAAACATTGAAATCGGGCTACACTGAAAAAAGTAATGCGTGGTCAACATAAAAAAAAAATGTTCATAAAATGAAAACTACTGAGACAAAATATGTTATTTTTTTATGGGACCAAATCACAAATGGCAACTATTCCGTATCAAACTAAAGATGAATCACGTGAATCGGCTCAAAAATCTCAGCGTAATCGGTGTACATACATAAAATAAAAATCGTAAGATCGGGGGACCCCCGTAAGGAACGAAGTAGGTATATAATAAAATAATAATAGGTAGGTACATGTTATTATACACACAGAAGGCGAGTGCTGCGCACTCCCTCGCCTGTTCGTGTGCTCATTTGTTTCTAGTAGGCTCGATACACGCACACACACACGCATTTCGTTACGTGACGATTTCTAATAATTCGCACTGCCTGTAAGCCGCGTTAAGGAACTTCGTTCTAAAAATACCAATCGAATTGAGAACCTCCTCCTTTTTGAAGTCGGTGAAAAAAACACTAGTGCGTAATACGCTATATTATACCCGCGACTTTCTTGTTATAAATATAGAACGGTATTGAAACAAAGAATCGTTCGTGTGTAGACTGACACCCACACTGCTCCGGGCGCTGCAGACCCGCATCAAACGGATAAAAATGTATCTAAAAACAATACTTACAAGTTTTCTTCATGCGGAGCTTCTCCTTGTCGGCGATTAAAGTAAAAATAAAGACCGGTTCCAATAACAACTCCAACGGCTATGATCACACCATAAGGGCCGATACGAATAAGGAATTGTTTCGATTTCTTGAGCAACACACTTAGCCAACCCATTATTAAAGTAAATTGTATTACAGATTTGTAGTCGTATAAAACTGCTTATCCAAAGATACTGCGGGTTTGATAAACGGTATCTATGATTATGTGATTAAAACTGAACAATGGAACGCACCCCTACATTTTTTTTATTCTAATTTCAAAAATTTGGGGATGTGGAGGGCCGCAGAACGTCCTAGCTATATATTTTGTAGATTTAATTTTTATTATATTTATTTACTAAAGACACAGTACTATCTACTTACGACGAAATGAGCGTGTTTATCTTTGCTTGTGTGTGAATCGGAACTCCGACCTTGCAAAGTTGCCTGTATCAATGAATGGGGATTTCCCGATTCTCGTCTGTAGTATCTGTGCTGTGTTAGTATGTTGCAGGCATATAGTACAATTCGTCATCATAGACTTTGTCGTCAATTGGCAAACGCACCTTAAGTGAAATTCCGAATTCAAATAGAAGTATATACACTTCTAATCGGACAATTTTTAGTATTATATATAACATTGTCAGCTAGAGCAAGGGTAACCATGATTTTAGAGTAGGTAACCTATGTTACTAAATAAATAGCTGTGATGTTGTGTTATATATTTTATTTTATTAACTAATACCTACTCACTTACATACCTACTTGTGTAATTGTGATAAAGGGTACCAATCCCACCAAATCATTTTCATGTAAAATGTTGCCAAGACGCGAAATAATTGGCTCGCACTGTCTACTGCACTATAATAATTATCTTGCGTACTTGGATGGTCTTCATTGGAAGCCGTGATCAGAATTCGGTCGGAAATCGACCTATAGGTACCTTCCTGTCCATGTTCCCTCCCAAAAATAGGCGGACGGATATCCATTTACTAGGGAGAGGACTTTGGAAAAAACACAATACGAGAATTTCGAAATCATATTTTATTATTTGAACTTTTGAAGTAAGTACTTACTCATGTTGTTTGCTTACTCTTCAGCTATTTAATGTGTCGATGACAAAATCTAAGAAACATATAAGTACGTGGTAGATGGTTGTGACTATTGCATTATAAACTCATGCAGCTTCCACAGTAGCTACTTCAGAAACTGTATATCCGAAACATCGTTTCTCAGTGAATATGTTATGTAGGTACTGTGAACATCCAATACCTGTGAATGTTTGGACTCAGCAGTATACGTAGACAATCATCAATTTCGATAGTTTAAGTCCAAAATTGTTTCATGAATATACTTGAGACGGACTACACCGGTGAACGGTGTTACAAATTACGCGAATGGATATAACATAACACACGCCAAGTGGGAAAGTTAAGCGTTCTCATTTGTCGGCTGGGTAGTGTAAGGCGGTACCCACTACCCTGAGCAAATAACCTTGAGCATTCGTTCCCTTTGCGCCGCGCAAGAGATACAGTAGCGAAATACGCTCAGATTTTAGAATTAAATCTTTATAAAATCACATTTTGGGATTTTGAATAAAAAAAATCTACCAAAATATTAATTAATAAATTACCTATCCATTAGTGTTAGTAAAAAAATGAATTAATGGTTACTTGCCGAGAAGATGCATGTTTTCAATAATTATTTCTCATTTCTGTGGTTTAGTTCTGAGGAGATTAGTTAAATACTATACTTCGTAAACAAAACTCAGATCTACCATTTTGGAGTCAAGATTATGTAGAAATTTAATCTATTTTTTATTTGTTGATATTTCTTTTGGATAAAGAGTATTTAAGTCCGAAAAACTGAACAAAAAACGGCTAGCGCTGCGTTTTGCACAGGGACGCGCCTTAACGGAACCCCGCTGGGCAGGGTTCCTATATCTGCGTGTTTAAAAGAACCTAAGAAAGGAAATGATTGGGCCGTCGCTCGCTCGCTCAATCTAGCTAGCATCTGTCATCGCCTTCAAACTTAACCGTTCTGCGTTCGGGTGCCCTAGGATTCAGAGCTCGCTTCGCTCAATCTTGCATTAAATAGTAGGTTGAACATTAAACAAATCACCGTGGTGTATGTTACCAACAGGCACTGGTGAGTGATCGAAACCATCATAAAAAGAATAAATAACGGACATTCACCAGCCCGTTTAAGAGCGTGTATTTGATTCGTGACGAAAACTTCATGTTTTTGCGTTTTGCCCAGAGCAATATCGTAATGATGTGAGCAGATTAATTAAAGACATTTATGTACAGTTTTAAGAAATATTAAGTCTTTATTTAGACAGCTACAGAGTAAAAGTATAATTTTTAATAATGGCTTTTTAAAGCGACACACAAGCACTAATTTAACACACCCCTCACACTATTACATACACTCACTTACAGACACACTCAAAACACACTCGCATAGATCACACCAGTGCGGCCCTTTTGTATTTTTTTTTCTTCTTTTATTTTGATTGTCAATTGCATACTCTGTCCAAATCACGTATGTTAAAACTTTATGTAATTGAAATATAAAAAGAAAAACCTATAACTATTAAACCAAAAATAAACTAATATAATAAGGCATCAAAAAATTCCTCCACATCGCAGTCATCTGGGAAGAGACTGACTGCATTGCCCCGTTGGATGGCAATGCTTACTTGCTTTGCTTGCTTTTTTTAATTGTACGTGTATATTTGTTAAAAATAATAAACATACATTGAAATAAACATTTTTATTTTTACTATTATTTTTTTTATTACTTTTATAATTGTTACGTACACCAGTGTAGGTATCTTAAAATACACTACGCTGGCCTTAGTCGGAGAGTGAGTCGGATCGCTTGTCTGGGTCGCAGAGGCGTATCTTGGGTGGGGCAAGTAGGGCATGTGTCCTGGGCGCCTTTCGAAGGGGGGCGCAGATACTGCCAATTATTAAATTTAAAAATTAAAATACAGTACAATAAACTATTATTTTATTGTTATTGCCGCGCTTTACGAGTGAGCGCAGAGCGAGCTGAGAATGCACCACTCTTTCCCTATGAGTGGTGCGTTTCCAGCTGGCGCGGTGGCACGGCGCGCGGCGCGGTTGTACACTTTCTTCGTTCGAATCCTATTTGTTTACATAATATTATGATTTGTGATTCTGATAAACACCGTGTGCGGTGTAAGTGAGCCAGCTTTATTGAAACTACATTATTTGTTATGTAGGTAATTATGAGTTGACCAAAAATATTCGTTGCTGGACAATGCCAGTCCCATAATACTTTCGCTGCTCCACTAACTCCTATTGACCAGCCTGTCTGTGACCTGCTGATAGAGCATTCTAGCTGCGCCCGACGTTTGCGTAGCCCCACATCAAGCCGGTATACTTCTAACATTTCAAATAAATGATGTCTCATCATCATAGGCGTCCTCCGGACAGGCACACTCCATCAAAGAATGATACAAATCTTCAACAACACTCATATAAAAAAATATATATATTAATCGGCTTGTGTCCAGAACGCAACCTATGACCAACTACAATTTGCTTAGATTTAGCTTCACATTGGCACTCCATGGTATGTGAGAAGGCTAACTTTGTATTGTCCTGTACCATATTCGCTACCTGAGCTACCCTTTCGGTAAATTGTGTTTCTTTAAAATGAAACCTAGCTAGATCGATTTATCATCCCCGAAACCCCCTGTATACTAAATTTCATGAAAATCGTTGGAGCCGTTTCCGAGATTCAGATTATAATATATATATACAAGAATTGCGTTTAAAGGTCTCGGGATAATGTAATACATTATCGCGAGAAACAATGTCAAAACACTCCTTCCACTGAGATGCAATTATTTTTTTGTATTTGATTAGAACTTCTGAGTATTCTGATTTAGATGTTACAACTCTGTGTTACGGCACTGTCGACTGCGACGGTTTAAAAAATAAATGTAGGTAAAGAATTTGGAGACTTCTATAGTAGCGTTACAGAAATATTGGATGTTCGAATGCTAATATTTATCTACAAGAAAAAACGTTAACCTGAATATATTAGAATTTATTGAATTTATTGTGCAGTAGGTACGGGGATGAAAGCGTATTTCCAAATCTGCGCAATATGTTAGCGTCGCAGAAGGTCAGGAAGGTGCAGTTATAAATGCAGTTGTCCTATTTACGGATTTTCATTATAAACAAGATAATACATTTTTGTTTGTTTTTAGATAAATACATAGGGGCGCAACTAATGATGCGTGCCCTAGGCACCACTTTCGGTTGGTACGCCCCTGCTGGGTCGTATTCATATGAAGCAACGATCCGGCCGTTCTCAACGGAAACCACACGGTGGCTAAATTGTATCTTAACTCCCTTCATGCTTTCAACAGCATTCTTATATAGCTCGCTTTTCTTTGTCAGGGCCATCTTTAGGTAACATCCACCATTTCTGTATTTCATCGTGGTACTTCAAAAAAATTGCTTCCGATTTCTGTACTGCGTCTTCATATTGACCTATATTGATACTACTCTTGATTTCGTCTTTAACTTTTACCTCCACATTATAATAATAATAATAATAAACGTTTTCACAGAACTCATATAGATTTGATGTTTCGTCAAAAACTAGTAGATTACCGACAGCGGAAGATGTACCACCATTGAACCTCAATAAGCCATCCTCTATAGAGTCATCTATTGTCACAATGTTATCGGGTATCGTTTTGTGAATCAAATCTAAAAGTTTCTTGCACAAATGATCCAATTTCTTGCTGATTTTCGCGTCATCACCTCTGATTGCTATATCTATATTACCAAATGTAGCTGGCACTTTGAACTCTAGTAATCCCTTAGATTCTCTTACAGCTAGTTTAACAGCGTCATCCTTTACTCCTTTCTTGTAATTGTTGATTTTTTCCAACTGTTGCTTATAAGATTGTGGGATCATTTTATCACGGAACTCAAGATTGCCATACTTAAACGTTATAACACTTCCTCTTAACAACTCACTAGGTATTTTACTATTATCGGGTTCCGATAGAAAGCGACTCAACAAACCTTGCGTCTCATTCTTAATATCGACCTTTCGTCTTTCTAAAATCTCTGTGCACAGTGCATCTTTGAATATCAGATTTTTTTTTCGTATTGACAAAAGAAATCTTGTCTGAAACTAGCTATTCGATGTCCTTCAGGCAAAATGTTGGATATATCGAAAACTTTTTGCGTCAAAATTACATGATAGCGTAACACTAGCTCGTCATTCATCATTTGGGTTTTGGCATCGTCAAACATGTACTTTACCATCGTTTGGGCCAATGTTACGACTTGTTCTTCCAATACTTGTTGGGTTAATAGATCCACGTCTTCATCTGTGTAAAATGGCTGAGAGCCACCAATGTTACCTGTTCCTATGAGTTTGTTTAAATATGTGATCAAATTATCTTCACAAGGCTTACTGTTGCCATCAGCTTTTGCTGTTGTATACATAACAAAAACACAGTCTGTTTCATCAAATGCCCCTTTGAACAGCAAATCATCGCTACTCGGTAGGAATCTGCGCTTGATTTTCAAATAACTATCAAAACAATTAAACAAATCTTTTGTATTCGAAAGAGTTAAGAGTTTTTCGGTCTCTCGATGTTTAGCTTGTATAAAAACTTGAATTGGTTTATCAAACCCTTTTAGTTTGGCCCTAAAACAAATGTCATCAAAAATTCCAATTTCGTCAACATTTGTTGCCAAGTAGAACTCTTCAATTATATCATCATGTAATGCTTTAAAATATATCAAACTGAGTAATTTGGGTTCGTAAAGCTGTCCACGTATCCCGGACGTACCTGCACGTTTTTGATATGTGAGAACGTCTTTCTTTTCTATCCTTTTTCCTTTTTTTTCTTTTTTAAGCACCTGTTTAGTTGGTTGATTGGCAATGTTGGCCATTGTCACAACACGCGAGTTCTTTGTTATTATTTAATTGTAATAATCAAATGTGATTGTGACTGCATTAATCTTCTGCTTTCGATGAAGACGTTGGTAATCTGTAAGTAATTAATATAATTAGATAACATATCTATCTGTTGTACTAGCACTTTGCCCGCGACTTCGTTCTCGTGAATTTTCTCAAGGATCCCTAATTTTTTCTTTAATGTGAAATAGCCTATAGCACTCAGCAATAACGTAGCTTCCTATTGGTGAAAAAAATTTTGAAATCCAATGAGAAGTTCCGAAGATTACCCCCAACATACAAACAAATTTTATTAGTATAGATACTTATATAAAAATGAATCGCCGAAATGTATGTAAGCGCATAAGTTCCGAACGGCTGAACCAAATTGGACAATTCTTTTATTATTGTGTTCGTTGTTGACACGACAAGGTTTGTATAGATATACTAGCGGGCCTGGCAGACGTTGTCCTGCAACCCGACTATAGCGCCACCTGCCGGGTCCAATTGTGAATCTAAACCATTCTCGAATCCACTGAAACACACACAAAAAAATCACCAATATCGGTCCAGCCGTTTAGGAGGAGTTCACTTTCATACACACGCACAGAAGATTATATATATATAAGATAAGAAAATTTTAGATAGGTAGGTAGGTAGGAGGGGAGGGGAGGGTACGTAGGTAGTTAGGTAGGGTAGGGGTAAGTACGTGGGTTAGGTAGGAAGGTAGAGTACGGTAGGTAGGTAGGGTAGGATAGGTAGGGTAGGGTAGGATAGGTATAACGTAGGATAGGTAGGGTAGGATAGATAGGGTAGGGTTGGTAGTTTGGTAGGGTACATAGATAGGGACAGGACAACGTCTGTCGGGTCAGCTAGTTATTGTTATAAGCAAAAGCCATTCGTGGAGGAGCTCGTGACTAAGTATAAATCGAGCTACTCATGCCGCGGCAGTCCGAGGTAGGACATGACCACCCATCCATTGGCCTACCGCGAGGTCCGTGGATGGCTCACCATCCATTTCTACCACCACCCCACCGTGCATCGAAATGCAAGTCCGTCGTGCAAGTAAAACCGTTGGTCCCGCTGTCATCCGCAGATCTTTGAAAGTCGTTAAGTCGTGTGATTCTGTAAGACCTCATTCTAAACTTCGAATCTGAATCCGCTGTGAGTTTCTTGATTAGAATTCTAAAAACTGGGTTGTTAATTCGAATTTACACTAGCGCCACCCTTGCGAGCGTGTCGGCGAGTTGAACTAAATTGACAGGGAGATTTTCACAGATAAAGTATGAGATGACTCAAGAAGTGGCACTCTGTAAAGTAATTTCCCCGTCACTTCGGCGTTCACTTCGCACTCGAACCCGATTCAAAGTGTCAAATATATCAAGGCCAATTTGAACCTTATGCGAAGTGAGAGTGAATAGCGATGTGACATGCGAGTTCTTGCTCGAATTTTACAGAATCGACCTACTGGTGTTCCTCTACATCCGGTTAGACCGGAAGCCGACCACAAAATATTTGAGAGAAGCATAGGCAGATGGATTACTGTTTATCTAAGTAATGGACTTTGGCGACATGCTTGGAGCGGTGGCTGACCGTTTCTTGCACGGAACAAATATGTATGGGCTACAGATAGTTAATCGGGGTTTGACTGGTTGTCTGTTTTTATGTTTGTTAACACAGTCATTATGACGTTGTCTCGGTCGTGCGCGACGCTCGGTTATAAATACCGTTCCTAGGTAGTAGGGAGTCAGTTGAAATCCGATCCAGCCTGTCCCTTTGCTGTCCTCCCCCAGCAACATAATGCAGGAGAAATACCCAAAGAAGGGCAACTTAAATAATACCAGCTAACGCGTGGAGAAGGTTCCGTACAATGCCAAAGTTTCAATTGATAGAACTCTTATAGGTTTCCTGTAATCTACAAGCAATGAACCACAGATGATATAATACTAAAGTAAATAAACTATATTTTGTACCCTACACCCCCTACCCTAGCGTGCTGTGCTGGTGCTGCTGCTGCGGCTGCAGTAAACCTCAAACGGCGAAAGTATAGTAATAATAATTATAATACTATGTGGGGACATTTCACACACGGCTATCTGACTAGGGAGACCCTGTACTATGGGTGTCAGACAGTTGATATACTGTTGGTTGAGGAGATACACGAGGTATTTTCGAAGTCCATGATTAGTTGTTGACCACGGATTGATAACTAACCAGAAATTGTATTTGGTCTTCAGGACAATAACTAAATGACAATACGTGGACTATACGTTATTGAATGAGTTCCTTTGTCTACCTCCGAATGTCTACATTACCTTGGTAGTAAATACTACCGAACAAAAAAATAAATTAACTAAACATAAAATAATATTTGATTCATTACCGCATTACTGCATACATACAAATAGTACATTATGGTACAAGTGTGTAATGTTGGTGATTACCGCTGAGGCGCCATTGAGACCCGAGCCGTTAGGTGAGGGTCTTAAGAGAGCCTAGGACGGTAATCATCAACACACACGTGTATTATACGACGTTTTTCAACACACTTATGAAGAAAATAATACAAAAAAAATATTTTCAACAGTGAAAACGAGTTGTGAAATTTTTTTCGCAATGGCGGGAAAAATTAATCAGTTTTCCTATGCGCGCGCATCAAATAATGGCGATCGGCCATAGACTAAAAGAATGAAGTTTCTTTTTTTTTTGTCTTTTCGCAGATAGCGTTCTAGCCACGTACAAAATGGGGAATTCAAAGTTTTCTTTATTACAGAGAAAACAAAAGTTATATTTGAGTGAAAGTTTTATTTATTAAAAACGTACAAGTTGAAATTATCTATTTAAATACGAAGTTGCATGAAATTAGCAAGCAATAGGTACCTATATTTATTTATTTGTACTATTGAACACGATCTTTTTTGTATCGAAACTTTTTTAAATAGTGTTTTATTTTGGATAGGAATCTTTTTTTAGTTGATATCTATGGACAATGTAGTATTACCAGTTAAAGGGAACGCCTTTTGTTAATTAACATACTGTATATTAAAACCTGCTTTGAAAAGATAATATTAACAATTTGTTTGTGTGTAATTTTAATCAATTATGGTAGTCCACTGATGGACAAAGGCCTCTCCATTTGCAAGTCATAGAACTTGGTTTTTGGCCACTCTGATACATTAATTACCAGCCAACTGGTGATGAATGAAGCTCCCAACTAGCCTGTGAATGACATATTTTTTACCTTTACAAAATTATTATAGGGCTTCTTCGCAGGTGCACCTGTATCTCCACCAGAGGCTTTCCTTTTTTTCCCTGGTTGAAATCCATTTTCACCCTGGAACATAATATATTTAGTATGATGATAATGTATTAGCATTAAATGTTTCTATATGTTGAACGCCATGTAAGTCACCGGTGACCATAGATATCCGAGAGATATGCCTTCATTAGTTCAAAAAAATCTGTCGCCTGCTTTTGTCACTTGTTTCAACTCACACAAAAACAAAAGAAATAGATACGGCACGCATGATACTTTTTCGCACGCACACAATAAAATATGCGTAACACATCTGTGCTATCTTTTGGCACACATGCTGGAAAGGGGCAGGCACTACAAAGTACAGATACAGGCATTGAATGCACACATGCAACAGTAGTCTGAAATAGGGAAGTGCAGTTGGTATAAATATGTCATTGATAAAAACATCAATGAAAACCGACTGTAAAAAAAGAGAAGTGTATTTTGTAATGTTTATTGTAATATCGCTACCTATAGATACACTACGAAAGGTTAACCAAAGACTTTTGGTACAATGTCAAAAATATGTGAAAGAAAGATAGTAGGTACAGGGAATTCCCATTTGGGTCAAAGTAGTTGACTTGATTGGAGTCTAATAGTTTTTGTATAACAGGTTCACAAATATTATTTCTTATTTAAACATTTTTTAATTAACAAGGATTAGTAAAATAAAAATAATACCTTACAACCTCAATTGTCAATATTAGGAAACACAATAGTTAAACAATGACATGCAACTAATATAGGGCTTTTGGACAGAGGGTTATATGGCTTTTGGACAGACGAAGGGATATAATCTTTTCGATTACCCTATTAGGGAAATATATATTAGCAAAATATTTTTTTTATTTTATTTCGCATATGGATATCCCTTGATAGTCGTGCCCGTGACCGACGCTACTGGAGGTTTTACCTTCAACATTTTTGGCCCGGCAGTCAACGTATTAAAAGTGGTTTTAGAAGAACTATACAACTATAAGAAAGTCTCCAAAAGTATTTAAAGCGACCCATTCAGAATGATGTGGTTATTCTGCATGGGTGGCTATTAATATTTTTTAGTAACAAAGCATTTACCTGAATTTCGGATCCCTTTTTTGCCAGTTTAGCAGGAGGAGAATCATCATCACTATCATCACTGTCATCAGAAGACTCAGCTTTCTTAGCTGCTGGTTTTTGTGCTAATTTTTGTTTTGGTTCATCATCACTTGAATCGTCATCTGAAGACTCTTGTTTCTTTGTAGCAGGTTTGGGTTTAGCTGTGCTAACCGGTGTCTTTGGAGCAGGCTTAGATGGTTCCTCATCACTGTCATCACTATCATCAGAAGATGATGCTTTTTTAACTGGTGCCTTTGTTGGAGCTTTAGCTGGCATCTTATGCACTGCTTTAGGCTTTTCGTCTTCACTGCTATCTTCACTATCAGACGAAGTGTTGTAGAATTAGTTATGTAACTAAATAAAATAAATTGTATAGCTATTAAGTTTGTGACATCTTTATTTTGTCTTCACATAATGACAAGAAGAAAAAACATATCGTCTGCCTAATTCGTTAACCTGCTAAATCCATTTTTTGGCAAAATTTACTTTTTATGCCAGTCAAAAAGTTCAGTCTAATATCTACCGTAACGTTTAAGGAATAACAGCGATATTAGCCTAAAAAGGTGACAAATGCTATGCCCGAAAAACTGTTTTCTGACCACCAGCCAATCTTCACAATGCAAACCTGCTAAATCCTATTGGGGCCTTAGTTATCCATTTTTTGGCAAAATTTACTTTTTATGCCAGTCAAAAAGTTCAGTCTAATATCTACCGTAACGTTTAAGGAATAACAGCGATATTAGCCTAAAAAGGTGACAAATGCTATGCCCGAAAAACTGCTTTCTGACCACCAGCCAATCTCCACAATGCAAACCTGCTATCAATTAATTAATCTATACACCATACTAAATTTAAGTCAAAAACTGCTATGTCCTCAAGCAAATTGAATCTTCACCTTGAAAAACTGCTAAATAATTGTTTCATCGAATTCTATAAAATGTGTATAAGTTATGCTACTAATTATATTGTTAAAATATCAAGAAAAATTATAGAAACCAACGGGATTTTCAGAATTTTGATTGCTAAATTAATATAGATATTATTCAGTTTTTTCTTCGTCCTGTAAACTATGAAAAAATGGACTTAGGAGGTTAACGAATTAGGCCGACGATATTTAGAGTTTATTCTACGTAGATTAATTTTGTAATACTAAAGGCATCCTAAACAGCCAGTATTACAACACGCCCCCTTAATCTACATTGTAACAACACAAACAAAAAATCAATAAATAATAACACATATAGAAAAACTTAATCCAAAAAACCTAAACTACTCAAACATCTCTTAAATTTAACTTTCTGCAGAGGTTTAGTAAAAACGTCTGCAGGTATATGTGTAGTAGGCATAAAATTAAGTTTAATAGTGTTATCAGATATTTTTTCTCTGATAAAATGATATTTGGTATCAATGTGTTTTGTCCGACCGTGATGGATAGGGTTGAATGCAATATTTTGTGCACTCTGACTGTCTCCCGATAGAACCACAACATCTAACAAACCACTCACCTCAAACAGAAAACGTCTCAGAAATACAGCCTCTTTGCTTGCCGAACACAGGGCCATGTACTCCGCCTCCGTTGAAGATAGGGCCACGGTGAGTTGTTTTTTGGATTCCCATGAAATCGGGCCACCACCAAACAAGAACACAAAACCTGTGTAGGAACGCCGATCTTTAATATCATTTGCCCAATCGGCATCTACAGAACCTAGCAAATAACTTCCAGTTTTCTTATACCTAATAGCAAAATGGATTGTACCTTTTAGGTATCTTAGAATTCTTTTTGCTGCCAACCAGTGAACCTTTGTAGGTTTTGAGTTCCACTGGCTTAAATATGACACTGTGAATGATATATCAGGTCTAGTATTTATAGCCACGAACAACAAACAACCTATCAACGTTTGATATTCATTTTGATCACACAATTCAGTAGAATCTCCAAGTTTCTTTACCAACGGAATATCTGCAGGTTTACAATCATGTAAATTGTACCTTTTCAGTAAATTCTCTATGTAACTGCGTTGTGATAAGCAAACTTCTCCATTTTCTACTGAAATATTCATTCCTAAATAGTAGTTTAGTAATCCCAAATTTTTCAGTTCAAAATGACTTTCCATGTCAGCAGACTTGACCGAGTCGAAGCGACTAGAGATGTGTCCCTCACTCATGAGTTGCCTCGTTTGAGGTACTCGTGATCGCAAGTTGAAAGAGTTACTCGAATTTCAACATTGAACCACCTCTGACCTCACTCTTTCACGCGCCTCACTTAAAAAATGACATTGACACTTTTGACCCGAGTCGCGAATACTCGTAGAGTTTCTGTGTGAGGCGAGAGCGAGAGTGAGTATTGAGGTATTGAGTGAATGAGTGAGCGAATGAACCGACATATTTCTTGTACAGCATTTATAGAATGATTGAAGAGAGGTCTTGAAAGTTTGAAAACAAAGCAAACATTATTATTTTGGTATGTATACAATGAAATAATGATGTTTGGTATGTGTGATACTGATGTTTTGTAGCATTTTATTTAGTTTGTGAAGAGATACAAAGAAATGTGTTAAATGAGTTGCGGGGTAAATAAAACACACGAAGCAAATAAAAAAAAAACTGAGTGTATTCATTGAGATCAAAGGATAAAAAATCATTAGAAAAAGCATTAGATCGGTAATCAAGTGACATTGAATCGTTTATTTTGGCGGTTTAAAATTATGAGCGAAAGAAAAGTATGTGTGTGAGGGAGACGTCAAAATCGGAATCGTGAGTATCGTGAGTACTTTCGAGTCGACGCACCCCTCCGGCCCGCAGCGCTGCCTCGAACTGTCGGCTGAGTTCGGCTCGGGCTCGGCTCGTGAGGTGAATACGCCGACAGACGACAGACGACTCCTCACCTCAAATGAGGGGTACCTCGTGAGTACCTCGCGAGGTAAAATGAGGTACTCCCTCAATCTCATTTTAAAATGACGAGTTACCCATCACTAGAAGCGACAAATATCTTTATAAAATATAAGTCATCGACAAAACATGCCAGTATGACAGTTTCATTACCAAACTTTTTGGTGTAAACACAAGGCTCAGAAGGAGTTCGGATAAAACCTATGGAAATCAATGTTTCATTTAGTTTGATATTCCACGATCTTGGGGCCTGTTTCAGGCCATACAGCGACTTCTTCAGTAGACAAACCTTATTTTCTTGACCTTTGCTGACAAAACCTTGCGGCTGCTCCATATACACTTCCTCTTCCAAAACACCGTTGAGGAAAGCTGTATCTACATCAAGTTGATGCATTTTAAAGTCATATTCAGCTGCTAGGGCGAACAATGTACGCAGTGAAGACTTTCGAACAACGGGTGAAAAAGTTTCTTTATAATCGATTCCAGCCACTTGAGTGTATCCCTTTGCCACTAACCTGGCCTTGTACCTTATGATATTGCCATCAGCATCTCTCTTCATCTTATACACCCACTTACAGGGAACAATTCTTTTATTTGGTCGATTTACAAGAACCCAAGTCTCTTTTGATTGTAAAGACTGAAACTCTTCTTCCATAGCCGAAATCCACTTACTACTGTCGTCTGAATTTATTGCTTCTGCATAAGTCTTAGGATCATCCGAAATGGCTTCAAGAGATTCTGCTACCCAAGAATCAAAATTTAGGTAATCAGGCCTTCTTCTCACACGTTGTGGATATCTTCTTACATCACTTTCACCTTCAGCCTCACTATCCATTGTAGATACACCGGGTGCTTCAAGGGCTTCAACGTACTCTTCATCTGAAGTAGAAGAAACAATAGGTACAGAGGTTACCTGATCTGAAGTTTCCACTTCTCTGTGAGAATTAGAATAATCACTTGGTTGAGCATCATCGGAAGTTAAGACTAAAGGAACTAAATTATCATCTTCCTTTTTTATTTTCAAGTCAGTGAAACAATCCTCAAAAAATGTAATATCTCTCGCCTTGATCAATCTTCTAGGATTTTGACATTCGCGAAGGAGATAACTGTGTGGATCTTCTGTATATCCAACAAAAATATGTTGAGTTGCTTTGACTTCTAGCTTGGTACGCAACTGTGTAGGCACATGTACAAGTGCTCTACACCCAAAGACTTTCAAATGACCGAGGTCTGGTTTCATGTTGTACCACACTTCAAATGGTGTTATTCCATCCAGGGCAATAACACCA
This sequence comes from Charanyca ferruginea, assembly GCA_947361185.1. Classification (NCBI taxonomy): domain Eukaryota; kingdom Metazoa; phylum Arthropoda; class Insecta; order Lepidoptera; family Noctuidae; genus Charanyca; species Charanyca ferruginea. The sequence continues at coordinate 5,258,117 of OX376080.1, forward strand.
TTTGAAGTGTGGTACAACATGAAACCATCAACCAACCAACCAGATGATGCATTTTCAATCATATTAGCAGCTGAATATGACTTGAAAATGCATCATCTTGATGTAGATACAGCTTTCCTCAACGGTGTTTTGGAAGAGGAAGTGTCTATGGAGCAGCCGCAAGATTTTGTCAGCAAAGGTCAAGAAAATAAGGTTTGTCTACTGAAGAAGTCGCTGTATGGCCTGAAACAGGCCCCAAGATCGTGGAATATCAAACTAAATGAAACATTGATTTCCATAGGTTTTATTCGAACTCCTTCTGAGCCTTGTGTTTACACCAAAAGGTTTGGTAATGAAACCGTCATACTGGCATGTTTTGTCGATGACATAATTATATTTTATAAAGATATTTGTCACTTCGACTCGGTCAAGTCTGACATGGAAAGTCATTTCGAACTGAAAAATTTGGGATTACTAAACTACTATTTAGGAATGAATATTTCAGTAGAAAATGGAGAAGTTTGCTTATCACAACGCAGTTACATAACTAATTCTACAACACCTTTAGTATTACAAAATTAATCTACATAGAATAAACTCTAAATATGTTTTTTCTTCTTGTCATTATGTGAAGACAAAATAAAGATGTCACAAACTTAATAGCTATACAATTTATTTTATTTAGTTACATAACTAATTCTACAACACGATATCAGCACGAGAAATCTGTATAGCGTACTGCTTACTGTGGTTTTTAAAGGAAATATAAAAGTTCCAGTACAATTTTTTGGATTATTTTTTCTCGGTGAGCAATTGTCATTTTTTCAAATAATGTATTCAGGCTCTGGATATAATATGAGATCCACTACGTTTAAACCACTAAGCAGTAGAGAAGGATACGTGACATGGAAATTCAAAATGAGGATGTATCTTCTACACGAAGATTTGTGGGAGGTCATCGCAGGCTATCCAGAAGGTGATACGACTGCTTCAAACATAAAAGAGAAGCGTGATATTAAAGCCCTCTCTAAGATATGTCTGGCTTTAGATGATGCTGCCGTAATTCATGTTAGGAAGGCCAGAAATGCCAAGGAAGCATGGGATTTACTAGCAGCAGCCTACGAAGACAAAGGTCTTGGACGTCGTCTAGCTTTGGAAAGAAGATTATATAGATATTCTTTATCCGATTTCGATTCCATCGAAAAGTATATTAGTGCAGTACTGAGCACTGCTCAGGATCTAGCTGATATTGGCAAAGAGCTGGAAGACTCCACTATAGCTGCTATCTTATTAGGAGGACTGACCTCATATTATGATCCGTTGGTTATGGCTCTCGAAAATAGCAATGTTCTGATCACCACGGATATGATAAAAACTAAACTTCTGAATGAGTTTACGAAAAGTGTTACATCAAATGAACCAGAAACTGCTCTCCGTACTAAGTACAAACAGAAACCAAAACCAAAAACTGTCGTATGCTATGGTTGCAATGAACCAGGTCACAAGCGTCCAGACTGTCCACACAGAAAGAAAACCCTAAAGGCATCCTAAACAGCCAGTATTTGTAGCGGAGCGCTGACAATGCGGCGAAGCGTTTTTAGCAATCAGATATGAATAAAAGAGCTGGAAATGCTTTTAGGAAAATATATGTATTGAACAAGAAAAATCTATCTGACAAGTGACAACTAGCATTTTCAAATTAAGAAATATACTCTACTAAACTTTATAATATAGCACTGCAGCTGTACAATTTACCAAAGAGGCTTTAACAGTATTACAACACGAAGACTCTTTTTTAGCTGAAGCCTTGATAGCGGGTTTCACAGGTGTGGGTGTAGGTTTTTGGAGAGCTTTCTGTGGTACTTTTTGATCCTTGTCGCTGTCATCACTGTCATCCGAGGATTTTTGTTTTTTAGCTGGTGCTGCTTTAGCTTTAGCAATAGTTGCTTGTGTTTTTGATGCTTTAGTTGGAGGTTTTGAATCCTCATCATCACTGTCATCAGAATCATCTGATGATGACTCTTGCTTCTTAACAGGTGCAGCCTTGGCAATTGGCTTAGCTGGGGTGGCTTTTGGAGTAGGTTTAGCAGGTACTTTTGGTTTTTCATCTTCACTATCATCAGAAGAAGATTCTTGTTTCTTAGCCGGTGCTGCTTTGTTAGGAGTCTTTGCAGATGTTAGTGCAGATTTCTTTGGAGGTGGTGCTTCATCCTCACTGTCATCAGATGATGATTCTTGTTTCTTCGCTGGAGTAGCTTTAGCTTGAGGTTTAGGTGCAGGTTTTGCTCCCACCTTCGGTTTTTCATCCTCACTGCTGTCATCGCTGTCTGATGAAGAATTTGCCTTCTGTTTTGGAGCTACTTTTGGTGGAGGTCCCTTAACTGGGGTTTTCTGTTGAGTTTTGGGTTTCTCATCTTCACTGCTGTCACCTTTTTTGCCAGTTTAGCAGGAGGAGAATCATCATCACTATCATCACTGTCATCAGAAGACTCAGCTTTCTTAGCTGCTGGTTTTTGTGCTAATTTTTGTTTTGGTTCATCATCACTTGAATCGTCATCTGAAGACTCTTGTTTCTTTGTAGCAGGTTTGGGTTTAGCTGTGCTAACCGGTGTCTTTGGAGCAGGCTTAGATGGTTCCTCATCACTGTCATCACTATCATCAGAAGATGATGCTTTTTTAACTGGTGCCTTTGTTGGAGCTTTAGCTGGCATCTTATGCACTGCTTTAGGCTTTTCGTCTTCACTGCTATCTTCACTATCAGACGAAGACTCTTTTTTAGCTGAAGCCTTGATAGCGGGTTTCACAGGTGTGGGTGTAGGCTTTTGGAGAGCTTTCTGTGGTACTTTTTGATCCTTGTCGCTGTCATCACTGTCATCCGAGGATTCTTGTTTTTTAGCTGGTGCTGCTTTAGCTTTAGCAATAGTTGCTTGTGTTTTTGATGCTTTAGTTGGAGGTTTTGAATCCTCATCATCACTGTCATCAGAATCATCTGATGATGACTCTTGCTTCTTAACAGGTGCAGCCTTGGCAATTGGCTTGGCTGGGGTGGCTTTTGGAGTAGGTTTAGCAGGTTCTTTTGGTTTTTCATCTTCACTATCATCAGAAGAAGATTCTTGTTTCTTAGCCGGTGCTGCTTTGTTAGGAGTCTTTGCAGATGTTAGTGCAGATTTCTTTGGAGGTGGTGCTTCATCCTCGCTGTCATCAGATGATGATTCTTGTTTCTTCGCTGGAGTAGCTTTAGCTTGAGGTTTAGGTGCAGGTTTTGCTCCCACCTTCGGTTTTTCATCCTCACTGCTGTCATCGCTGTCTGATGAAGAATTTGCCTTCTGTTTTGGAGCTACTTTTGGTGGAGGTCCCTTAACTGGGGTTTTCTGTTGAGTTTTGGGTTTCTCATCTTCACTGCTGTCACCTTTTTTGCCAGTTTAGCAGGAGGAGAATCATCATCACTATCATCACTGTCATCAGAAGACTCAGCTTTCTTAGCTGCTGGTTTTTGTGCTAATTTTTGTTTTGGTTCATCATCACTTGAATCGTCATCTGAAGACTCTTGTTTCTTTGTAGCAGGTTTGGGTTTAGCTGTGCTAACCGGTGTCTTTGGAGCAGGCTTAGATGGTTCCTCATCACTGTCATCACTATCATCAGAAGATGATGCTTTTTTAACTGGTGCCTTTGTTGGAGCTTTAGCTGGCATCTTATGCACTGCTTTAGGCTTTTCGTCTTCACTGCTATCTTCACTATCAGACGAAGACTCTTTTTTAGCTGAAGCCTTGATAGCGGGTTTCACAGGTGTGGGTGTAGGTTTTTGGAGAGCTTTCTGTGGTACTTTTTGATCCTTGTCGCTGTCATCACTGTCATCCGAGGATTCTTGTTTTTTAGCTGGTGCTGCTTTAGCTTTAGCAATAGTTGCTTGTGTTTTTGATGCTTTAGTTGGAGGTTTTGAATCCTCATCATCACTGTCATCAGAATCATCTGATGATGACTCTTGCTTCTTAACAGGTGCAGCCTTGGCAATTGGCTTGGCTGGGGTGGCTTTTGGAGTAGGTTTAGCAGGTACTTTTGGTTTTTCATCTTCACTATCATCAGAAGAAGATTCTTGTTTCTTAGCCGGTGCTGCTTTGTTAGGAGTCTTTGCAGATGTTAGTGCAGATTTCTTTGGAGGTGGTGCTTCATCCTCGCTGTCATCAGATGATGATTCTTGTTTCTTCGCTGGAGTAGCTTTAGCTTGAGGTTTAGGTGCAGGTTTTGCTCCCACCTTCGGTTTTTCATCCTCACTGCTGTCATCGCTGTCTGATGAAGAATTTGCCTTCTGTTTTGGAGCTACTTTTGGTGGAGGTCCCTTAACTGGGGTTTTCTGTTGAGTTTTGGGTTTCTCATCTTCACTGCTGTCACCTTTTTTGCCAGTTTAGCAGGAGGAGAATCATCATCACTATCATCACTGTCATCAGAAGACTCAGCTTTCTTAGCTGCTGGTTTTTGTGCTAATTTTTGTTTTGGTTCATCATCCCTTGAATCGTCATCTGAAGACTCTTGTTTCTTTGTAGCAGGTTTGGGTTTAGCTGTGCTAACCGGTGTCTTTGGAGCAGGCTTAGATGGTTCCTCATCACTGTCATCACTATCATCAGAAGATGATGCTTTTTTAACTGGTGCCTTTGTTGGAGCTTTAGCTGGCATCTTATGCACTGCTTTAGGCTTTTCGTCTTCACTGCTATCTTCACTATCAGACGAAGACTCTTTTTTAGCTGAAGCCTTGATAGCGGGTTTCACAGGTGTGGGTGTAGGTTTTTGGAGAGCTTTCTGTGGTACTTTTTGATCCTTGTCGCTGTCATCACTGTCATCCGAGGATTCTTGTTTTTTAGCTGGTGCTGCTTTAGCTTTAGCAATAGTTGCTTGTGTTTTTGATGCTTTAGTTGGAGGTTTTGAATCCTCATCATCACTGTCATCAGAATCATCTGATGATGACTCTTGCTTCTTAACAGGTGCAGCCTTGGCAATTGGCTTGGCTGGGGTGGCTTTTGGAGTAGGTTTAGCAGGTACTTTTGGTTTTTCATCTTCACTATCATCAGAAGAAGATTCTTGTTTCTTAGCCGGTGCTGCTTTGTTAGGAGTCTTTGCAGATGTTAGTGCAGATTTCTTTGGAGGTGGTGCTTCATCCTCGCTGTCATCAGATGATGATTCTTGTTTCTTCGCTGGAGTAGCTTTAGCTTGAGGTTTAGGTGCAGGTTTTGCTCCCACCTTCGGTTTTTCATCCTCACTGCTGTCATCGCTGTCTGATGAAGAATTTGCCTTCTGTTTTGGAGCTACTTTTGGTGGAGGTCCCTTAACTGGGGTTTTCTGTTGAGTTTTGGGTTTCTCATCTTCACTGCTGTCACCTTTTTTGCCAGTTTAGCAGGAGGAGAATCATCATCACTATCATCACTGTCATCAGAAGACTCAGCTTTCTTAGCTGCTGGTTTTTGTGCTAATTTTTGTTTTGGTTCATCATCACTTGAATCGTCATCTGAAGACTCTTGTTTCTTTGTAGCAGGTTTGGGTTTAGCTGTGCTAACCGGTGTCTTTGGAGCAGGCTTAGATGGTTCCTCATCACTGTCATCACTATCATCAGAAGATGATGCTTTTTTAACTGGTGCCTTTGTTGGAGCTTTAGCTGGCATCTTATGCACTGCTTTAGGCTTTTCGTCTTCACTGCTATCTTCACTATCAGACGAAGACTCTTTTTTAGCTGAAGCCTTGATAGCGGGTTTCACAGGTGTGGGTGTAGGTTTTTGGAGAGCTTTCTGTGGTACTTTTTGATCCTTGTCGCTGTCATCACTGTCATCCGAGGATTCTTGTTTTTTAGCTGGTGCTGCTTTAGCTTTAGCAATAGTTGCTTGTGTTTTTGATGCTTTAGTTGGAGGTTTTGAATCCTCATCATCACTGTCATCAGAATCATCTGATGATGACTCTTGCTTCTTAACAGGTGCAGCCTTGGCAATTGGCTTGGCTGGGGTGGCTTTTGGAGTAGGTTTAGCAGGTACTTTTGGTTTTTCATCTTCACTATCATCAGAAGAAGATTCTTGTTTCTTAGCCGGTGCTGCTTTGTTAGGAGTCTTTGCAGATGTTAGTGCAGATTTCTTTGGAGGTGGTGCTTCATCCTCGCTGTCATCAGATGATGATTCTTGTTTCTTCGCTGGAGTAGCTTTAGCTTGAGGTTTAGGTGCAGGTTTTGCTCCCACCTTCGGTTTTTCATCCTCACTGCTGTCATCGCTGTCTGATGAAGAATTTGCCTTCTGTTTTGGAGCTACTTTTGGTGGAGGTCCCTTAACTGGGGTTTTCTGTTGAGTTTTGGGTTTCTCATCTTCACTGCTGTCACCTTTTTTGCCAGTTTAGCAGGAGGAGAATCATCATCACTATCATCACTGTCATCAGAAGACTCAGCTTTCTTAGCTGCTGGTTTTTGTGCTAATTTTTGTTTTGGTTCATCATCACTTGAATCGTCATCTGAAGACTCTTGTTTCTTTGTAGCAGGTTTGGGTTTAGCTGTGCTAACCGGTGTCTTTGGAGCAGGCTTAGATGGTTCCTGATCACTGTCATCACTATCATCAGAAGATGATGCTTTTTTAACTGGTGCCTTTGTTGGAGCTTTAGCTGGCATCTTATGCACTGCTTTAGGCTTTTCGTCTTCACTGCTATCTTCACTATCAGACGAAGACTCTTTTTTAGCTGAAGCCTTGATAGCGGGTTTCACAGGTGTGGGTGTAGGTTTTTGGAGAGCTTTCTGTGGTACTTTTTGATCCTTGTCGCTGTCATCACTGTCATCCGAGGATTCTTGTTTTTTAGCTGGTGCTGCTTTAGCTTTAGCAATAGTTGCTTGTGTTTTTGATGCTTTAGTTGGAGGTTTTGAATCCTCATCATCACTGTCATCAGAATCATCTGATGATGACTCTTGCTTCTTAACAGGTGCAGCCTTGGCAATTGGCTTGGCTGGGGTGGCTTTTGGAGTAGGTTTAGCAGGTACTTTTGGTTTTTCATCTTCACTATCATCAGAAGAAGATTCTTGTTTCTTAGCCGGTGCTGCTTTGTTAGGAGTCTTTGCAGATGTTAGTGCAGATTTCTTTGGAGGTGGTGCTTCATCCTCGCTGTCATCAGATGATGATTCTTGTTTCTTCGCTGGAGTAGCTTTAGCTTGAGGTTTAGGTGCAGGTTTTGCTCCCACCTTCGGTTTTTCATCCTCACTGCTGTCATCGCTGTCTAATGAAGAATTTGCCTTCTGTTTTGGAGCTACTTTTGGTGGAGGTCCCTTAACTGGGGTTTTCTGTTGAGTTTTGGGTTTCTCATCTTCACTGCTGTCACCTTTTTTGCCAGTTTAGCAGGAGGAGAATCATCATCACTATCATCACTGTCATCAGAAGACTCAGCTTTCTTAGCTGCTGGTTTTTGTGCTTATTTTTGTTTTGGTTCATCATCACTTGAATCGTCATCTGAAGACTCTTCTTTCTTTGTAGCAGGTTTGGGTTTAGCTGTGCTAACCGGTGTCTTTGGAGCAGGCTTAGATGGTTCCTCATCACTGTCATCACTATCATCAGAAGATGATGCTTTTTTAACTGGTGCCTTTGTTGGAGCTTTAGCTGGCATCTTATGCACTGCTTTAGGCTTTTCGTCTTCACTGCTATCTTCACTATCAGACGAAGACTCTTTTTTAGCTGAAGCCTTGATAGCGGGTTTCACAGGTGTGGGTGTAGGTTTTTGGAGAGCTTTCTGTGGTACTTTTTGATCCTTGTCGCTGTCATCACTGTCATCCGAGGATTCTTGTTTTTTAGCTGGTGCTGCTTTAGCTTTAGCAATAGTTGCTTGTGTTTTTGATGCTTTAGTTGGAGGTTTTGAATCCTCATCATCACTGTCATCAGAATCATCTGATGATGACTCTTGCTTCTTAACAGGTGCAGCCTTGGCAATTGGCTTGGCTGGGGTGGCTTTTGGAGTAGGTTTAGCAGGTACTTTTGGTTTTTCATCTTCACTATCATCAGAAGAAGATTCTTGTTTCTTAGCCGGTGCTGCTTTGTTAGGAGTCTTTGCAGATGTTAGTGCAGATTTCTTTGGAGGTGGTGCTTCATCCTCGCTGTCATCAGATGATGATTCTTGTTTCTTCGCTGGAGTAGCTTTAGCTTGAGGTTTAGGTGCAGGTTTTGCTCCCACCTTCGGTTTTTCATCCTCACTGCTGTCATCGCTGTCTGATGAAGAATTTGCCTTCTGTTTTGGAGCTACTTTTGGTGGAGGTCCCTTAACTGGGGTTTTCTGTTGAGTTTTGGGTTTCTCATCTTCACTGCTGTCACCTTTTTTGCCAGTTTAGCAGGAGGAGAATCATCATCACTATCATCACTGTCATCAGAAGACTCAGCTTTCTTAGCTGCTGGTTTTTGTGCTAATTTTTGTTTTGGTTCATCATCACTTGAATCGTCATCTGAAGACTCTTGTTTCTTTGTAGCAGGTTTGGGTTTAGCTGTGCTAACCGGTGTCTTTGGAGCAGGCTTAGATGGTTCCTCATCACTGTCATCACTATCATCAGAAGATGATGCTTTTTTAACTGGTGCCTTTGTTGGAGCTTTAGCTGGCATCTTATGCACTGCTTTAGGCTTTTCGTCTTCACTGCTATCTTCACTATCAGACGAAGACTCTTTTTTAGCTGAAGCCTTGATAGCGGGTTTCACAGGTGTGGGTGTAGGTTTTTGGAGAGCTTTCTGTGGTACTTTTTGATCCTTGTCGCTGTCATCACTGTCATCCGAGGATTCTTGTTTTTTAGCTGGTGCTGCTTTAGCTTTAGCAATAGTTGCTTGTGTTTTTGATGCTTTAGTTGGAGGTTTTGAATCCTCATCATCACTGTCATCAGAATCATCTGATGATGACTCTTGCTTCTTAACAGGTGCAGCCTTGGCAATTGGCTTGGCTGGGGTGGCTTTTGGAGTAGGTTTAGCAGGTACTTTTGGTTTTTCATCTTCACTATCATCAGAAGAAGATTCTTGTTTCTTAGCCGGTGCTGCTTTGTTAGGAGTCTTTGCAGATGTTAGTGCAGATTTCTTTGGAGGTGGTGCTTCATCCTCGCTGTCATCAGATGATGATTCTTGTTTCTTCGCTGGAGTAGCTTTAGCTTGAGGTTTAGGTGCAGGTTTTGCTCCCACCTTCGGTTTTTCATCCTCACTGCTGTCATCGCTGTCTGATGAAGAATTTGCCTTCTGTTTTGGAGCTACTTTTGGTGGAGGTCCCTTAACTGGGGTTTTCTGTTGAGTTTTGGGTTTCTCATCTTCACTGCTGTCACCTTTTTTGCCAGTTTAGCAGGAGGAGAATCATCATCACTATCATCACTGTCATCAGAAGACTCAGCTTTCTTAGCTGCTGGTTTTTGTGCTAATTTTTGTTTTGGTTCATCATCACTTGAATCGTCATCTGAAGACTCTTGTTTCTTTGTAGCAGGTTTGGGTTTAGCTGTGCTAACCGGTGTCTTTGGAGCAGGCTTAGATGGTTCCTCATCACTGTCATCACTATCATCAGAAGATGATGCTTTTTTAACTGGTGCCTTTGTTGGAGCTTTAGCTGGCATCTTATGCACTGCTTTAGGCTTTTCGTCTTCACTGCTATCTTCACTATCAGACGAAGACTCTTTTTTAGCTGAAGCCTTGATAGCGGGTTTCACAGGTGTGGGTGTAGGTTTTTGGAGAGCTTTCTGTGGTACTTTTTGATCCTTGTCGCTGTCATCACTGTCATCCGAGGATTCTTGTTTTTTAGCTGGTGCTGCTTTAGCTTTAGCAATAGTTGCTTGTGTTTTTGATGCTTTAGTTGGAGGTTTTGAATCCTCATCATCACTGTCATCAGAATCATCTGATGATGACTCTTGCTTCTTAACAGGTGCAGCCTTGGCAATTGGCTTGGCTGGGGTGGCTTTTGGAGTAGGTTTAGCAGGTACTTTTGGTTTTTCATCTTCACTATCATCAGAAGAAGATTCTTGTTTCTTAGCCGGTGCTGCTTTGTTAGGAGTCTTTGCAGATGTTAGTGCAGATTTCTTTGGAGGTGGTGCTTCATCCTCGCTGTCATCAGATGATGATTCTTGTTTCTTCGCTGGAGTAGTTTTAGCTTGAGGTTTAGGTGCAGGTTTTGCTCCCACCTTCGGTTTTTCATCCTCACTGCTGTCATCGCTGTCTGATGAAGAATTTGCCTTCTGTTTTGGAGCTACTTTTGGTGGAGGTCCCTTAACTGGGGTTTTCTGTTGAGTTTTGGGTTTCTCATCTTCACTGCTGTCACCTTTTTTGCCAGTTTAGCAGGAGGAGAATCATCATCACTATCATCACTGTCATCAGAAGACTCAGCTTTCTTAGCTGCTGGTTTTTGTGCTAATTTTTGTTTTGGTTCATCATCACTTGAATCGTCATCTGAAGACTCTTGTTTCTTTGTAGCAGGTTTGGGTTTAGCTGTGCTAACCGGTGTCTTTGGAGCAGGCTTAGATGGTTCCTCATCACTGTCATCACTATCATCAGAAGATGATGCTTTTTTAACTGGTGCCTTTGTTGGAGCTTTAGCTGGCATCTTATGCACTGCTTTAGGCTTTTCGTCTTCACTGCTATCTTCACTATCAGACGAAGACTCTTTTTTAGCTGAAGCCTTGATAGCGGGTTTCACAGGTGTGGGTGTAGGTTTTTGGAGAGCTTTCTGTGGTACTTTTTGATCCTTGTCGCTGTCATCACTGTCATCCGAGGATTCTTGTTTTTTAGCTGGTGCTGCTTTAGCTTTAGCAATAGTTGCTTGTGTTTTTGATGCTTTAGTTGGAGGTTTTGAATCCTCATCATCACTGTCATCAGAATCATCTGATGATGACTCTTGCTTCTTAACAGGTGCAGCCTTGGCAATTGGCTTGGCTGGGGTGGCTTTTGGAGTAGGTTTAGCAGGTACTTTTGGTTTTTCATCTTCACTATCATCAGAAGAAGATTCTTGTTTCTTAGCCGGTGCTGCTTTGTTAGGAGTCTTTGCAGATGTTAGTGCAGATTTCTTTGGAGGTGGTGCTTCATCCTCGCTGTCATCAGATGATGATTCTTGTTTCTTCGCTGGAGTAGTTTTAGCTTGAGGTTTAGGTGCAGGTTTTGCTCCCACCTTCGGTTTTTCATCCTCACTGCTGTCATCGCTGTCTGATGAAGAATTTGCCTTCTGTTTTGGAGCTACTTTTGGTGGAGGTCCCTTAACTGGGGTTTTCTGTTGAGTTTTGGGTTTCTCATCTTCACTGCTGTCACCTTTTTTGCCAGTTTAGCAGGAGGAGAATCATCATCACTATCATCACTGTCATCAGAAGACTCAGCTTTCTTAGCTGCTGGTTTTTGTGCTAATTTTTGTTTTGGTTCATCATCACTTGAATCGTCATCTGAAGACTCTTGTTTCTTTGTAGCAGGTTTGGGTTTAGCTGTGCTAACCGGTGTCTTTGGAGCAGGCTTAGATGGTTCCTCATCACTGTCATCACTATCATCAGAAGATGATGCTTTTTTAACTGGTGCCTTTGTTGGAGCTTTAGCTGGCATCTTATGCACTGCTTTAGGCTTTTCGTCTTCACTGCTATCTTCACTATCAGACGAAGACTCTTTTTTAGCTGAAGCCTTGATAGCGGGTTTCACAGGTGTGGGTGTAGGTTTTTGGAGAGCTTTCTGTGGTACTTTTTGATCCTTGTCGCTGTCATCACTGTCATCCGAGGATTCTTGTTTTTTAGCTGGTGCTGCTTTAGCTTTAGCAATAGTTGCTTGTGTTTTTGATGCTTTAGTTGGAGGTTTTGAATCCTCATCATCACTGTCATCAGAATCATCTGATGATGACTCTTGCTTCTTAACAGGTGCAGCCTTGGCAATTGGCTTGGCTGGGGTGGCTTTTGGAGTAGGTTTAGCAGGTACTTTTGGTTTTTCATCTTCACTATCATCAGAAGAAGATTCTTGTTTCTTAGCCGGTGCTGCTTTGTTAGGAGTCTTTGCAGATGTTAGTGCAGATTTCTTTGGAGGTGGTGCTTCATCCTCGCTGTCATCAGATGATGATTCTTGTTTCTTCGCTGGAGTAGCTTTAGCTTGAGGTTTAGGTGCAGGTTTTGCTCCCACCTTCGGTTTTTCATCCTCACTGCTGTCATCGCTGTCTGATGAAGAATTTGCCTTCTGTTTTGGAGCTACTTTTGGTGGAGGTCCCTTAACTGGGGTTTTCTGTTGAGTTTTGGGTTTCTCATCTTCACTGCTGTCACCTTTTTTGCCAGTTTAGCAGGAGGAGAATCATCATCACTATCATCACTGTCATCAGAAGACTCAGCTTTCTTAGCTGCTGGTTTTTGTGCTAATTTTTGTTTTGGTTCATCATCACTTGAATCGTCATCTGAAGACTCTTGTTTCTTTGTAGCAGGTTTGGGTTTAGCTGTGCTAACCGGTGTCTTTGGAGCAGGCTTAGATGGTTCCTCATCACTGTCATCACTATCATCAGAAGATGATGCTTTTTTAACTGGTGCCTTTGTTGGAGCTTTAGCTGGCATCTTATGCACTGCTTTAGGCTTTTCGTCTTCACTGCTATCTTCACTATCAGACGAAGACTCTTTTTTAGCTGAAGCCTTGATAGCGGGTTTCACAGGTGTGGGTGTAGGTTTTTGGAGAGCTTTCTGTGGTACTTTTTGATCCTTGTCGCTGTCATCACTGTCATCCGAGGATTCTTGTTTTTTAGCTGGTGCTGCTTTAGCTTTAGCAATAGTTGCTTGTGTTTTTGATGCTTTAGTTGGAGGTTTTGAATCCTCATCATCACTGTCATCAGAATCATCTGATGATGACTCTTGCTTCTTAACAGGTGCAGCCTTGGCAATTGGCTTGGCTGGGGTGGCTTTTGGAGTAGGTTTAGCAGGTACTTTTGGTTTTTCATCTTCACTATCATCAGAAGAAGATTCTTGTTTCTTAGCCGGTGCTGCTTTGTTAGGAGTCTTTGCAGATGTTAGTGCAGATTTCTTTGGAGGTGGTGCTTCATCCTCGCTGTCATCAGATGATGATTCTTGTTTCTTCGCTGGAGTAGCTTTAGCTTGAGGTTTAGGTGCAGGTTTTGCTCCCACCTTCGGTTTTTCATCCTCACTGCTGTCATCGCTGTCTGATGAAGAATTTGCCTTCTGTTTTGGAGCTACTTTTGGTGGAGGTCCCTTAACTGGGGTTTTCTGTTGAGTTTTGGGTTTCTCATCTTCACTGCTGTCACCTTTTTTGCCAGTTTAGCAGGAGGAGAATCATCATCACTATCATCACTGTCATCAGAAGACTCAGCTTTCTTAGCTGCTGGTTTTTGTGCTAATTTTTGTTTTGGTTCATCATCACTTGAATCGTCATCTGAAGACTCTTGTTTCTTTGTAGCAGGTTTGGGTTTAGCTGTGCTAACCGGTGTCTTTGGAGCAGGCTTAGATGGTTCCTCATCACTGTCATCACTATCATCAGAAGATGATGCTTTTTTAACTGGTGCCTTTGTTGGAGCTTTAGCTGGCATCTTATGCACTGCTTTAGGCTTTTCGTCTTCACTGCTATCTTCACTATCAGACGAAGACTCTTTTTTAGCTGAAGCCTTGATAGCGGGTTTCACAGGTGTGGGTGTAGGTTTTTGGAGAGCTTTCTGTGGTACTTTTTGATCCTTGTCGCTGTCATCACTGTCATCCGAGGATTCTTGTTTTTTAGCTGGTGCTGCTTTAGCTTTAGCAATAGTTGCTTGTGTTTTTGATGCTTTAGTTGGAGGTTTTGAATCCTCATCATCACTGTCATCAGAATCATCTGATGATGACTCTTGCTTCTTAACAGGTGCAGCCTTGGCAATTGGCTTGGCTGGGGTGGCTTTTGGAGTAGGTTTAGCAGGTACTTTTGGTTTTTCATCTTCACTATCATCAGAAGAAGATTCTTGTTTCTTAGCCGGTGCTGCTTTGTTAGGAGTCTTTGCAGATGTTAGTGCAGATTTCTTTGGAGGTGGTGCTTCATCCTCGCTGTCATCAGATGATGATTCTTGTTTCTTCGCTGGAGTAGCTTTAGCTTGAGGTTTAGGTGCAGGTTTTGCTCCCACCTTCGGTTTTTCATCCTCACTGCTGTCATCGCTGTCTGATGAAGAATTTGCCTTCTGTTTTGGAGCTACTTTTGGTGGAGGTCCCTTAACTGGGGTTTTCTGTTGAGTTTTGGGTTTCTCATCTTCACTGCTGTCACCTTTTTTGCCAGTTTAGCAGGAGGAGAATCATCATCACTATCATCACTGTCATCAGAAGACTCAGCTTTCTTAGCTGCTGGTTTTTGTGCTAATTTTTGTTTTGGTTCATCATCACTTGAATCGTCATCTGAAGACTCTTGTTTCTTTGTAGCAGGTTTGGGTTTAGCTGTGCTAACCGGTGTCTTTGGAGCAGGCTTAGATGGTTCCTCATCACTGTCATCACTATCATCAGAAGATGATGCTTTTTTAACTGGTGCCTTTGTTGGAGCTTTAGCTGGCATCTTATGCACTGCTTTAGGCTTTTCGTCTTCACTGCTATCTTCACTATCAGACGAAGACTCTTTTTTAGCTGAAGCCTTGATAGCGGGTTTCACAGGTGTGGGTGTAGGTTTTTGGAGAGCTTTCTGTGGTACTTTTTGATCCTTGTCGCTGTCATCACTGTCATCCGAGGATTCTTGTTTTTTAGCTGGTGCTGCTTTAGCTTTAGCAATAGTTGCTTGTGTTTTTGATGCTTTAGTTGGAGGTTTTGAATCCTCATCATCACTGTCATCAGAATCATCTGATGATGACTCTTGCTTCTTAACAGGTGCAGCCTTGGCAATTGGCTTGGCTGGGGTGGCTTTTGGAGTAGGTTTAGCAGGTACTTTTGGTTTTTCATCTTCACTATCATCAGAAGAAGATTCTTGTTTCTTAGCCGGTGCTGCTTTGTTAGGAGTCTTTGCAGATGTTAGTGCAGATTTCTTTGGAGGTGGTGCTTCATCCTCGCTGTCATCAGATGATGATTCTTGTTTCTTCGCTGGAGTAGCTTTAGCTTGAGGTTTAGGTGCAGGTTTTGCTCCCACCTTCGGTTTTTCATCCTCACTGCTGTCATCGCTGTCTGATGAAGAATTTGCCTTCTGTTTTGGAGCTACTTTTGGTGGAGGTCCCTTAACTGGGGTTTTCTGTTGAGTTTTGGGTTTCTCATCTTCACTGCTGTCACCTTTTTTGCCAGTTTAGCAGGAGGAGAATCATCATCACTATCATCACTGTCATCAGAAGACTCAGCTTTCTTAGCTGCTGGTTTTTGTGCTAATTTTTGTTTTGGTTCATCATCACTTGAATCGTCATCTGAAGACTCTTGTTTCTTTGTAGCAGGTTTGGGTTTAGCTGTGCTAACCGGTGTCTTTGGAGCAGGCTTAGATGGTTCCTCATCACTGTCATCACTATCATCAGAAGATGATGCTTTTTTAACTGGTGCCTTTGTTGGAGCTTTAGCTGGCATCTTATGCACTGCTTTAGGCTTTTCGTCTTCACTGCTATCTTCACTATCAGACGAAGACTCTTTTTTAGCTGAAGCCTTGATAGCGGGTTTCACAGGTGTGGGTGTAGGTTTTTGGAGAGCTTTCTGTGGTACTTTTTGATCCTTGTCGCTGTCATCACTGTCATCCGAGGATTCTTGTTTTTTAGCTGGTGCTGCTTTAGCTTTAGCAATAGTTGCTTGTGTTTTTGATGCTTTAGTTGGAGGTTTTGAATCCTCATCATCACTGTCATCAGAATCATCTGATGATGACTCTTGCTTCTTAACAGGTGCAGCCTTGGCAATTGGCTTGGCTGGGGTGGCTTTTGGAGTAGGTTTAGCAGGTACTTTTGGTTTTTCATCTTCACTATCATCAGAAGAAGATTCTTGTTTCTTAGCCGGTGCTGCTTTGTTAGGAGTCTTTGCAGATGTTAGTGCAGATTTCTTTGGAGGTGGTGCTTCATCCTCGCTGTCATCAGATGATGATTCTTGTTTCTTCGCTGGAGTAGTTTTAGCTTGAGGTTTAGGTGCAGGTTTTGCTCCCACCTTCGGTTTTTCATCCTCACTGCTGTCATCGCTGTCTGATGAAGAATTTGCCTTCTGTTTTGGAGCTACTTTTGGTGGAGGTCCCTTAACTGGGGTTTTCTGTTGAGTTTTGGGTTTCTCATCTTCACTGCTGTCACCTTTTTTGCCAGTTTAGCAGGAGGAGAATCATCATCACTATCATCACTGTCATCAGAAGACTCAGCTTTCTTAGCTGCTGGTTTTTGTGCTAATTTTTGTTTTGGTTCATCATCACTTGAATCGTCATCTGAAGACTCTTGTTTCTTTGTAGCAGGTTTGGGTTTAGCTGTGCTAACCGGTGTCTTTGGAGCAGGCTTAGATGGTTCCTCATCACTGTCATCACTATCATCAGAAGATGATGCTTTTTTAACTGGTGCCTTTGTTGGAGCTTTAGCTGGCATCTTATGCACTGCTTTAGGCTTTTCGTCTTCACTGCTATCTTCACTATCAGACGAAGACTCTTTTTTAGCTGAAGCCTTGATAGCGGGTTTCACAGGTGTGGGTGTAGGTTTTTGGAGAGCTTTCTGTGGTACTTTTTGATCCTTGTCGCTGTCATCACTGTCATCCGAGGATTCTTGTTTTTTAGCTGGTGCTGCTTTAGCTTTAGCAATAGTTGCTTGTGTTTTTGATGCTTTAGTTGGAGGTTTTGAATCCTCATCATCACTGTCATCAGAATCATCTGATGATGACTCTTGCTTCTTAACAGGTGCAGCCTTGGCAATTGGCTTGGCTGGGGTGGCTTTTGGAGTAGGTTTAGCAGGTACTTTTGGTTTTTCATCTTCACTATCATCAGAAGAAGATTCTTGTTTCTTAGCCGGTGCTGCTTTGTTAGGAGTCTTTGCAGATGTTAGTGCAGATTTCTTTGGAGGTGGTGCTTCATCCTCGCTGTCATCAGATGATGATTCTTGTTTCTTCGCTGGAGTAGCTTTAGCTTGAGGTTTAGGTGCAGGTTTTGCTCCCACCTTCGGTTTTTCATCCTCACTGCTGTCATCGCTGTCTGATGAAGAATTTGCCTTCTGTTTTGGAGCTACTTTTGGTGGAGGTCCCTTAACTGGGGTTTTCTGTTGAGTTTTGGGTTTCTCATCTTCACTGCTGTCACCTTTTTTGCCAGTTTAGCAGGAGGAGAATCATCATCACTATCATCACTGTCATCAGAAGACTCAGCTTTCTTAGCTGCTGGTTTTTGTGCTAATTTTTGTTTTGGTTCATCATCACTTGAATCGTCATCTGAAGACTCTTGTTTCTTTGTAGCAGGTTTGGGTTTAGCTGTGCTAACCGGTGTCTTTGGAGCAGGCTTAGATGGTTCCTCATCACTGTCATCACTATCATCAGAAGATGATGCTTTTTTAACTGGTGCCTTTGTTGGAGCTTTAGCTGGCATCTTATGCACTGCTTTAGGCTTTTCGTCTTCACTGCTATCTTCACTATCAGACGAAGACTCTTTTTTAGCTGAAGCCTTGATAGCGGGTTTCACAGGTGTGGGTGTAGGTTTTTGGAGAGCTTTCTGTGGTACTTTTTGATCCTTGTCGCTGTCATCACTGTCATCCGAGGATTCTTGTTTTTTAGCTGGTGCTGCTTTAGCTTTAGCAATAGTTGCTTGTGTTTTTGATGCTTTAGTTGGAGGTTTTGAATCCTCATCATCACTGTCATCAGAATCATCTGATGATGACTCTTGCTTCTTAACAGGTGCAGCCTTGGCAATTGGCTTGGCTGGGGTGGCTTTTGGAGTAGGTTTAGCAGGTACTTTTGGTTTTTCATCTTCACTATCATCAGAAGAAGATTCTTGTTTCTTAGCCGGTGCTGCTTTGTTAGGAGTCTTTGCAGATGTTAGTGCAGATTTCTTTGGAGGTGGTGCTTCATCCTCGCTGTCATCAGATGATGATTCTTGTTTCTTCGCTGGAGTAGCTTTAGCTTGAGGTTTAGGTGCAGGTTTTGCTCCCACCTTCGGTTTTTCATCCTCACTGCTGTCATCGCTGTCTGATGAAGAATTTGCCTTCTGTTTTGGAGCTACTTTTGGTGGAGGTCCCTTAACTGGGGTTTTCTGTTGAGTTTTGGGTTTCTCATCTTCACTGCTGTCACCTTTTTTGCCAGTTTAGCAGGAGGAGAATCATCATCACTATCATCACTGTCATCAGAAGACTCAGCTTTCTTAGCTGCTGGTTTTTGTGCTAATTTTTGTTTTGGTTCATCATCACTTGAATCGTCATCTGAAGACTCTTGTTTCTTTGTAGCAGGTTTGGGTTTAGCTGTGCTAACCGGTGTCTTTGGAGCAGGCTTAGATGGTTCCTCATCACTGTCATCACTATCATCAGAAGATGATGCTTTTTTAACTGGTGCCTTTGTTGGAGCTTTAGCTGGCATCTTATGCACTGCTTTAGGCTTTTCGTCTTCACTGCTATCTTCACTATCAGACGAAGACTCTTTTTTAGCTGAAGCCTTGATAGCGGGTTTCACAGGTGTGGGTGTAGGTTTTTGGAGAGCTTTCTGTGGTACTTTTTGATCCTTGTCGCTGTCATCACTGTCATCCGAGGATTTTTGTTTTTTAGCTGGTGCTGCTTTAGCTTTAGCAATAGTTGCTTGTGTTTTTGATGCTTTAGTTGGAGGTTTTGAATCCTCATCATCACTGTCATCAGAATCATCTGATGATGACTCTTGCTTCTTAACAGGTGCAGCCTTGGCAATTGGCTTGGCTGGGGTGGCTTTTGGAGTAGGTTTAGCAGGTACTTTTGGTTTTTCATCTTCACTATCATCAGAAGAAGATTCTTGTTTCTTAGCCGGTGCTGCTTTGTTAGGAGTCTTTGCAGATGTTAGTGCAGATTTCTTTGGAGGTGGTGCTTCATCCTCGCTGTCATCAGATGATGATTCTTGTTTCTTCGCTGGAGTAGCTTTAGCTTGAGGTTTAGGTGCAGGTTTTGCTCCCACCTTCGGTTTTTCATCCTCACTGCTGTCATCGCTGTCTGATGAAGAATTTGCCTTCTGTTTTGGAGCTACTTTTGGTGGAGGTCCCTTAACTGGGGTTTTCTGTTGAGTTTTGGGTTTCTCATCTTCACTGCTGTCACCTTTTTTGCCAGTTTAGCAGGAGGAGAATCATCATCACTATCATCACTGTCATCAGAAGACTCAGCTTTCTTAGCTGCTGGTTTTTGTGCTAATTTTTGTTTTGGTTCATCATCACTTGAATCGTCATCTGAAGACTCTTGTTTCTTTGTAGCAGGTTTGGGTTTAGCTGTGCTAACCGGTGTCTTTGGAGCAGGCTTAGATGGTTCCTCATCACTGTCATCACTATCATCAGAAGATGATGCTTTTTTAACTGGTGCCTTTGTTGGAGCTTTAGCTGGCATCTTATGCACTGCTTTAGGCTTTTCGTCTTCACTGCTATCTTCACTATCAGACGAAGACTCTTTTTTAGCTGAAGCCTTGATAGCGGGTTTCACAGGTGTGGGTGTAGGTTTTTGGAGAGCTTTCTGTGGTACTTTTTGATCCTTGTCGCTGTCATCACTGTCATCCGAGGATTCTTGTTTTTTAGCTGGTGCTGCTTTAGCTTTAGCAATAGTTGCTTGTGTTTTTGATGCTTTAGTTGGAGGTTTTGAATCCTCATCATCACTGTCATCAGAATCATCTGATGATGACTCTTGCTTCTTAACAGGTGCAGCCTTGGCAATTGGCTTGGCTGGGGTGGCTTTTGGAGTAGGTTTAGCAGGTACTTTTGGTTTTTCATCTTCACTATCATCAGAAGAAGATTCTTGTTTCTTAGCCGGTGCTGCTTTGTTAGGAGTCTTTGCAGATGTTAGTGCAGATTTCTTTGGAGGTGGTGCTTCATCCTCGCTGTCATCAGATGATGATTCTTGTTTCTTCGCTGGAGTAGCTTTAGCTTGAGGTTTAGATGCAGGTTTTGCTCCCACCTTCGGTTTCTCATCTTCACTGCTGTCATCATCAGAAGATTCTTGCTTTTTAACAATTTTAGGTGCCACAATACTAGGTTTCACTGGTTGTTTTTTTGGTTTTGTTGTGGCATTGTCTTCACTGCTGTCACTATCATCTGATGATTCTGCCTTTTTAGCTGGAGTAGCTGCTAGTTTGGGCTTTACCTAAAAAAATATATATTATGTATTTTCTATTTTTTATCTAAGCGATCCCTACCAATTTACATTATTAAATTGTTTTCAGAGGTATTGACGAATAAGTAAAAATTAAATCATAGTGATTCATTCACAAGGTCTCATCATTATAGGTTTTAAAATAATTAATCATTCATAAACATATATAATTGTTCAAACCTACTTGTGTTTTAGGTTTTTCATCCTCGGAGCTATCAGAGTCTGAAGAGTCTTGTGTTTTTTTCACGGCTGCAGCCTTGCCATTAACTTGAGCAACCACTGGTTTTTGTGGCTTCTCATCTTCACTGGAGTCATCATCAGAACTAAAAATAAAATGTTTTCTTGGCTTTTTATTTTCTGATTAATAATTTGTACTTTCAATAAATAAGTGACACAAATGAAACTCAACCAATAATTGCAATGTGGGTCCAGAAATGCCTACTAACCAACAGATGAATTTAATGATACTAAAGCACTGGACAGACTCCAGCAGAAATGAATTGCTTTATTTGAACAGTAGTAGGTCATATTCATAATGTTTCCAATTCAGAACCTAATGTGATCATAACCTTAAAACATGAAAATTGTAATCACCTTTCAGCTGCCCCTTTTTGTGACTTCTTGAGTTTATTAAATTCTTGTATAATATCCGTAAGTGAAGGTAGGCCCTTGACACGAGGTTTCTAAAATTATTCTAAAAGTATTTAAAGCGACCCATTCAGAATTATGTGGTTATTCTGCATGGGTGGCTATTAATATTTTTTAGTAACGAAGCATTTACCTGAATTTCGGATCCCTTTTTTGCCAGTTTAGCAGGAGGAGAATCATCATCACTATCATCACTGTCATCAGAAGACTCAGCTTTCTTAGCTGCTGGTTTTTGTGCTAATTTTTGTTTTGGTTCATCATCACTTGAATCGTCATCTGAAGACTCTTGTTTCTTTGTAGCAGGTTTGGGTTTAGCTGTGCTAACCGGTGTCTTTGGAGCAGGCTTAGATGGTTCCTCATCACTGTCATCACTATCATCAGAAGATGATGCTTTTTTAACTGGTGCCTTTGTTGGAGCTTTAGCTGGCATCTTATGCACTGCTTTAGGCTTTTCGTCTTCACTGCTATCTTCACTATCAGACGAAGACTCTTTTTTAGCTGAAGCCTTGATAGCGGGTTTCACAGGTGTGGGTGTAGGCTTTTGGAGAGCTTTCTGTGGTACTTTTTGATCCTTGTCGCTGTCATCACTGTCATCCGAGGATTCTTGTTTTTTAGCTGGTGCTGCTTTAGCTTTAGCAATAGTTGCTTGTGTTTTTGATGCTTTAGTTGGAGGTTTTGAATCCTCATCATCACTGTCATCAGAATCATCTGATGATGACTCTTGCTTCTTAACAGGTGCAGCCTTGGCAATTGGCTTAGCTGGGGTGGCTTTTGGAGTAGGTTTAGCAGGTACTTTTGGTTTTTCATCTTCACTATCATCAGAAGAAGATTCTTGTTTCTTAGCCGGTGCTGCTTTGTTAGGAGTCTTTGCAGATGTTAGTGCAGATTTCTTTGGAGGTGGTGCTTCATCCTCGCTGTCATCAGATGATGATTCTTGTTTCTTCGCTGGAGTAGCTTTAGCTTGAGGTTTAGGTGCAGGTTTTGCTCCCACCTTCGGTTTTTCATCCTCACTGCTGTCATCGCTGTCTGATGAAGAATTTGCCTTCTGTTTTGGAGCTACTTTTGGTGGAGGTCCCTTAACTGGGGTTTTCTGTTGAGTTATTTGCTATAACGCCGTAATCGCATACGAGCGTTTGTATGGGAAATATGACGGATTGGGCGCTCTTAAGTAAACTTCAACTATTCCCGGCGACGTGGATACTTATCTCTTTTCATGACTGTACATGTAATTCTTTGACAGTTGTTATGGTTAGTCAGAAGTCAGGAAGTCTGATAAACCGTCTTACCAAGTATGTAACTTAGCTTGGCGCCGAAAGCACATTTTTGCTTTTTTGATCTGGTGGTCAAAAGGCAAATCCAGTCCTAGTTACATTAAATATTTACAAGTTATTCAACTAACCTTGCTGTAGATATAATTCCAAACTCGCTCCATATCATTCCAGTCGGTTGCAATGCCATGTTCCATGGGATATTTGATGCTGAGGAGTCCCCGATGCTCTTCAGCGCGGGGGCCCACAAACAATTCTCCTTCTAAAGCTCCAGCCATCACACGAATGTGCTTCGGTCGGCCTATACTGTGAAAGAATCAATATTGATAACTCTTTGTTCACATATCTAAAGTTATATTATAAAGAGGAACGATTTGTTTGTTTGATCGTTATGATTTAAATCAAAAACGAATGAACTGATTACAATTTTTTTTTTACCATTACATTTTGTCAATCTTTTTACTCAAGCGGCCTGTGGGTTCGGTATATGCAACGAGCCTACAACGTCTTGCGTATTCAGTATACTAATGCTAATGTCACAAATGTTTACAAATGCGCGCGATGACTGCTTTCAAAGACTGCGCGGTAGCACCAACAGCATTATGCAGTTGATTGCATTCCGCCATGAATGTCCCATACAGGCACACTGGGTGGGAATAGTGACGGGACAATTGTAATTGTTTTATTTTCTGCTTTTTACATAATGTACCTACTAACATAGATTTAAAAGAATTGTTACTAACATATTTAAATGTATTCTGTCCGAAATAAATGAATAATAATTAGAAAGCTATATAAATTATTTATTTATTAACCCTTGACTAACATAGGCTATATGTAAACAAATTAGGGATCCTTGAGAAACTTCACACAGACAAAGTTGTGGGCAAAGTGCAGTAGTAATATGGAAATTGGTAGTGTAGAACTGACAGAGCGGGAACAACGTCCAGGGGGCCTAGTATGAATTTTACAGCCTATTCGATACAATTGCTTTTGTCAATTTGTATGAAATAATTGTGTTTCCTAATGTTGCCACTAGACGACAATACGTTAAGCCCGTCACATACGTAGCTATAATATATATTATAGCTAGCCACCACACCACACACGGTAGCTATAATATTAAAATAAATTTTCGCCCTTATTATGTCTGCGATTGTTGTTTGTTTCACATTTTTGAAATTTATATTAATACTAGCTGACCCGACAGACGTTGTCCTGTCGCTATCTACCTACTTACCTGCCTATTTACCTACCCTACACCTACCCTACACCTACCCTACGCCTACCCTACGCCTACCCTACACCTACCCTACCCCTACCCTACACCTACCCTACACCTACCCTACACCTACCCTACACCTACCCTACACCTACCCTACACCTACCCTACACCTACCCTACGCCTACCCTACGCCTACCCTACACCTACCCTACCCCTACCCTACACCTACCCTACACCTACCCTACACCTACCCTACACCTACCCTACACCTACCCTACACCTACCCTACACCTACCCTACACCTACCCTACACCTACCCTACACCTACCCTACACCTACCCTACACCTACCCTACACCTACCCTACACCTACCCTACACCTACCCTACACCTACCCTACACCTACCCTACACCTACCCTACACCTACCCTACACCTACCCTACACCTACCCTACACCTACCCTACACCTACCCTACACCTACCCTACACCTACCCTACACCTACCCTACACCTACCCTACACCTACCCTACACCTACCCTACACCTACCCTACACCTACCCTACACCTACCCTACATTGACATGTAATAAACAAATCAGCATCTATTGAAATGATTAAGTATTCATTACACATATCGACTTTTTTTTTTATGGAGTTCTTTTTTTTTTAAGATGTATTCTGCTATTCGGGACGGAAACAAATCCAACAAATCAAAAACCATGGCAATCGGTCCAGCCGTTCGCGAGTTATAAGTGTTGTAACAAACACGACTTTCTTTTATATATATTGTAGATTCCTTGCTATATTTGTCCACATATTTAGGTGACATAATATGCCTTGATTATAGCTACGTCTGACATATCTTAATATATATTATAGCTACATCTGACGTATATTAATATATATTATAGCTACGTCTGTGACGGGCTTTAATGTGGTTGAGTATGTATAAAAAGTCGCACTTGGAACTCAGAATTGATGGTTTCCTTTTTTCAACTGTATTTTTTTTTTTTTTTATGTTTGTTACTTGATTTCTCGGGACTGGATGAACCGATTTTGATGATTCTTTTTTTATTTGGAAGCCAGTGCTTCCCGTGTGGTCCCATTTTAATTTGGTCCAGTTCTGACCATGGCATCCATGAGAAAACCGTATAAGTCTTAAATTTGCATTAAGTATGTGCGCGATTTGTTACGCGATTTCTCAGGCAAACGTAAACCGAATTTGAAAATTCTTTTTTTTATAGATACGGTACGCTTCAGGGGTGGTCCCATATAAATTTTATCGAAATTGATTGAGCATTTTTGGAAAAATCAACAAATACCCAAAAATTTTACATAGACGACGTTTTAGTTTCATCAATCTTTGTAGTAGTTAACTTTCAATCTCTTCTTAATAGATTTGAATGAGAAGGAGGTACTAAAAAGCGGAAAATAAAAAGCTTTTTACAAAAAAGACAACCGCCTTCAAAAAGTGAAAAATAACTTTAGCACAGAACACACATTGACTTTAGTTTCGGAAGTCGGTGGCAATACAAAACAACAAACAGAACAAAGCCACTGAATTTCGAAACTAAAGTCAATGTGTGTTCTGTGCTAAAGTTATTTTTCACTTTTTGAAGGCGGTTGTCTTTTTAACCCCCGACGAAAAAGAGGGGTGTTATAAGTTTGACGTGTCTGTGTGTCTGTGTGTCTGTGTGTCTGTGTATCTGTGTGTCTGTCTGTGGCACTGTAGCTCTTTAACGGGTGAACCGATTTGAATGCGGTTTTTTTTATTTGAAAGTAGATTCTCTAGCGATGGTTCTTAGACATGTTTCATCAAAATCGGTTCAGCAGTTTTAAAGTTATCAGCTTTTTTGTTTGCTGCGGTAGGGATCTTAGACGCATACCGGATGTTTACTTTGCTTTCAAACATATTATTATAGGTGACCACACTGACCACACAAAACCAAACTAAATTACATTTAAAAAATTTAAAATAAAAATTAAATTAAAAATTTAAAAAAACCCCCAACGCAAAACATAAAAGCGATTATGTAAAAAGTAAAAAATAATACTTTTGTTGAGCCATCAAATGTTTGTTCGTTGAAATGGCGCTATAATGTCGCGGCGGGGTAGCGCTAAGTTTAAAGCAATAACTAAATATCTAAAATAGCGAACTGATGGTAACTAGATTTGCAACAAGATTAACAACTAGATTAGCAACAAAAATTTGATGATATCGAAGCAAATTGGTCGGAAATGCTGGTAAATTAATAGACAGTGAATGAAATTGAGGGACTGACTTACTTAAGCGGTACCCCGCCGCGACATTATAGCGCCATTTCAACGAACAAACATTTGATGGCTCAACAAAAGTATTATTTTTTACTTTTTACATAATCGCTTTTATGTTTTGCGTTGGGGGTTTTTTTAAATTTTTAATTTAATTTTTTTTGTAAAAAGCTTTTTCCAACTGCATGGCCAACTTATACTTTGATTTCTAAGTTTATCATATTCATCATTGGTGAAACAAAACATTGTGAGGAAACCTATACCCTGTTCACAATAAGATTAGACATTTACACAAACCTTTTTACAGTCCGTTCAACCGATTTTTACTTATATTGCGTTGGTAGTTACAAATGGCAACTGCAGTAAACATTTGTTATTGTTACCACTTTTTTGCCTCTAATGACATCCTTAAGCCTACGGAATAGAAGTCAAAATTGGTTGAAGGGACTGTAGAAAAGGTTTGTGTTTATGTCTAATCTTATTGTGAACAGGGTATAGAGTTATAATAAAAAGTCTGTAATCACCATCATCATCATCACGTGTCTGTGTGTGTGTGTGTGTCTTCTTGAGCAAGCAAGGTAATAAATGCTTGTGGCGTATATTTGTTGAGGAACTATTCAAATAAATACCATTTTAACAATAATTAGGTTTATTACTTAAAATAATCAAATTATATTTTCAACACGACGCTAATAGACAAAGTAAAGTCAGTCGATGTTCTGTTGTTCCTTCTTCTGCCAGACCATAGAGAAACATAATAAGTAGGCAGAGCAGCCGAACTGTTTGGATCGCCAGTTATAGGCCTCCTCTGTATGAGAAGAAGCCTTTGCCCTGCAGTCAGCAGTGGGATGTCATCATCATCATCATTTCAGCCGAAAGACGTCCACTGCTGGACATAGGCCTCCCTAAGGGGGGGGGGGGTTTGCCATAATCGCCACACTTGGCAGGCGCATTGGCGATCGCAGTATGATTGTTACAAAGGCACAGAGAATGCTGCTGCCCATTCTCTGGTAAGTCCCTTAGTCACCTCTTACGACACCCACGGGAAGATATGGGACAGGGGACCAGTGTTGCCAACTAGGATTTTGAAAAAGGCGTAGACCATATTAGAAAATATAAAGTTTAAAAACTAAAACCCGACCACAACAAAAAGTGATCTAAAAAGTACAAAACAAGAAAATATTTCACACAGAAATCAAGACATAGGTACAAAATGGTCAAGGTAAGCCGTGGTTGCATGCCTGTATCCCATATGAGTGCGATGAACATGAATATAATGGCATGCAACCACGGCTTACCTTGACCATTTTGTACCTATGTCTTGATTTCTGTGTGAAATATTTTCTTGTTTTGTACTTTTTAGATCACTTTTTGTTGTGGTCGGGTTTTAGTTTTTAAACTTTATATTTTTATTTAAACCATTTTGGAGTCACAGCTAAGTATTATATATTTAATAGGTACTAGTGAACCCCTTTCCAATGATACTAAACACGGTATGCGTATCTTACTTTATTTGGTAATCTTTCCTTTTTTTACAATAATTTGTGACAAATTACCACTAAGTATTATATAAATTTGAAATGTACTAGTGAACCCCTTTCCAATGATACCAAACACGGTATGCTTGTCTTCATTTTTTTTTTTTATATTGGTTTTTTTGTCCGCCAGAGGGCGCCACATTAGATTCGGTGATACGTCATATAGCCTATAACCAGCGGACGATCAAGACGCTTCTAACGATACCTCATTTGTTCAGTTCTGATAAGTAGTTTAGGAGCTATGAGCGTACAGATGAACATACATACATACATACATACATACATACATACATACATACATACATAGCCTGTCAAACTCATAACCCTCCTTTGGCTTTGCCGTAGTCGGGTAAAAATTACGTAGAATTAGTAAAATTTGCGTCCGGAAAGTTCGTAGATCTACGTACTTTTTTACCTAAATGAAATGAAGAGGGCAGGGTAGGTAAAACTAAATAAAACGAGTGTTGGTTTTCATTAAATTGATCGCAGAAAACAGTCGCTAGACTTTGGCACTGATAAGTGGCAATGTTAATACATTTTGTTCAAATTGGACCAAAATTTAGTAAATATTTGAGACGAATCATATCATCTTATTTTTGAATTATGATGCCAAAACTCGTCTGCTATTCAAATGGAAGATTTATATTTTTTAGAGTCCTCCATTTCCTGTTTAATTCCGTCAGATTTGTTGTACATAATCCTGAAAATAAAGCTAATTTATTCAAAACGTTAAAGTGCAGCATACTCAGCCCATAAATAAACAAAAAAATAAGTTAATGAGAAAATAAATACCTGGAAACATTTGCCCCAACTGAGCTATAGATGGTCCAGAAGGTTTTGGATTTGGGTCCAGCAATGTGTCAGGGCTTGTAAACCATAAGTTTATCAGCCTTTATATCTGTGCTCGTCTTTGAAGCGGAAGCGATTTTTGATTTGATTTAGTATGAAACGGAACGATAATTAACTTTTTTTCGCGAATGAAAAGGAAGTTATGCCCATTCAGCCTATTGAGTTATGTTATTTTACCACTTTGTACAATTTGATAGAAAATACGTAGATTCTGGGACTGAAGTTCGTAGGTTTTCAGGAAAGACCTAAAGTTCGTAGATCTACGTAAAAAGACGTAGAGTTGGCAACGCTGCAGGGGACAGTGGGACAGTAATAGGTCGGTAATATTCAATGATATGAATACAAAATGACGATACTTTATTGTAAAAGTAATACTTACTAGTTTGGAAATCTGCATTTCGGTATCTGGTCGCCAGCGAAGCCGGCTTTGATCACTCCGGAGCCCTGTCGACAACCGGCAACATTAAAATTTAACACGACACTAACATTACAATTATGGTCACGATGACTCATTTTCGCCAACTACCTACTGTATGAAATCGTGTGTATAAACAATAAAGAACCTTTAAAAGCGATCGATTATATGCCAAGAGCCAAATAAAATGGTTCTACAATCGATTTTAACAAGATTTATTGTATAAAAACTTGCATTGTCGACTCGGTGAAAATGGTTACATGTAATGGTAATTAAATGGTATTTACATTATCGATCACGACGGGTTGGTTGACTATCACATCGTTCAGCTCCATTGTTAGCTAGATTACGAAACAAATTTATATTTTAACTTAGTTTTTTAATAATTTCACAATTTTGTGAATTCTACATTCGGTAGGTAAGTTTTTTCACGTGGCTATCGGCTGCCGGGTCGGCTGCAAAGCGTTGTGAGTGTTTAGCTAGCGGCGGTCAGCTATCGATTCGAGTTCGATCCTCACTGCGGCAATAAGTTTAGATAATAATAATAATAGTTTATTGTTATGATTTCGTCGTTTAATTTTGTTTTTTTTTTAGTTTTTTACTTTGTCTCATTAATTCGTACGCATTATTGATAAAAATCTATCAACAGTGCCATCTCTATATATTAACGTCGAGTCACACTTTTGGTTGAAGTGGTTGATAAAAATATAGATGTCGCGCTACTCTGTTTGATAGAATTAATTTAAACCTAAACTACACGGAATAAGGCTTAAAATCGTATAATTCACTCTCGCAGTGATCACGTCATCACCATCGGCTTGGATTGGACAGCTACGGTTAGTCAGTTACTCAGCTATTGGAGCGTAGTGGTTTTATACTCTGTGTTGGCTACTCGCTGTGTCGAAAGCTTGTCGGTATTCTAGCTACTAGCTACTCCAGTAGCCAACAGTAGCCAATAGCTAGCTGTTGTGTCGACGGATACCGTAGCCGTGGCTATTTTTTGAATAGCCGGTATTTAGCTAGTTATTAGAATAGCTACCCATCTCTAGCCACGGTAGCCGATAGCCACGGTAGCTGAGGGCTGAGAGTAGCTGCCGACTGCCGCGTAGCCAGTAGCCATCCGTACCGACCGTAGCTACTAACTAGCTAGCTATCCGGTAACCAATCGAACGTAGCCGTCCAATCCGAGGCGATGGCTATGATGACGCGATCACTGCGAATGAGACCGAGAGATCGCGAGTGCGATTGCGAACTTTATTCACATCCCACTTCTCTTTCTCTTAATCGTCGTATCAATGTAGATTAGAGAGAGAAGGAATATTCTTTCTTAGCCAGTTCGTCATTTCATTTAGTACTTTTAGTAGGTATGTTAATAATACGAATTAAGATAGGTTGAATTAGGCACGAATGTAAGTTATGTGACTTTTACACCCTTGACATAAGGTTTAATTTGGAATTATTGACTCGCCTTCGTAACTTAACAATTAACAACTTTATTTAGTTAGATTTAATTAGAGGAAAAGGATACAAATATTTGATAGTATTGTACCTAACAATTATTTGATTTTTATTTTAATGAAAAAAAAATCTTTCAAAGAACGAAAAGAAAAGTAGGTACCTTAGAAAAACTTTGTAGGTATTCACGAGAAAGTTATATTAGAGAGATATATTATGATAGATTATAATATAAAAATGCTCAGATTATGAAACAAAAGACAGATAGACCGTTCGGAACACTGAGAGTGAAGCCACAAAAGCAAATACAAATTCGAAAACTAATAGCTACCTAAAATTCGCTTCACGCTGTAGGTACTGACACTCGAGTCAGTGTACAGCACGAAATTGTTACAAAAAACAAAGGTAGGTAGGTACTAATACAATTAAAAAAACTTGAGAGGTGTCAAGGGACACCCGGATGGAACGAAGTTCCTTTTTTGATTAATTAGTGAAGGAATTGTAATAAAATGTTATTTTTTTTAAGTTATAAATATTTTTTTTATTATTAACAATTAATATAATGTTATATAAACTTAATCAGTAGGCTCAATTTTCGTTTATCTGGAGATGCTGCAAAATACCATACCGGAGTTGTTAGAGGATGTGCCTCTGGCATACTTACGCGGCATGTTCTATCAGCATGATGGATGTCCCGCTCATTATGCTACTTCAGTGCGTGCGCATTTAAATAGTGAGTTTGGTGAGCGGTGGATAGGTCGTGGTGGCCCAGTGCCTTGGCCCGCAAGGAGCCCTGACTTGACACCGCTGGATTTTTATTTGTGGTCCGAGATTAAAAGGCTCGTTTATACCCAGGAGTATACTACTCGAGATGACTTAAGAAGTGCGATAGTGAACGCTTTTAATATTGTGAAAAGTGACAGAGACACATTAATAAAATTAAAAGACAATTTAATTAAACGTGCCCGTTTATGTAAGTATCGAGCGAAATGGACTCCATATTGAGCAGTTGCTTCGATACAGGGAAGGTAAGTTTTTTAATTAAGCCAAAGTTGATTAAAACTGTGTTTGTGAATAGCTCTAATTTATTTAAATAGGTTACCTATAGCACCTATAGGTACCTACGCCTGCCTGCCTTTCTTTTTCTAGCAAAAGAGTACCTACTCACTTACCTACTTACAACTACAAATAATTCGCCAATGATAAAAGTAAGTACCACTACCTACCTAGGTACCCACCTAAGCTCCCACTGGCTTAATTTAAACCAAAACATTTTAATCAAATCAAAAAAAAATATTATTGTCGCTAGTAAAACCTAGAGAAAAGTACTCTGTGACCTAGAGCGATAAGGTGCAGTGGTTACCTACTGACGACCGCGACCGATAAAAAGCTCATGATTACCAAACCCAAACTTTCAATAGGTACCTACTAAACAAAACATAGAAGTAGGTACAGTAACTACCTACCTACCTAACCTACGTATTCTATGGCTTAATTATCGACTTAAAATTTACACTCGTTTTCACAATCCACACAGTCTCACAGTGAAAGGTGGACTTATCTCGTAGGTCGTTATCATCGGAATTATCACGCAATGATAATTCCGATGTCATTGAGGTAGGTACCGCCACTATTTGAGCGAATAAACTTAGGCACTAAACAAATCGCCGTAGGTACCTAGTTCAAAGAGTTCGCCGCGCCGCCTTTAAATACATAAACATATTCTACGAAAAGCGAATTCGGACTTTATTTTGTAAACGTAAACGGTTAAAAATTGAAATTTTACCAAAAAAGGTATGATAAAATTATTCTGAGAAACGTATAGGCTGGTGCCCGACCGGACAATAGGAGCTATGTGCAACCGAATTTCACGGTTAATGTGTAAAAATAAGGTTTTAATTCGCTCCAATATTTTCATAGAAAAGCCGCCATTCAACTAATAATGAACTCTATTTGACAGTTCCAACGATTCAATTTAGCTTACTATAGCAAAAAGTGTCGTGACAACTTTTCGTAAGAATTTTTTCCGTCTAGCCCCCTTTCACAACGCGCGATAAGGAACTTCGTTCCAAAAATTCAAAAGCGTATACAATCACGAGATTGTAGGTATTCGTTATTGAATTTGTATTTGCTTTTGTTGCTTCCCTCGCAGTGTTCTGCACGGTCTATCTGCCTTTTGTTTGATAACCTGTGTAAAAATGAAATGAATAGCAGAAATGTGTGTAAGCGTAACCGCATAAACTTCCGAACGACTGCACCAAATTGGATAGGTAGGTAGGTAATTCTTTTTTTTTGTGCTTGTTGTCAGGACAAGGTACTACTTAATAGGTATATAGGTACTTAATATAAGTAATAAAATTTTAGGTAGGTAAGGGTAGAAAAGAATAGAATACCTATTCATTCATTTATTTGCTTATAATGTAGGTATTTGAATAAAGAATAAGGTGAATACAATAGGTATGTAATGTACCTACCTAATATTAAAGAATCCTTGTTTATTCTTGTAGGTAAGTAGGTTAAATAGGTAGGTAGTAGGCAAGAAGCTTATAGGAAAAGTGGAGGCAACACTCTGAACAACTAAGTGAACCCAACTGTGGGCAGACGCTCTCTTTCTGAATGCATACATAAGATAAAGAAAACACATATCACTGTCTCGTTCTTATGTATGCATTCAGAAAGAGAGTGTCTGCCCACAGTTGGTTTCACTTACGTATTTAGAGTGTTGCCTCCACTTTCACTTATAAGCTTCTTGGTAGTAGGTAACTAGGTACTGAAATATGCGTCACGCGACCATCGACCACTAATAAAGAACTAGATACCTACACAATCCCATACAAAAATTTACTCTAAACTGTCTCCGATTGTGTTTAGGTATTCTAATAGAAGTAAATACTAAATATCCATTAATGTAAATTAAACCTTAGCTGCCACACTTAAAAAGTATAAAGTTGTATTCACAATTTACAAAGCCCACCGGTCAACATACATCAAAACAAATTCAACCTTACACGCATGTTTTAAAGTCAGAATTACAAAGTGCCAAAAAAAAGCAATTAAATTTTATGATCGAGGCTCGCCGCTAGTATGTACGGTCACCAAAGGAGATAAGTATCCATGTCGCCGGAAACAGTTGAAGTTTACTTAGAAACCGATAGGTTTTATGAATAAAATAAAATACAATTTATAGAGGATAAACAGTTCAATGATTTAATAAAATTTCATTTGAAAGCCCCCATTGGTTTCTAAGAAATCTTCAACTATTCCCGACGACATGGATACTTATCTCTTTTGCGTAGGTACTGTACAAGAAATGAGTGTGGAGTCGAACTGTCCAATATTTTATTTTACACTGTACTATTAATGATCTGTTTTATTCTATGAGGTATATTATGTGTAATGATTATAATTTACCTAAATGTAAATTTGTTGTCGGATAGGGCACGCCATTTATTTATTAATGAAACTAATATAAACTGTCATAATTATGTAGGTACTATTATTAGGTATATTGTTATGTATTATTTTAAATTGGGCCAACTGACTGACTCAATCGAGCGAGAGCTTCGTAAGTGAATTATCAATTATACGATTTTAAACCTATTTCCCCCTCGTTTAGGTCAAAATTGATTCCATCAACGGGAGCAGCGCGTCATCTATATTTATTAACCCTGCAGTAGTCGCGCACCTAAAAGTAACGGGAGTGGTCGCACGGGCTACATACGTAGTCCATTTTCAAATTGAAATAAATAAACTCATAAGCATAAACGGTTTATTAGACGTATGAAAATATAATCAGTACAGTTTTCTTAACTAAATATGATTAACATAACCTAATCATAACCTCTGTGTTACAAAAAATCAACAAAAATAAAAAAAACCTCTCTAAATTGGCACAAAAATGACAGGATTCGCTCTAATTGAGATCACAATAAAAAAAAATACTAGGAACTAATTTCTAACTTCTATTTTCCGCACAAGACAGACACATAATATTCGAATGATCCCCACATACGAACTTGTTACACGCGGTGCACATCTTTCTGGTGCTTTTACTGCGCGCTCTTCCAAAGTCATGGCAACGGCGCACAACATCACTCGATGTCGCTGCCGAGGCAGTTGTTGGGGTTTCTGTGAATCATAGAGGAATCCTCTATTCAGAGGAATCGTTTTTGACCACAATGTATTGTCAACTCCGGTATGTATCAATGCGTGCGCGTTTCTGAGGCGGTTCATCATCTTCAGCCATGCCTCAATCGGTGCACCTCGTATATTATCAATTTTTATGCAAAAAAATTAAACGACACTTATTTTAAATCAATCCGAAACTAATAAATAAAGTTTAAATAACGAATTTAAGTTAATTATCATAAAATTAATAAAAACACAAAAGTTTGACATGATAAAAATACTTACGCAATTGGTCGCGCGGGCTACAATTGTAGTCTATGCACTTCGCTGAAGTCCTGTGACACAACCGCTTGCGACTGACGCTTGCACTACACTTAGCGTGTCTCTCGTACATTCGTTCGAAAGTACCTGGGGGCGCAGAAACCTAACGCTTACCGATTCTGAGAAATTCTCGATTTTGTATGAGTGGGCTACCTATGTAGCCCACGTGACTACTCCAGGGTTAAACAACATCAACAAAGTGTGACTCGACAAAGAAAGGTAGAGATGACGCTATTGACAGATTGTATACCGGTAAAACGGGGCTATTCGGGACATATTTTGAGTCACTTTACCAAATATCTTGTTTATTTCACATAAAATACTATGGTGAAAAAATTGTACGGGTGTCGGAGAACTCCTTACTTCTGCAGACATACTTTTGAAGTAGCTACATGTAACAGGAACAGAAAAATAAAAAAATAATGAGGCTGTCCCAAATATCGCATATTTGGGGCTATTATGGACAGCACTGAAAAACCGATATAAAATGCATATTTTGAGACAAAACAGCCACTTTCAACAAGTCTATCGATATTTAGGACAAAGACTGACAAAAACTACATAAAATAATGTTTTTGTTTTAGGGATTGGTAGAATTTTAAGAAGAAAATTTTTTTTTCAAAAACTATTCAGGATTTTGCTCTGTGCGAGAAGTTTTGCCGCCTAAATTTTGACGTAAAAAACGGTCTCTGACTCTTTCACCAAAATTTGTTACTAAACTGTTTAATATACTGACATTGACAGTTGACAATTATGACGTTAACTATAAATGTGTTGCTAGAGTTCATAAAACAAATCCTACAAAACAGCAAACGAAAGTTATCAATATTTTTGTACGAAATCCTGGGTTGTCCCAAATACCCCCCCGAAACCCAAATAGCCCCGTTTTACGGTACTGTTTTTTAATGAAATAAATCATTTTTTTAAAGAATGTAATTGCTTAAAATGAAAATAAAAACATGAAAACACAACAATAAACTTTTTATTATTGAATTCTCAATTAAATACGAAAAAAAAAACCATTAACGGGAGCAGCGCGCCATCTTTATTTTTATTAAACATCATCAACAAAGTGTGAATCGATATAGAACGGTAGAGATGGCGCTGTTGGCAGATTTAACTTTTGTTATTAGTAAATAATATTGTATTCTAGGGTATGTCATTGCTTAAAATAAAAAGAGCACTAAAACACAACTATATTTTATTAACAACGTCATAAAAAGTGAGACTCGACAATAAACAGAGAGAGAAGGCGCTGTTGATAGATTTATATCATTTAGGTATCAATAAAAATGCGTACGAATTAAAAGGAAAAATGTTAATACTTTTCAAAAAAATAAAACAAAATAAAAATAAAATCATAACCATTAACTTATATTATTATCTAACTAAAGTTATTGCCGTGGTGAGGATCGAACTCGAATCGATAGCTTTCTAGCTACAGTAGCTAGCTACGCCGCACCGTTGCCCGTTAGCACTAGTCGGTTGGTGAGCCAGCTACTCAATAGGCGGGTCCACACAGAGCGAGCAGCCTCGCGAGGCATTTGCCGCGCGAGGAAACTATCCCCAAACGAGCGCGGCAGCCTCGGTATCATCGCGAGGCTGCCGCGCGCGGCAAGCCCGAGCCATGTTCGTTCGTTCAGTTGAGAATTAAGGCATCATGGCACCAGACGTACGTGTTGCGGTGGCAGCTGTTGCTTTTATCCTTATAAATAGGATTATAAAAAAGAGAAGACAACAAAAACTTAAACGAAGACGATATTGGATCCAGACTTTACACAAAAACAGATTATTATATAATGGGAACGAACTGTACCAAGAATTGATAAATGATGGAGTGGAAAAAAATTTTGCACGCATTACTACAGAGGAGTTGGATCTATTGTGTTCAGAATTACAAAGCAGACTTCGAAGAAATGATACGAACTGGCGTCGAGCGATAACCGTGAGAGAAAGGATACTTTTGACATTACGGTTCTTAGCGACAGGAGATTCTTATACCAGTTTGCAGTATCTCTTTCGCATTTCCAAACAATCTATTTCGAAGATTGTTCCTGAAGTTTGCGATGCCATCATCGAACATTTAAAGGATCATGTAAAAGTGAGTAAAAAAAACCAATCTTGTCAATTTAGTCCAATCATTTTAATAGAACTTTAAAATAACCATAAAAAGAAAGAAAGGTGAAATTAATTTTAATTAGTGGTTCGTATTACGTTTTAGCATAATTAGGAGGCAGGAAGCCGTGGGAGAGGAGGAATGTCTGATAGATTTTGAAAAGCCATCGGAGGGGAAGGGGGAGTAGGAATGTCTGATGAATTTTGAGAAATCATCGGAGGGGAAGGGAGAGGTGGAATCTCTGATTGAATTGGAGAAGTTATTGGAACGGTGGAAATAGATGGTTGAGGAGTTAGTGGTGAGGGGGACGTCGGATCGTTATAAGATGAAGCATGAGTGCTTGGACGTTGCGTAGACCCAGCATAGCTTTGTGTATAATAGCCATATTGTTGATAAGCTCCTGTGTCGGCTTGAAATATTATTCCGCATATATCTTTTTTTACGTGCGCCAGAGTTACTGGATCATATTTTCTCTATTCGTTGGCTATGTATTGTCCAAATGCCGAGTATGAGTCACAAGGCGGTGGGGTTGGCTGTGGTTCTGTGCATTGCTGGAGAATCCTGAAAGCTTCAGAAAGAGTTTCGTCCGATAAATCGTCTGTGTCTTTCGCTGGTCTTCTTTTGCTTCGTTTTCTGGATCTCTGGTCTTGTGTTCCAACTCTAGATTGTGTGTTATTGGCGCCATCTTGTTGTTGCTGATTTTCCATAACTTGAATGTTGTCATTGTCAAGTGAAGGGTCTTGAGCGATTTGAGTTGCTCTTACTGTTTCATCGTTAGTATCGGTTTCATTCTGTAAAATAATACATACTTTTTTACATCTGTTTTAGGTACCAGGTACAGAACAAGAATGGGTTGCAATTTCAAACGGTTTCCTAAATAAATGGAATTTCCCACATGCTGTGGGAGCGATGGATGGGAAGCATGTTGTTTTGCAGTCACCCATAAACAGTGGCAATGACTACGATAATTATAAATCTTTTTCAAGTATAGTTTTGTTTGCCTTAGTAGATGATAATTACAAGTTTTTATATGTAAACGTTGGGAGTAAAGGACGGATTTCTGATGGAGGTGTATTTAAAAATACAAAATTATACCAAAAGTTTGAGAAAAGAGAACTTAACATCCCATCACCCACAATTTTGCAATTACCGTACTATCCCAAAGTACCATTTTATATATTAGGTGACAAAGCTTTTCAGCTAAATGAATACACCATGAGACCATACGAGGGTAATCCAGAAAGAGGTTCAAAGGAAAGAATTTTTAATTATAGACTCTCCAGAGCACGAAGAGTTGTAGAAAATGCTTTCGGAGTGTTAAGTTCTGTTTATAGAGTTTTGCGTAAACCAATTTTATTAGAACCCGAACAAGCAACAAAAGTAGTCTTAGCATCAATACATTTGTACAACTATTTACGGAGAACACCTTCTAATAGCTTTTCAGCTCCCGGCTTTTTTGATGCGGTGGGAAATGATGGGGAAATCGTAGAAGGAAGTTGGCGAAATGAATCAGAACCAACATCATTATTACCAATTCAACAAATACCACGACGTGGAGGAAATAATGCTAAAGAGATACGTGACCACCTAGCAAGACATTTTATTACAAATGGAACTGTCTCATGGCAAGATGACTATCAATAAAAACTATATTATGTACTTACATTCTCCATAGTATCCCGCGTGGTACCTGGCTCGTTCCTATCAGACATAAATGCAAAGGCATTATATGCAAACCAGCTAGATCTGTAAACCTCATCACGACCTGGAAAATAAGTTACAAGTTTTTATAATAGATAAATAGTTCTTAGTAGTAACTGTGAAAGCAATTAATAAATATATATCTTACCTGATCCTGTTAAACGACTTTTCTTTTCTCGTGATTTTTCCCGCCGGAAGGATCCCATTAATGACTCCATTTTCTTTTTTAAATCAGGAACCGGTACATTCATCTCGCGGCTAATATTTAACCAGGCATCTTCCCTAAGTCCCCTATTTGTATAATTAGGATCACTTGCATTCCATAGCCAGGTGTTTACACCATAGAGAGATATTAATTTTAAACACTGATCTTTATTCATATTTTACTCTTATTATACTCGAGCGAGGCATGAAACAATATACGCGAGCGTCCAGAGTGCGCGCGGCAAACGACTGAGGCGCCTTTGAGCAAAACAAAAAGCCGACACTGGATGGCTCGGGCGCACGGACGCTCGCCCGCGGCAGCGCGCGCGTTTGCCTCGGCCGAGGCACGTCCACACAGAGCGAGCTGCTTCGCGCGGCAAATGCCTCGCGAGGCTGCTCGCTCTGTGTAGACCCGCCTAATAGCCAAAATAGCCAAATAGCTGGCTAGCTAGCTGGCTATTATACCACTAGTAACCGGCTAGCTACGTTATTGAAATTTCGGCTAGTTACCCATCTCAAAATTGGCGGTAGACTTACTTTGCTGGCCATCTTGTCTTGGATGTCAAACAAACAAATGTCATTGTCATTGTCTCGTCTCCAACCGTCGCCATCCATTGTCAACTCCGGCTTTCCCGATGTTGATGCGTTTGTCGATTTTTTCAGTTATTTCTGTTAAAATTGTTATTTTTGTTACTTGTTAATGTTATTTCTTTTTGTTAAGTTTGTTTTTATTTTATAATATTGTTATCAGTTCGTTTTTCGTTGTACATTTTTGTTGTTTGTTGTTTTGTTTTAACATGAGTGAACTTCGAAGAAGATACTGTATTTTTGGCTGTGATAATTTAGGTAAGTGTGTAATTATAATTAATATATCCAAAATGTCATCTTCCTACCCCTTTCTGGCCATACCATCTAGCAATGGATAATATTTATTCCTCGGAGTGAATTGATTCACTTATTCCGTCTCCGACTCCGGATATGATACCCCTTATTTAGTCCTCACTTGGTTCTTGGAATAATTTCCGTCGAGCAAAAGGTATTGAAGAGCAAGACGGCAGTTACATTCAGTCATTCACTCCAGAATAAATAATTCTTCGGTGACCATTAGGATTTGAAGGAATAAATAAGCTTATCGTGTCCGGCACTGGTTCTGATTCCTTTGATTCAGTACCTCCGGAGTTAGACTCCACTATTAACATCTTTCATAAAATAGAATATACATCCATCGTTTTTTGGTCATTCAACCTTACGTTTTATTACAAGATAGTTTTCGTTAATATTGAATTTTGTACCATTTTCAGAACAGTTACACACGGGGTACCCCTTCACCGGTTCCCGAATACGGAGAAGCGCCCTGATATGTATGCCGCTTGGATTGCGGTTGTTGATGGCAAACTTGTAGAAACTGATTCTAAGAAGATTTACAAGAACAAAAGAATTTGTGATCACCATTTTGACCCTAAATTCAAGACAACAGGAGGTCGTCTTGTTTGTTCAGCAATACCAACAGTTAATTTGAATCGTAAGTAGAATAAAATTGGAAAGAAAACTTTTTTTATAACAATAAAGGAAAAAAAGTAATTCAACTTTTGCAATAACACCTACAATGAGTTAAGTATGAAGTGAGCATAAAATCTCAATGTTTATGCTGATATTGCAATCTTATGTTACAGGTGTCCAGCAGTCAATCAGTACTTTTGTGGAGACAGACCATAACTACTGTCGTCCTAAAAGGCAATCTGGTCAGGTCAGACCTCTGGTTGATATCACAAACTTGCCTGGATCGAATTCGAATCTGATGGAACTGGTTCAACCTGAACATCTACCTGGTCCATGTAGATCTGAACCTTTAAGTGCTGTTGATTCTATAGAATTCCCAGTACCATCTGGATCTACCTCAACTACTTGTTTGACAACAAATGAAGAGTGCCATGAACAAACACCACTGACTAAATTTGATGCAGGTACTTTGTTATTTTTCATAACTATTATTATAAATGTCAACTGGTCTGTCCATACATACGTACATGATCCATGATCCATGATCCATATACTGTATATTCACAGCTTTACATAACCAACCTTATTGAAATAGTCAAAGAGTCAAAGTCAAAACGTTTATTGTATTTTAGTTTCTACTTACTTATTGCTCAGTAGCCTTCTACAAACATTGCAATTATCATTCACCTGCCCTTCTCATTATAAAATTAGTATGCATGCATTAAATTACAAACAAGAAAGCGGCCAAGTGCGAGTCGAACTCGCCAATGAAGGGTTCCGTAGCAGCAAGTAACATAATATAAAAATTCTTGTAGTTCGTTGTAACTTTGATCGATAAATGCGGTTTACGATTTATGAC
Organism: Charanyca ferruginea; assembly: GCA_947361185.1. Classification (NCBI taxonomy): domain Eukaryota; kingdom Metazoa; phylum Arthropoda; class Insecta; order Lepidoptera; family Noctuidae; genus Charanyca; species Charanyca ferruginea. The sequence goes on from OX376080.1 coordinate 5,298,721, forward strand.
GTACTACCAGCCCGACTCGGCTTCGCATGGGCCTATAGCCTTCCTCGATAAATGGACTATCAAACACAAAAAGATTTTTGGAACGAAGTTCCTTATCGCGCGTTGTGAAAGGGGGCTAGACGGAAAAAATTCTTACGAAAAGTTGTCACGACACTTTTTTGCTATTTTTATTACTTCACAAACGCAGACAATTCGAACAGAAAAATTGAATCGTTGGAACTGTCAAATAGAGTTCATTATATTGGAGGTGTGTGTCTAAACAATATTAGTTACGCTGACGACATGGTGCTGCTGAGCGCCTCTGTCTGTGGTGTGTCAAGGCTGATTGGCATCTGTGAAAAGTATGCTGAAGAACATGGTTTGTTGTATAACACAAACAAGAGCGAGTGCATGGTCTTTCGGGCCAGGAGGAGGTGTCCGGATTACTTACCAGCAATTAAGCTCAACGGATGCCCACTTAATAGAGTTGATACGTTTAAATATCTTGGACATTTATTAACCTCTGACCTGGAAGACGATGCAGATATTGAAAGGGAGCGTAGGGCGCTGTCTGTTCGTGCGAACATGATAGCCCGCAGATTTGCTCGGTGTTCGAGGGGCGTCAAAATAGCTTTATTCAGGGCATTTTGTACGTCCTTCTATACTGGTAGTCTATGGGTGGATTACACGCAGAAACAGTACAGCGCTCTACGTGTCCAATACAACAATGCGTTCAGGGGGCTCTTGGGGCTGTCTCGCTTCTGTAGCGCGTCGGGGATGTTTGCCGAGGCGCGTGTGGATTGTTTCCACACAATCATGCGCAAGCGGTGCACATCCTTGGTGCGTAGGGTGCGGGCCAGCCCCAACAGTATCCTGAGCGCATTTGCAGAACGTTTTGACTGTCAGTACGTGAACCACTGCTGCATGGTTCACTTACAGACTAGGGTTAATTTATTATTTTAATTTTGTGTTTTATTAATATTATGTAGAATTTCCAATTTCAATTTAAATGTATTATGATCCATAGTTGATTGAAATATTATTATTATTATTATTATTATTAGTTGAATGGCGGCTTTTCTATGAAAATATTGGAGCGAATTAAAACCTTATTTTTACACATTAACCGTGAAATTCGGTTGCACATAGCTCCTATTGTCCGGTCGGGCACCAGCCTATACGTTTCTCAGAATAATTTTATCATACCTAGTTTGGTAAAATTTCAATTTTTAACCGTTTACGTTTACAAAATAAAGTCCGAATTCGCTTTTCGTAGAATATGTTTATGTATTTAAAGGCGGCGCGGCGAACTCTTTGAACTAGGTACCTACGGCGATATGTTTAGTACCTAAGTTTATTCGCTCAAATAGACTGATTAAGTTTATATAACATTATATTTGTTAATAATAATAAAAAATATTATTATAACTTCAAAAAAATAAAATTTTATTACAATTCCTTCACTAATTAATCGAAAGGAACTTCGTTCCATCCGGGTGTCCCTTGACACCTCTCAAGTTTTTTTTTATTTATAAAAAATGTAATTTACCTAGGTGTCATCAAGCGTTGAACGTTCTTAGCGTTTGACCTTACAAATTTCCCGAACTTTGGGGAATCACGAACGGGAATCCATCGCTAAACACTTCCAACGTTTGACCTCACAGAATTCCCAAAGTTTGGTGAACCGTGAACAGGATTCAAGCGTCAGCGCTTGATTTTGTTCCCACCGATTAGCTCAGGAAAAACGAACGTTAAAAGAATTAGCGATTAAATATCCTGTACGCAGAAGTACTTTAAAATACCTACTACAAAAATACTACTAAGTTATACACCCACGCACCCACATTACAATACCCACATTTTACAAGAATAGTATAGTACTCCAGTACTTTTACCCAGCCTTCCTTTATTATTCCGGTTACCGTGCCATTTTTTGGGGTTCCGTACCCAAAGGGTAAAAACGGGACCCTATTACTAAGTCTCCACTGTCCGTCTGTCTGTCTGTTTCACCAGGCTGTATCTCATGAACCGTGATAAATAGGCAGTTGAAACTTTCACAGATGATGTATTTCTGTCGCCGTTATAACAACAAATACAAAAAACAATAAAATAAATATTTAAGGGGGGCTCCCATACAACAAACGTGATTTTTTGCTCGATGTCTAATGTTGTATCTAGATAATGGTATGGAACCCTTAAAAATAAAAAAGGTTACAATACTTAAAATGGTAACATTATAGTTGTGTAACCTCTCTTTGTGTGTGATGAAGGTGTGCGTGAATGAGTGTGAGAGGCTGTGTAAGATTAATGATGATGAGAATTAATGATGGATCATTCTTAACGTAGGTATCATGACTCTCCATTAAAGAGAAATATGAAAAGATTATCTAATCTATTGGAAGATGAAGATATACATCACTGACAATAAAACCATGACACTTATTATTTACTTGCATGTGTATCTATGTTCAAAAGATTTAACAGTAATAAATGTATTAAATGTTGTTTAAAATATGTATTAGTTTATAGTTATTGTTTTTATGTTTATATATGTATTGTGTTATATGGGCCTTAGCTGCCTGAAATAAAGGATAAATAATAATAATAATACTCTGTAGTAATCATTTATTTTGTGAACCAATGTTCACAACACAATAAATTAATTTGAATACTGCGAATAGGGGGCAGGCCTAGTATTAAAGCAAATTAGTTTAATATTTTAAATTTAAACTTTCAGATAAAACCTTCGACTGTCTGCTGAAAACGACTGAAACCAAATATGCCAGAAAAAAAAGACAAATGCAAAATGAAGTAAGGAGATTGCGTCAAAAAGTAAAAACTTACAAGTTGCGCCTTCAGCAAGTTCAAAAGAAAACCGCCAACACGAATTTTGAAAAGTTAGCTCAAAACATGTCCGAGTCAGCTAAATTATTTACGCGAATGCAATGTATAGAAGGACTGAAAAAAAAAATTAATTAAAAAAAATCTTTAAAAAAAAAGCTTTTATTTACGCCCTAAAAAGTTAAAAATAAGATTTAAATTACATTAAACCTATTCATTTTCCAATTACTTTACAAAATTTAATTGTATATATTAAGATTTAAAATTAATTAAATAATAAGATTTAGCCTCAGCGCTGCACGATGTAAATTTGAGTAATATTTTCCTTTAAAATTTTTCCTATCAACTTTTAACGTCATTACACAATTTATATGATATAAAAGCTTGTCGCGAGATTTAAGCAATCGTATTACTTAGTTTGAACTTAGTTTTCTTTTAAATTAAAATCAATCAGGTTACTTATTTTACTACTTGATCTACACAGGTAAATCTCGCGACAAGCTTTTATATCATATAAATTGTGTAATGACGTTTAAAGTTGATAGGAAAAATTTTAAAGGAAAATATTACTCAAATTTACATCGTGCAGCGCTGAGGCTAAATCTTATTATTTAATTAATTTTAAATCTTAATATATACAATTAAATTTTGTAAAGTAATTAGAAAATTAATAGGTTTAATGTAATTTAAATCTTATTTTTAACTTTTTAGGGCGTAAATAAAAGCTTTTTTTTAAAAGATTTTTTTTAATTAATTTTTTATTTTATGTTTTTTAGTTTTTGCTAGATATATTTCTTAGTCTATTCATTTCATTAAGTGCGTCATTGTTACATTGGCGGGTGCCAGTTAATTTTGAGCAGTCTAATTCTTCTATGAGGAGGCCTTCTATCGATGTGACCCTACTTAAGGCCACGTACGCTTGACCAGCAGCGAACAACTATGGGCCCAAATACACAACGGCGTGGTCAACCGTACTACCCTGCATTTTATGCACTGTGCAAGCCCAGCATAGTACTATTGGTAACATTCTGCGTTCAGCGGTGCCATGGCTGTATTTCGCTGGAAATTGATTCAGCAGATGCGGCTGTTCTTAATCGTTGCATGCACTGCTTAGCCTTGTCAAGCCGCAACTGTCGCTGAGTGGGTGGTTCACTACGCACCTCACCACGCCTTTTGTTTTGTCGTTGGCGTTTCATGTCAGCGCTCTCATTGGCAAGTTTTTCTTGCCGTTTTAACTTCTTTTTCTCTAACCTTCTTTTTCGTTGTGTTGTTGTTTCTTTATTTCCCATATTGTTCCCACGAGTATCGAAGAAATATCCGTCAACCCTTCCAGAGCTTCGTTTAGAAGGGTAAGAGCTAATATATACAACAGGGTTCGCCCAGGTGCCCTGAGGCGGTACGTTCACGACATCATTTTATACCCTGATGCCACTCAGTCCTCAGCACGGCCTCACCTTGACTTGGGTAGTAATTTGGTAATATATGCGCCATTTTTTTCAGCTTAAAGCTTACTCGTGCCTGACGAAACACCGTTCCGGGTTTGATTTTGGAGTTTTCCGTCTCCTAGACAGGTTGCAAACCAATGCTATTGACGCCCATCTCACCAAATTACACAAGTCATGGTATAACTTATATGCTCATTTTGACTGGACCAGTATGTAAAATTTCATGTCCCTACTGTTAACCATTGAGGAGTTCCCTCGTCTGGAGCCAATCTTGGCAGCACCATCACGTCATGCTTATCATAAACATGCATTCTCATTGGGACTGGACCAGTATGTAAAATTTCATGTCACTACTGTTAACCGTTGAGGAGTTCCCTCGTCTGGAGCCAATCCTAACAGCAGCATCACGTCATGATTATCATTAACATGCAATGTCATTGGGACTGGACAAGTATGTGAAATTTCATATCCCTACTCTTAATCGTTGAGGAGTTCCGTCGTCTGGAGCCAATCCTGGCAGCGGCATCATGTCATGATTATCATAAACATGCAATGTCATTGGGACTGGACCAGTATGTAAAATTTCATGTCACTACTGTCAACCGTTGAGGAGTTCCCTCGTCTGGAGCCAATCCTAACAGCAGCATTACGTCATGATTATCATAAACATGCAATGTCATTGGGACTGGACAAGTATGTAAAATGTCATATCCCTACTCTTAATCGTTGAGGAGTTCCCTCGTCTGGAGCCAATCCTGGCAGCAGCATCATGTTATGCTTATCATAAACATGCAATGTCATTAGGACTGGACCAGTATGTAGAATTTCATGTCCCTACTGTTAACCGTTGAGGAGATCCCTCGTCTGGAGCCAATCCTGGCAGCAGCATCACGTCATGCTCATCATAAACATGCATTGTCATTGGAGTTGGACCAGTATGTAGAATTTCATGTCCCTACTGTTAACCGTTAAGGAGTTCCGTCGTCTGGAGCCAATCCTGGCAGCGGCATCATGTCATGCTTATCATAAACATGCATTGTCATGGGGACTGGACCAGTATGTAAAATTTCAGCTCAATCGGACCTCGGGAACTGAGTCAAATTTAACTTGCAAAAGTCCATCTTCACATACATACAAGTCAAGTTGAATAAAAGCTTTTAATAAAAGCTTTAAAAAAAAAGGGACGTAGATTCACGCTAGAAGAAAAGATTTTATCCCTATCGATTTTTTAAAAAAGCCCTAAAGCATACAAATGAATGTGCAAGCATTTTACATTGCCATCTAAAAAAGTCCTGAAGTCGTTGCTTGCTCAAGTGAAGTTGTCTCCAGGCATCAATGAGATAATTTTTAAAGAGTTAAAGATCACAGTGTCGAAAATGTTGCAACAAGATCGTCTGTGTACATTAATATTTGATGAAATGTCCATTGCTCCCCAAATTCATTACAATGTGTATACAGACGATCTTGTAGGTTTTGAAAACTATGGTAATTGTAAGACGCACAATTTTGCTAATCATGTCCTGGTGTTCATGGTCAAAGGGGTACGAAAAAATTACAAACAACCAGTAGCTTACTACTTTACGCAAACCTTAAAAAAATCGCAACTTAAAGAAATGTTAGTAGATGTTATAACTAATGTACAAGCTACTGGTCTAAAGATAATCGCAACTGTCTGTGACCAAAGTTCGACAAATGTATGCACGATAAATAGCTTAAATCTCCGAAGCCAAAACTGCCTATTTCCAAGCAGGAAAACAATGGCGAAAGGAAATAATATTGATTAATAATCATGAAATAATCCCACTGTATGATGTTCCCCATCTGCTAAAAGGAATTCTTGTTAAATAAAGAAATGCATTATATGCACGACAATATGTTAAAAATAATAAAGTGGGAATACTTTCAGCGGGTTTTTGAAGCCGACAGGTCGCATGGAGAGTTGCGTATTCTGCCCAAGTTGACGAATGAACACATTGATCCCACAAAAATAAAAAAAAATGAGGGTGAAGAATGCGGCTCAAGTATTAAGCCATAGCATGGCAGTGGCTACAGAACATTTAGCTGCAAGAGGAGATATACCCTCAGAATGTCGTGATCTAATACCATTTGTATTATTAATTGACAAATTATTTGACACATTTAATGCATCAACTTTCTCCCCACCAAATGGTAAAATTTACAGAGCTGCTTTAAAACGAAATTCTCCTCATCACATTTTATGGCAAGACGCACTAAAGATGTTAAAAACCGCCAAAATGGTGAAAAAAAGTGATAAGGAGAATATCCAAAAGTCTGTACCAACTTTAAATAATTTGATTAGAACAATAGAAGGTTTCAAATCGCTATGGCAATTGTTATCAAAAAAATATTCCTTTGACGCAATGTTGACACGTAATTTTAACCAAGACCCACTCGAAAATTTCTTTGGAAGTGTTCGAAATTTAGGTGCTCGAAATGTAATGCCTAATTGCGTGGGATTTGAGGGAGCATTTAAGACTTTATTACTAAATAATTTCAGCAGTAATCACTCAATAAACTCTAATTGCGAAGAGGATTCAAATAAATGCTTACAGTCACTGTCCTTTTTCCTCAAAAATAAAGAAAAAAAACTTGAGAGGTGTCAAGGGACACCCGGATGGAACGAAGTTCCTTTCGATTAATTAGTGAAGGAATTTTATTACAATTCCTTCACTAATTAATGTGATGCGTTAAAGTGAATTTATGTGGCTTTAAGCCAGGGCAAAAAAAAAGCGAGGAATGAAAAGTTATTATGGCTGCTTACATTGTAAGTAAGTAATTTTAAAGATTAACATTTTCTAACATGTTAGTACAATGCGTAGTTATTTAGATAGAAAGACCAATAAATTATTTCTGCGCCATCTATTGGCCGTTCGTAATTCGATCTCGAAGAGCACAGTTGCGCCAATAACGATAGATAATAGATGGCTCTTAAATCAAATGAATGACGAAATGTCAAATGTCGTGACAACTTTTCGTAAGAATTTTTTCCGTCTAGCCCCCTTTCACAACGCGCGATAAGGAACTTCGTTCCAATAATAATGCTCCCTTGCAATCTCAAGGTATTGTAATTGATCAGCCCCTGAATGTTATGCAAAATACAAGAAATACCTATTTCAGATTCAGGGGCTGATCAAAGAACTTATGTTTGTGGGTGGGCCTTGACAAAATGTTTACAAAAAGTCGTCAAAGGATGTAAAAATTGTAAAAGCAAGCTACTAGGTAATTCGGACAATGAAATGTACAAATACATACGTGCCAAAGAATATTGTAAAAATAAGCAGTGGCTTTGTTATCCCTCTGACTGCCTAGTAGCTTGTTTTCAGGAGATACAAGAAACAACTGTTGCATTTTTAAATAATGAATGCCATCAAAAAAATATCAAAGAAAGAATAAAAACCTTCATTGAATTATTTATAGATTTTACTTTTATCAATTGTGAAATTCATAAAGACAAAGTAAAACAATGTTTTCTTGATACATCTATTAATATAATTATTTATAGTTGGTGCAGATCAATCAATAAAATACTGGAAGGGAAAATAACCTACGAAGGTGAAGATATTACAAAAAAAGCAGCTCAAATATATTATAATAAATATAAAACAAATAAATATTAGTGAAAAATTGATGACTTCAATAAATTAACATTATTCTGAATTAATACAAGTGTTTTTTTTAGTAATTAGGTCAAAACCTTTAAATCAGCCTCTCACTCGACAGATTATCCTGATTCCTGGTTTCTCATTTTTATTTATTACGTTTGTCTTTAACAGCGTAGCAAATGTACTTTATAATTTCTGAGAAAAATACCAGGATAAAAAACTGAGTGAGATGGCTGTAAAATTGAACCCTTTATGAATATGAAAATGAGGTTACAGCAGGTAGTAATGCATGCCTATAGCTATGTATATACATACATAGCTATAGGCATGCATTACTAAGCTTTAGTTCAACCACCAAACGTCAAGGTGGCAGCACTTTCCGTACATGCAAATTTTGTCATAGAGTTGCTACTCTTCCCCATACTACTTACTTTACTCCAAGAAGCTTAGAGATAAAAGTGGAGGCAACACGCTAAATACCTAAGTGAAACCAACTGTGGGCAGACGCTCTCTTTCTGAATTCATACATAAGAACGAGACAGTGATATGTGTTTTCTTTATCTTATGTATGCATTCAGAAAGAGAGCATCTGCCCACAGTTGGTTTCACTTATTTGTTCAGAGTGTGCCTCCACTTTTACCTATAAGCTTCTTGCTTTACTCTTTGTGCACAGCGCCGCTTGTCACAGATTCACAATTTCACAGATCCCAGATCTCACACGCCATGAAGATATAGGTATAAATGGAGCCAACACTTGGAACAAAAACTTGAAACCAACTGTGGGCTGATACTCTCTTTCTGATTGCATACATAAGAACGAGACAGTGATATGTGTTTTCTTTATCTTATGTATGCATTCAAAAAGAGAGCGTCTGCCCACAGTTGGTTTCAATTAGGTATTTAGAGTGTTGCCTCCACTTTTATCTATAAACTTCTTGTCACACGCTGACGCACAGATTAAAACAATAGAGGCTAGAGCAGTGTAACCACGGAATAATAAAAACAAGAGTGTAACAGTGTTGAGTGTTGCCAGCCAGTGGCCGACAGTCGAAAGTAACCTGAGACAGCTCAAAAAGTAACATTTTCATGAGAAAAGTAACATTGGTGCCAATTCTGTTGTGCTTCGTGGCACGAGCTAAACTTATTTTTAATTAACCGACTACAAAAAGGAGGAGGTTATCAAATCCGATGTTTTTTTTAATGTATGTTCGGGCATAACTCCGTTATTATACGAATTTGCAGAATAGTTTTTTGGTTCGAAAGCGTTTTATGCCGAAATGTATGTATGTAATATTTTCTCATGTAAATCTGTTGATGAGTATTGGAGACAGACAACAGAACTCTTAAAAAAATGACAGCAAATCAGCAACGATTGCTGCTATCGCATAAATACGCATTGCTTATTGTTTACCCAATTAATTTAACATAACATCACGACTGTACAATCAAAAGGATTACACAGATTATTTTTTCGATATTAGAAGCTAGTTATAGCACATAGTACCTATTCAAGAAATTTCATGAAAGTATTCCACCTATAATGCGTTATTATTCTAAGGATGGAAAATTAAGGCATTACTTATTTTATTATTTTTGGTGTTAAGTACCGTTTCTTAATTAATTTGGAAGATAAGAAGTAGGCACAAAAAGCGAAAATATTTTTTTTTTAGAAAAAAGATAAGCCTTCAAATACCTAGTTAAAAATAACTTTCGGAAGTCGGTGGCAAAACAAAACCACAAGCAGGACCAAAGCCGCTGACTTTAAGCTAATTATATCTCTTTAACAAGAAAGAGACAGTTATTAATAAGAGCTGTCAATTTAAGTTGATCTAAAATATACATACAATTATGGTCGTCATGTCAGAACGTATTGATTAAAAACACGACGAAATTCAAGAAAAAACTAATTTGTCATCTCTTACTTCGTTCTTATCTGTCACCGTCCTTTTCTTCAAATGGCTGGCAGTAAGAAATGCCAATTGCCTAATTTTAGTTCAGTTTGTGAACAAGGGAATCTGCGCCATTATCTTATTTAATGTAGAAAACGACACTAATACCACAGTATAAAAACATACAGTAGGACGACGCCTTTGATCTTCTTGTAAATGCCGACAACGTGTAGACATTGTCGCAACAGCTAGGGTTGTCTCAAGTAAACAATATTTTTTAATTTATTTTAGATCAACATTATTATTAACAGCCAACTATTATCAAAAATATCGTTTTTTAAACAGTTTTATTTAGCTTGCCCTGTTCGTTTATTTATTTGTTTGGGTCAAATCAAGTAATTGAAATTTGACCCCCTTCCTGTTGACGGATTTATTTGAAATTTGTTATGCACCTTTAGTATTAGTATAATTTAACAAATTCGGTATCATTGTAAATCCAAGATGGCCGCCACTACTAAATGGCGGATTACATATTTTATCACTACTTCCTCAATATAAGTATCAAATGAAAGGGCTTGATTAGTAAAATAGAGTTCGTTATGAAAAGCTAATATGGCCAACAACAAAATGGCCATTTAATTTTTCTTTTCACAACCCTTTAATATGGGCTATCTATGCTATAACAAATTTAAAATATACTTAACAAAATTAAAAACTTAAAATAAAAAATGAGCAAAAAATGTTTAAGTTAAACGGTTTTATTGAAAATAAAGATTAAAATGACTTATACAATGTAGTACTTAAAGCTAAAAAATAATTTGGTAAGTCCTAGTCCTAGCTACAAAAATAAAATCGTTGGGTGAATGAAATTTTAATAAAGCGTTTAACTTAAAAAAAATTATAGGTAAGAATGTACTCATTAAACGGTTTTATTTAGCTGGACTTGTTTATTTAGGTCAAATCTAGCAATTGAAATTTGACCCCCTTCCTGTTTACGGATTGATCTGAAATTTGGTACGCACCTTTAGTTCTCATGACAATATAATTTAATACATTCGATTTCATTGTAAATCCAAGATTTAAATCCCATTTTTCTTTTCACAACCCCTTCAATATGGATATCAAATGAAAGGGCTTGAGCAACAAAATGCTGTAATATGCTTTGACAGATTTAAAAAGGAACAAAACTAAAAACTTATAAATCAAAATTGAGTAAAAAAATGGTTTTAAATCTTGGATCATCTTTGATTCTAATTTCGACCCCATAATCGTTTTAAGCGACCTTGAAAACCTTGAAAATGACACCCATGACGAAAAATTTGCAAATTTTTTTCGGCGCCATCTTGGATTCTAATTTCGACCCCGTAATCGTTTTAAGCGACCTCGAGAACCATGAAAATGACACCCATGACGAAAAATTTGTAAATTTTCCTCGGCGCCATCTTGGATTCTAATTTCGACCCCGTAATCGTTTTAAGCGACCTCGAGAACCATGAAAATGACACCCATGACGAAAAATTTGTAAATTTTCCTCGGCGCCATCTTGGATTCTAATTTCGACCCCGTAATCGTTTTAAGCGACCTCGAGAACCATGAAAATGACACCCATGACGAAAAATTTGCAAATTTTCCTCGGCGTCATCTTGGATTTTAATTTCGACCCCATAGTCGTTTTTAGCGACCTCGAAAACCATGAAAATGACACCCATGACGTTAATTTTGCAAATTTTCGTCGACGCCATCTTTGATTCTAATTTCGACCCCATAATTGTTTTAAACGACCTCGAGAACCATGGAAATGATACCCATGATGAAAAATTTGCAAATTTTCGTCGGCGCCATCTTGGCCGGCGCACAATAAATAAATGCGCCGCCAACTTGGCGGCAAGGGCTCAGGATAATTTCAAGTATTTTCTTTAGATTCTATCAAATAAACAATATTTTATTTATTTGTTTACCTTTCATCCGTGCGCGGAAATTGATGAAATTGCAGTTCTTTATAAATGGAAGATGACGACTTGCAATCTTTCACAACACACGTCGTATGCACCATTTTAATAAAATTATTTTACATTAATTAAAACAAAAAGAAACTGACACATGATAGCCCTGAAAGTTTTCTCCCGAACTACTAACACGGTAGCGTATGCAGTTCGGGAGCGCCCTTCCCCCGTCTCGCCCCTCACGCCCCGCACGATTGCCCTGTCTAGACGTCTTCGTCGGACGACTGTATGATTTATAGACTGTGCTAATACTGTAAAAAATACTGGCACTTTGTTAAACACAAAAAAAAGAACAAAGTAACTCAACCAATAAAATTAAAAAAAAAACCCTATAACTCACCTTGTGAATAATAGCAATGAAAAAGTCACAGTTTGATTACAGGTGTCATTATGTGCCTAATTGCGGTGAAATTAGAGCCATTTTATGAGTGTTGAAAAAAGTATAATCTAACATAACCCCTCTTTTTTTAAGTCGATTAAAAAAAAAAGCTCCGCATTCACAAATATGTAATTTTAGATGGTTATTAGCAAAAATAAATTGTTCAGAGGCCAGCACATCAAGCTACTACAATCTGACAAATTTTCACTTTATTACCAAACCTTACGGTTCATATTTAATTGGGAAAATTTAACAGCTAGGTATGGCTTGATGTGCTGGCGTCTGTACAAATCAATTGTTAAAATAAATTAAGAACAATATACACAGCATGTGGGCATAGTAGTGTTATTTTCATAAAATATTTAGTTTTTCTTGTCACCGAAACATATTCATTTTGCTAAGCTTTGTGATTTGCGTTGTAATGGCAATACTTTTCTTTACTGGTAGCGGCAGTGACATAAGAATTATAGTTATAGTAACACTGAAACACTGATGTCATTACTTAACGTTTCGGTGACGAAATGACAGATTATTTTTCCTTGCATGAGAGGTCTAGAGAATTGCATGAGAGCGAGACAAGCTATGACAATTACTTACTTGTGTGACACATACAGGTATATTTTCTTCCGTTCAATTCAATGCTTCATTTTTGAAACTTTATATAAGTATCTGGAACGTCTTTAGTGAAAAAACTTACCGAATGTAGAATTCACAAAATTGTGAAATTATAAAAAACTAAGTTAAAATATAAATTTGTTTCGTAATCTAGCTAACAATGGAGCTGAACGATGTGATAGTCAACCAACCCGTCGTGATCGATAATGTAAATACCATTTAATTACCATTACATGTAACCATTTTCACCGAGTCGACAATGCAAGTTTTTATACAATAAATCTTGTTAAAATCGATTGTAGAACCATTTTATTTGGCTCTTGGCATATAATCGATCGCTTTTAAAGGTTCTTTATTGTTTATACACACGATTTCATACAGTAGTTGGCGAAAATGAGTCATCGTGACCATACTTGTAATGTTAGTGTCGTGTTAAATTTTAATGTTGCCGGTTGTCGACAGGGCTCCGGAGTGATCAAAGCCGGCTTCGCTGGCGACCAGATACCGAAATGCAGATTTCCAAACTAGTAAGTATTACTTTTACAATAAAGTATCGTCATTTTGTATTCATATCATTGAATATTACCGACCTATTACTGTCCCACTGTCCCCTGTCCCATATCTTCCCGTGGGTGTCGTAAGAGGTGACTAAGGGACTTACCAGAGAATGGGCAGCAGCATTCTCTGTGCCTTTGTAACAATCATACTGCGATCGCCAATGCGCCTGCCAAGTGTGGCGATTATGGCAACCCCCCCCCCCCCTTGGGGAGGCCTATGTCCAGCAGTGGACGTCTTTCGGCTGAAATGATGATGATGATGACATCCCACTGCTGACTGCAGGGCAAAGGCTTCTTCTCATACAGAGGAGGCCTATAACTGGCGATACAAACAGTTTGGCTGCTCTGCCTACTTATTATGTTTCTCTATGGTCTGGCAGAAGAAGGAACAACAGAACATCGACTGACTTTACTTTGTCTATTAGCGTCGTGTTGAAAATATAATTTGATTATTTTAAGTAATAAACCTAATTATTGTTAAAATGGTATTTATTTGAATAGTTCCTCAACAAATATACGCCACAAGCATTTATTACCTTGCTTGCTCAAGAAGACACACACACACACACACACAGACACGTGATGATGATGATGGTGATTACAGACTTTTTATTATAACTCTATACCCTGTTCACAATAAGATTAGACATAAACACAAACCTTTTCTACAGTCCCTTCAACCAATTTTGACTTCTATTCCGTAGGCTTAAGGATGTCATTAGAGGCAAAAAAGTGGTAACAATAACAAATGTTTACTGCAGTTGCCATTTGTAACTACCAACGCAATATAAGTAAAAATCAGTTGAACGGACTGTAAAAAGGTTTGTGTAAATGTCTAATCTTATTGTGAACAGGGTATAGGTTTCCTCACAATGTTTTGTTTCACCAATGATGAATATGATAAACTTAGAAATCAAAGTATAAGTTGGCCATGCAGTTGGAAAAAGCTTTTTACAAAAAAGACAACCGCCTTCAAAAAGTGAAAAATAACTTTAGCACAGAACACACATTGACTTTAGTTTCGAAATTCAGTGGCTTTGTTCTGTTTGTTGTTTTGTATTGCCACCGACTTCCGAAACTAAAGTCAATGTGTGTTCTGTGCTAAAGTTATTTTTCACTTTTTGAAGGCGGTTGTCTTTTTTGTAAAAAGCTTTTTATTTTCCGCTTTTTAGTACCTCCTTCTAATTCAAATCTATTAAGAAGAGATTGAAAGTTAACTACTACAAAGATTGATGAAACTAAAACGTCGTCTATGTAAAATTTTTGGGTATTTGTTGATTTTTCAAAAAGTGCTGAATCAATTTCGATAAAATTTATATGGGACCACCCCTGAAGCGTACCGTATCTATAAAAAAAAGAATTTTCAAAATCGGTTTACGTTTGCCTGAGAAATCGCGTAACAAATCGCGCACATACTTAATGCAAATTTAAGACTTATACGGTTTTCTCATGGATGCCATGGTCAGAACTGGACCAAATTAAAATGGGACCACACGGGAAGCACTGGCTTCCAAATAAAAAAAGAATCATCAAAATCGGTTCATCCAGTCCCGAGAAATCAAGTGACAAACATAAAAAAAAAAAAAAAAAAAAAAAAAAAAATACAGTTGAAAAAAGGAAACCATCAATTCTGAGTTCCAAGTGCGACTTTTTATACATACTCAACCACATTAAAGCCCGTCACAGACGTAGCTATAATATATATTAATATACGTCAGATGTAGCTATAATATATATTAATATATGTCAGACGTAGCTATAATCAAGGCATATTATGTCACCTAAATATGTGGACAAATATAGCAAGGAATCTACAATTATATATTGTAGATTCCTTGCTTAAAAGAAAGTCGTGTTTGTTACAACACTTATAACTCGCGAACGGCTGGACCGATTGCCATGGTTTTTGATTTGTTGGATTTGTTTCCGTCCCGAATAGCAGAATACATCTTTAAAAAAAAGAACTCGATAAAAAAAAACTCGATATGTGTAATGAATACTTAATCATTTCAATAGATGCTGATTTGTTTATTACATGTCAATGTAGGGTAGGTGTAGGGTAGGTGTAGGGTAGGTGTAGGGTAGGTGTAGGGTAGGTGTAGGGTAGGTGTAGGGTAGGTGTAGGGTAGGTGTAGGGTAGGTGTAGGGTAGGTGTAGGGTAGGTGTAGGGTAGGGGTAGGGTAGGTGTAGGGTAGGTGTAGGGTAGGTGTAGGGTAGGTGTAGGGTAGGGGTAGGGTAGGTGTAGGGTAGGCGTAGGGTAGGCGTAGGGTAGGCGTAGGGTAGGCGTAGGCTAGGCGTAGGCTAGGCGTAGGCTAGGCGTAGGGTAGGCGTAGGGTAGGCGTAGGGTAGGAGTAGGGTAGGCGAAGGGTAGGTGTAGGGTAGGTGTAGGGTAGGTGTAGGGTGGGTGTAGGGTAGGTGTAGGGTAGGTGTAGGGTAGGTGTAGGGTAGGTGTAGGGTAGGGGTAGGGTAGGCGTAGGGTAGGCGTAGGGTAGGCGTAGGGTAGGCGTAGGGTAGGTGTAGGGTAGGTAAATAGGCAGGTAAGTAGGTAGATAGCGACAGGACAACGTCTGTCGGGTCAGCTAGTATTAATATAAATTTCAAAAATGTGAAACAAACAACAATCGCAGACATAATAAGGGCGAAAATTTATTTTTATATTATAGCTACCGTGTGTGGTGTGGTGGCTAGCTATAATATATATTATAGCTACGTATGTGACGGGCTTAACGTATTGTCGTCTAGTGGCAACATTAGGAAACACAATTATTTCATACAAATTGACAAAAGCAATTGTATCGAATAGGCTCTAAAATTCATACTAGGCCCCCTGGACGTTGTTCCCGCTCTGTCAGTTCTACACTACCAATTTCCATATTACTACTGCACTTTGCCCACAACTTTGTCTGTGTGAAGTTTCTCAAGGATCCCTAATTTGTTTACATATAGCCTATGTTAGTCAAGGGTTAATAAATAAATAATTTATATAGCTTTCTAATTATTATTCATTTATTTCGGACAGAATACATTTAAATATGTTAGTAACAATTCTTTTAAATCTATGTTAGTAGGTACATTATGTAAAAAGCAGAAAATAAAACAATTACAATTGTCCCGTCACTATTCCCACCCAGTGTGCCTGTATGGGACATTCATGGCGGAGTGCAATCATCTGCATAATGCTGTTGGTGCTACCGCGCAGTCTTTGAAAGCAGTCATCGCGCGCATTTGTAAACATTTATGACATGACATTAGCATTAGTATACTGAATACGCAAGACGTTGTAGGCTCGTTGCATATACCGAACCCACAGGCCGCTTGAGTAAAAAGATTGACAAAATGTAATGGTAAAAAAAAAATTGTAATCAGTTCATTCGTTTTTTATTTAAATCATAACGATCAAACAAACAAATCGTTCCTCTTTATAATATAACTTTAGATATGTGAACAAAGAGTTATCAATATTGATTCTTCCACAGTATAGGCCGACCGAAGCACGTTCGTGTGATGGCTGGAGCTTTAGAAGGAGAATTGTTTGTGGGCCCCCGCGCTGAAGAGCATCGGGGACTCCTCAGCATCAAATATCCCATGGAACATGGCATTGTAACCGACTGGAATGATATGGAGCGAGTTTGGAATTATATCTACAGCAAGGTTAGTTGAATAACTTGTAAATATTTAATGTAACTAGGACTGGATTTGCCTTTTGACCACCAGATCAAAAAAGCAAAAATGTGCTTTCGGCGCCAAGCTAAGTTACATACTTGGTAAGACGGTTTATCAGACTTCCTGACTTCTGACTAACCATAACAACTGTCAAAGAATTACATGTACAGTCATCAAAAGAGATAAGTATCCACGTCGCCGGGAATAGTTGAAGTTTACTTAAGAGCGCCCAATCCGTCATATTTCCCATACAAACGCTCGTATGCGATTACGGCGTTATAGCAAATTATTTTCCAAATATTTTTAACACACAGGTAACTTGTGGTTTATATCTAGGTTTGTATGAAGCCAAACATAAACTTTTTTTAGAAACAAATTCAGTAAACACGTCCGAAAATCAGCATTTTTGCACAATTTTATCTGAACTTTGGCCGTTCATAATGCACTCAACATTGAAAAAGTAAAAAAAACAGCTGCATAGGAACTCTGCATATGTAATGGAGATTCTAAATTACAAACATTTTTACCAAAAACTTGTAAGGCTTTTTCAAAAACACGTCCTGGAACAAGTTTTGTGAAATTTCCGCGCGCCAATTTTCCTGTGATGTTATCGCGTTCTTACTCACTCGTTTGTTTTCGAGCTTTGCGTTGGTTGAAACAAAAAATTTTTCAATCACGTTCGCGTTGAAGTTCGTTCGATGGGGATGGGCGCTCTTAAGGTCGTAGCACACATATCAACTCGGAAACGGATCGTAACCGTATCAACTCGAGCCATTCAGTATTCTTTGTATAAAACTCGCTACTGCAAAGCACACTAATCGGAGTCGTAACGTAAACGACTCGCCTCGGGACAAGCTCACGAACCGCAGCGCGTGGTTAACCAGCGGTCGCCGCGCTTACGGCTCGTCGTCCACGCGCTTAGGCCTCTGTGTCGCTGCGCTTGCGTCTCTTGGTGCCAGACAGGTCAATCAGCGGTCGGCAGGCCATAAGCGTGACGTCACCTAGCCGTAGCCGAGTCGACGTATCGGAGTTGCTGATCCACTTTGGTTACGTGCTTACGTTATGTTGACACTTGTTTGACGGCGAGGCGAAAAGCGATACGGTGACGATCCCTTTCACAGTTGATATGTGTGCTACAACCTTTAGAAACCAATGGAGGCTTTTAAATTAAATTTATTGAAATCATTGAACTGTTTATTCTCTATTAATTGTATTTTATTTTATTCATAAGCACCCATCGGTTTCTAAATAAACCTCAACTATTCCCGGCGACATGGATACTTATCTCTTTTGGTGACTGTACAAAGGTACACAGGCAGACTAAACGCCTTAGGCATTCTCTACCAATCAACCAAGGGTGGTGAAGAGATAACATGGCAGGTGCAATACAAGACCAACTAATCTCGATCCAACCTGGGGGCACGGTAGTGCCCCCGCCAAGACGAGCTAAGCGAAGCGCAAGGGCACTACCTACCTTTTCTCGAAGCGCTTCGTCGTTTTTTTGAACCCTCATAACTTGGGTTTGGGTTATGTCAGATAAACAAAATTCTCGGGATATGTTGTCAAATAGTAGACTTAATCTAATATATAAAATTCTCGTGTCACAGTTTTCGTTCCCGTACTCCTCCGAAACGGCTTGACCGATTCTGATGAAATTTTGTGTGCATATTGGGTAGGTCTGAGAATCGGCCAACATCTATTTTTCATCCCCTTTTTTCACCCCCTTTTCATCCCCAGTAGGTAGATCGGGACAGGACAACGTCTGTCGGGTCAGCTAGTAAATATATAAATATGACGACACGGTTGGCGCAGTGGCTGAGCGATCGACTGCTGCGCAGCGTGTTGCGTTCGATTCCTGTCCAGTGTAAACATTTGTGTGATGAGCACTTGTGTTTGCCTTGTGTCTGGGTGTTGTTTATCTATATATATATGTATGTATTTACAAAAAAAAAATGTATTTGTGTAGGTATATCAGCTGTCTGACACCGTGTGTGAAAAATGTCCCCACATTATTATTATTATTATTAAAGTTCAATTGCATATTTTTTTTTTTTATAATTTAGTATTTATTGATATCTAAAAAACCCGATTTCGTCACTGACGATCATCAAAATTCTGGGGTACTTCCCCTTGAACTTAGGGCAAGTAGAGATCATAGGTAGAGATCTGATAACTTTTTGACAGTGCAAGCCATTTATTTCGCGTCTTGGCAACATTTTACATGAAAATGTTTTTGGTGAGATCTGATTTACCTGATCTAGCACACATCTCCCAGATAAAACCGCAAACTAATACCGGATCCGGCGGGATTCCGGACCCAGACCTGATTGCTATCCCTAACCGTGACACATAATAAAAAATAAAAAAAAAACTTGAGAGGTGTCAAGGGACACCCGTATGGAACGAAGTTCCTTTCGATTAATTAGTGAAGGAATTGTAATAAAATTTTATTTTTTTTAAGTTATAATAATATTTTTTTTATTATTAACAAATATAATGTAATTAAATACAATTTAATTAAACGTGCCCGTTTATGTATCGAGCGAAATGGACTCCATATTGAGCAGTTGCTTCGATACAGGGAAGTGTAAATTTTATACCTAATAGGTAAGTTTTTTAATTAAGCCAAAGTTGATTAAAACTGTGTTTGTGAATAGCTCTAATTTATTTAAATAGGTTACCTATAGCACCTATAGGTACCTACGCCTGCCTGCCTTTCTTTTTCTAACAAAAGAGTACCTACTCACTTACCTACTTACAACTACAAATAATTCGCCAATGATAAAAGTAAGTACCACTACCTACCTAGGTACCCACCTAAGCTCCCACTGGCTTAATTTAAACCAAAACATTTTAATCAAATAAAAAAAAATATTATTGTCGCTAGTAAAACCTAGAGAAAAGTACTCTGTGACCTAGAGCGATAAGGTGCAGTGGTTACCTACTGACGACCGCGACCGATAGAAAGCTCATGATTACCAAACCCAAACTTTCAATAGGTACCTACTAAACAAATCATAGAAGTAGGTACAGTAACTACCTAACCTACGTATTCTATGGCTTAATTATCGACTTAAAATTTACACTCGTTTTCACAATCCACACAGTCTCACAGTGAAAGGTGGACTTATCTCGTAGGTCGTTATCATCGGAATTATCACGCAATGATAATTCCGATGTCATTGAGGTAGGTACCGCCACTATTTGAGCGAATAAACTTAGGTACTAAACATATCGCCGTAGGTACCTAGTTCAAAGAGTTCGCCGCGCCGCCTTTAAATACATAAACATATTCTACGAAAAGCGAATTCAGACTTTATTTTGTAAACGTAAACGGTTAAAAATTGAAATTTTACCAAACTAGGTATGATAAAATTATTCTGAGAAACGTATAGGCTGGTGCCCGACCGGACAATAGGAGCTATGTGCAACCGAATTTCACGGTTAATGTGTAAAAATAAGGTTTTAATTCGCTCCAATATTTTCATAGAAAAGCCGCCATTCAACTAATAATGAACTCTATTTGACAGTTCCAACGATTCAATTTTTCTGTTCGAATTGTCTGCGTTTGTGAAGTAATAAAAATAGCAAAAAAGTGTCGTGACAACTTTTGGTAAGAATTTTTTCCGTCTAGCCCCCTTTCACAACGCGCGATAAGGAACTTCGTTCCAAAAGTTATTATTATTATTATTATTATAAAGGAGGATGGCGAGGCTGGACCCACGTAATTTAAAAATTAACGGAGCACCGTGCTCGGACTAGTTTATACTAATTATAGTAACAAGTTTATAAGAGTTCTATATAAAAAATATTGAGTTACTAGAGAATGGGAATTAAAAGTTATTAATGATTTTAGTTTATTAAAAAATAAGTATCGTGCAGTTTCCGAACGCAATGTTTTTTACGAATTACATTGATACATTCCAATCTACACTACTGATTTACCCTCTTAAAATACTTAAGTACGTTTTCGCTTGGCAGATTTCCTTTTTATTTTACTTACATCTTGTTAAATAAACCAATAACGTATAAAACGAAACATAAATACTGTTATAAACAGTCCGTAAAAATAATATAAATTATTTTAACAGTAATGAAAACATGGAACGTTAAAATGGAACGTCAGTGTCGAATTGTCATGTCATTTGATGTCATTGTCAAATGTCAATTCATTCCATTGTTTGTGTATAACAGCTAACGTGGGTGGGATTCTAATACTATTTTTGCGATTTTGTGGATTCTTGACAATTTGGCTTTACCTTTAGACTGACGACCGACTTGCAAGTGATTTGGAATTT
Source organism: Charanyca ferruginea (assembly GCA_947361185.1). Lineage (NCBI taxonomy): Eukaryota > Metazoa > Arthropoda > Insecta > Lepidoptera > Noctuidae > Charanyca > Charanyca ferruginea. The sequence goes on from OX376080.1 coordinate 5,320,013, forward strand.
CTCAACGGTTAAAATGCGTTGTGTTAATAATTGAGAATTGCTCGCTTACCGAGACATCGTTTGTCTGATGAACGTGATCAAATAATTGAAAGAGTACAGAAATGGATGTACCCGCGTGATGTAAGTATATTCATGTACTAATTTGTTTAATTTCATGAACACAAATCATACAAATATAAAATAAATGGAGCAAGCAAAAGTAGAGATTTCGTATACAAATATGTAGTTTCGTATATAATACTCTTATCATAATTATGCTCTTCCTGCTCGTCTTGCAGTATTGGGCAACACAGGAGCATCTCTTAATCTTCTGAATATAATAACAACCTGAAGTATTTTATAATACTGCAGATTACGGTCAGTGGGTCGTCTTAGGTACTGCTTGTGGTGCACAATATTAATAACATTTTAAAATAAAATACTGCACCGGTATCAGGACCCAAGCTACCAGTGGTAAGGGCTCCAGAGAGCAGAATCTCCTAACAATGTTGTATGACTAGGTGTACCACTGATGAAGTACAACTTCGCAGGCCAAGTCAAGATACTTGATTAGAAGAATATTACTATTTTTGTATAACCACACTGCTAGCGTAATAACCTGATGGATAGAGTTTTTGGATAGTCTGTTCTTTAATCTACTCAGTATGGGTACCTGTACCACACATGCTTTGGCAGCATTGAATGTGGTAGTCACTTTCTTAACCCAGAAGCAAAACATGATTATAACTTAGCTTGTAAACATTTTTTGTGTATCCTTAACCAAAGTAATAATATTTTTAGGTAACTGGAGACAACTATATTTGTCACTCATGTTGGGAGTTGATAAATAGTAACCCAAATGATGGTCCTGAACATGAGACCCAACCACAACCTGGCCTTCGTGATGTATGTGCTGGATGTGGCAGATAGATTTTGAGAATCAGGAGCAGGCTAGTTGTCCGACCAGAGATGTCTGAAAGGGAAACCCGAATAAGAGACATTGCATCGGAATGGATAAGGCCCCGCCAGGTTGGTAATGAAAACAATTTATATAGGGTTACTGGTAAGCCTAAGGTAAGGTTACTGTCAAGGTCTCATCACAAGTTGGCTTTTTGGATGCCAACCTTACCAGTAACCCTATAAACATTTAATACCTATTACAAATAATGATATGAAATCCTAATATATTATTATTTTTGGCAACATTTTACTTTTATTGTTTCAGTTAACCTTAAATGAGGACATATGTGTGCCATGCTATTTACGGGCACAGAGAGTGGTGGACAGTTCTTATAGAAGTTCTGCTGTGGTTTCACCTTCTGCAATCAGTCAACCAACATCTTCTCAACAGACAGAGCAAACGGTGGAAGTTGAAGAGGTTGGTCCATCAACATTTGGAAATCCATTAGTGGAAACATCTACTGAACAAATATTGCCCACAAGAAGAATATCTGACACAGCAGAGGGTGAAGAGGCTAGTCCATCCACCTCAAGACGTCCATTACAGGAAACTTCTACTGAACATATTATATTGCCCACGTTGAGAAGAGCGGCTGATACAGCACGGCGCTGCTTGTTTTTGGAGTGCAATGATGCTGAAAAGCGACATATACCTGATGGGCTCAGAAAACGAATTATAAAGGATTTTAATTTCTATATTCCTAGCAATGCTAGAATTTGCAATTTCCACCTAGGTAACTATTTATTTGGCAACCACCCATTTATTCTAAGTGCCCGAATTAAATCTAGGCATATAGGTAGCAAGTCCTATTATACATACATCACACTAGATAGGAGGCTGGAGGGGCGAAATGCCATTTTAGGATACTATTGTTATTGCCCCGTGGGAACATGGACAGTGGGCTGTTGCTCTCATGTTATGAGCATATTGTGGTAGATGGGCTATGCCAGACACCAGAGGTATGTCGCTGCACCAGCTGCCTTCTTAGATAATCTTTTAATTAGATAAATCAATACTTACATACTAAAAAAAAATATCCAAGATTCACAACAATTGTATGTCTTCAATATTTTATAAGTCATTATAAAGTAAATAAAAGTGATTTCTTTAAAATATATTTTTATTTATTTAACAAACCTCTAGTTTCAAGCAGAGCAAATATGCTTATTTATATTATACTCTAGGAGATCTAACAACTGGACTCCTTATCTAGTCATATTGTGTACCTACCTTTACCACTTTAAAAAGTTATTACTATTTTATGAACCTTTTCGTAACGAGGGTTGATGTCTGTAAACCTAGCCAAACCCCTGAGCAGCATAGATTGTGTGAAAGATGATAGGTATGGTAGGTAGTAAGGGGGTGAATGCTAAGATGATGGCTTGTAGAGATGTAGATATGGAAGAGGACATACTGTGCCGATGGATTGGAAAGAGCAATAGGATGATGCTAAACTACATGTTAGCTAGGTTTAACCTGACCACAATCTAGTTTCTGGACACTTGTCCAGAAACTAGATTGTGGTCAGGCTAGGGTGTCCTCCCATTACTTAATGGGAGGACACCCTAGAAAAATCCACTGAAAATATTAGTGATGTCCTTAAAAAAGTCAGGCGCAACGCGCGGACGTATGTTCGTGGATGAAGTAAAAGAGTAGATACCTACCTAATACGAATCGTAGCAGATGGCGTTCTGTAGTTTCTACCTACCCTCACGGGATATAGGTGTGAATTTAAGTAAATATGTATGAATAAGCCATTCTACTACTGAATAATAGGCCAAAGCCCAAAGCCCAAAGTACTTTAAGAATATTTTAGGTTATAATCTTCTACCGTTCATATCTTTTTTCTCCCATCTTCTATAACTTACTTCCCATTTGCTTTTTGGTTAGTCTTATGTCGTTCTTTAACAATTCATAAGTTTCTATAATGTATGCTACTCCTAACACTGGGTCCCACAATACATGTAGTCTCGCCATTCTCCTTTCCCCCCTTCTCCCAAGGACCAACTGTCAACATTCGCCGAGGAACACCCTGTGTTGCTGACGGAGGCTCCGCTCAACCCTCGCAGGAACAGGGAGAAGGCAGCTGAAGTGTTCTTCGAGACCTTCAATGTACCAGCTCTGTTCCTCTCGATGCAGGCAGTTCTAAGTCTGTGAGTACCAATCTTATTGATGCGCGACTGCGCGAATGATCTGTTGAAATATCTGGTTAATCCTCTAAAATCTCTTTGTCACAGTGTTTTTTATCGAACTCCTCTGAAATGACTTAAGGCGCTTCCCTGACAAAATAATCTTGACCATACATTTCGTCTTTGCCGCAGAATCGAAAATCGCACAATTTTTGTTTTTTTTTTTTTTGTTATAAAACAAGAGAAACGATTTTTTGAAATAAAATAAAACGTGAATTATAAAAATAATTAAGTTACCTATCTATTAGTGTAATCCTCAAATTAATAGCACGTCAACTTTAGCAAAAGATACATGTTTTCAATTATTTTAGTCATTTTTTACAGGGATATTAAGGTGTATATAGGGTACATAAAAAAAAATAAGAATGTGGAATGTGATGATAGGATATTGAACATTAATAATATGCTTTTAGATGTAGTTCGTTTCTCTTAACTAATGAGTTAATAGCCCCGTTAATAGCCCCGACTAAAAGTGCGTTTGTCTTCGTTATTCAGGTAACGAAGACAAACGCACTTTTAGTCGGGGTAGCGCCTTAACCGATTTTGACGGGACTTCCGCTGGCATAGCTGATGTTGTAAGGTGTAACTTAGTTAGGTTACTTTTATTAAAAAAAAAATAGGGTTCCGTAAAAATTTAAACCCCACTAATAACATCACACGGACAAAGTCGCAGGCACAGATATAGATAGAGCTAGATAACGCAAGAGCAACTACTTCGCGCGCCTATTTTCGTGCCTAACTTACGATAAAAAATCGTAAGAAAAAAAATTAAACGTTTCCTTCCATCGGTACATAAGTCATTTTGTGATTAATATTATGCGTAATTAATTTAAAAAACCATTATTTTTAATCTAATACCCTCAGTAATACCTGGTAATAATTTTTTTATAAAAAACAAAACATTCGTATTACATTGTGACCTCCAAAAAATGGTACGCTTGGTTTTCATACAGATTGTGATACTTGCGTTATCTAGGTCTATCTATATCTGTGGTCGCAGGCATCAGGTAGTTAGTAGTATATTTGTACAATATGGTCAACGTATCTTGGCGAATCTGAAGTTAGCCGATTACCTGCGCAGTAGACAATTTCGTTCCTAAGACTTCTATTGCGCAGCCAAACAGCTAACTTCAGACTCGTCAAGATACGTTGACCGTAGTGTATATGTGGACACTTTTATCAAATGACCTATAAGAATATGACCACTTCACAGATATGCCACGGGCCGGACCACAGGTGTGGTACTGGACTCCGGAGACGGTGTCACACACTCTGTGCCTATATACGAAGGTTTCGCTATGCCACACAGCATCATGAGAGTTGATGTCGCTGGCAGAGACGTCACGCGGTATTTAAGGTACGTTAATTCTGTTTTTAGGGTTCCGGACCTGCGTGCTTCGGAACGCAACATGATCGGTATTCTACTATTCGTTTGACGTCTCAAAATGACAGTTAAAAAACACTAAAATCTGTACTGGGGTATTATTTTAATATTATAATAACGTGATAACGTCATATTCATTGAAATGTAATCGATCGATATTTTTTCTCTCATGTGGCTACACCATAAATAAGTTTGGTAGAGTTTGGTTGTCGTACAGTTGACTTGCAGTTCACGCGCAGTTTAAATATTACAAAAATACCGTTATCACTCAAACTTGAACTTAACTGCGACTGCACTACAACTGCATCGGCGCGTCATAAAATTACGTGAATTAGCCCTCTGGTGTCTGTCTACCTGTAGCGACTGTCAATAGTTATTTGTTATACAAGAGTGCAAACTTGCTTTTTAACCGCGTGTTCAATTTTGATGACCGAGCAAGCGAAGGATTCTAAAATTGAATCACGAGCGCAGCGAGTGATTCAAAATTAGAATCCTGAGCGTTAGCGAGGAAATCAAAAGAGCACGAGGTGAAAAATCTTTGCACTCGAGTGCAACACGTAACTTTTCATTCCACCTCAGCGAGGAAATGACTAAATGCAAAAAAAAAAACGTTTACAAAGTCTGAGTTTTGAACAAATTAAAAAAAAGTTGTATGATATATTCGGCACCATAGAGGTAGCAGTAAATAGGTTTAATGTTTTTTTTTAATTCACAAACTTAGTGCACACGATGTTCTAAATTCAATTTACTTTATCCTCTAGAGAATAAAAACGGCTTTTCCACTCAGATATTGAAGATAAATTTACTTTATCCTCTAGAGAATAAAAACGGCTTTTCCACTCAGATATTGAAGATTAAAAATACTCTTTCCGAGATGGTGGGATGAAAAGATCTTTGATTGACAGCCTGGACTAAAACCCGGTTTCCACCGCGAGCGGAGCGGACCCATTAAGGACTTTTTTACTCGCAAGAGTAAACTGCATATGACTCAGCGGGCAAAAAAATGAGCTCGCTTCATCATTTCTCTTTTGCGGTGGGAATCGAACAACTAAACTTTTCCTTGGTGGAAACGCAAACCTATTTTATGAAAACGAAGTCCGCTCCGCTTAGCCATTTTCGGCTCATTATTCTTTCGCGGTGGAAACCGGGCTTAACAGTCTTACGTGCTTTGCGAGACACGGAAGGGTCTCAGTATGGAATGGGTGATCAGTGATCACCCATGCACAGACAGAGCATATTTTAATTGGCCACAAGCACCTTAATATCTATAATATAAAAATGAATCGCAAAATGTGTTGGTAAGCGCATAACTCAACAACGCCTGGACCAATTTGGCCAATTCTTTTTTTTAAATGTTCGTTGAAGTTCAAAGATGGTTTTTACGGCGAGAAAAATTCGAATAATTGCCGGAAAAGCCCTAAAAACAGCCCTTTTCTTTTTCCCATACAAACGTTTTCTAACTAAAACGAGCTTTATTGCTATTGTAATAAAGTTCATGTTGAATTACAAGCAGTCACTTTTGTTTAAACAATGTAGGTATGTTCCTAACGTCAAAGAGTCAATTTTGCACTTAGGTAGTAGTAGGTGTAGGGTAGGTGTAGGGTAGGTGTAGGGTAGGTGTAGGGTAGGTGTAGGGTAGGTGTAGGGTAGGTGTAGGGTAGGTGTAGGGTAGGTGTAGGGTAGGTGTAGGGTAGGTGTAGGGTAGGTGTAGGGTAGGTGTAGGGTAGGTGTAGGGTAGGTGTAGGGTAGGTGTAGGGTAGGTGTAGGGTAGGTGTAGGGTAGGTGTAGGGTAGGTGTAGGGTAGGTGTAGGTGTAGGTAAATAGGCAGGTAAGTAGGTAGATCGGGACAAGACAACGTCTGTCGGGTCAGCTAGTTGTATTAATAAAAACTTTTTGAACAGGCTCCTCCTTCGCAAAGAGGGCGTTAACCTCCGTACGTCGGCTGAGCTAGAGATAGTCAAATCTATCAAGGAGAGAGCTTGCTATCTCTCTCCCAACCCGTTGAAGGAGGAGACATTGGAGACGGAGAGAGCACAGTACACACTGCCTGATGGGACGGGGTTGGAGGTAAGTAATCAAATCATCATTTATTTGCTTAATACAGGTGTAAAAGTAAAACACAAATGTAAAGTACTCCGTATCATTACCTAATAAGGTGCAAATATTTATATTAATGTTAGTCTAATATACTCTCTGTCCACTGGTTTAATCGTTTTTTGACAGCTGCAACTAGTGAACAATATTTGTTTTTTGTAAAAACTAATACGCATACCTGTATTATAATGTCTGTAAGAGGTCATAAATAAGATAATCCAACAAGATTAGGCAGTTTATATATTTATTTTATAACACATTTTAAAATTAACTTAAGGTAATCGGGAATAAATTCATTACAAGGCAGCTGTCAAAAAACCAATAACCCAATGGACAGGGTATAGGTAATTATTATACTCAAAACAAAGAAATAAAATAAATTCAGCGAATATTACAAAGGTTAAAAAAAAAATAGATGTTATAAACTTAAAAATCAAATAAATTAAATTTAAATAATGGTCCAAATGACAATGCCAGATCCTGCCCCACCCATGTACAGAAAAAGTAACACATGTACAGAAAAAGTAAATTAATGAAAATAATTGTAATAAATATAGAACCTTTCTATACTAAATTGATTTTCTTTAGAACTTGCGGATTACGAAATACCTACCCACAAAATACAAACTCATTTTACCTAAATTATAATTTTACCTATAATCAATGTCATTATTGTTTTTAGATTTAAACGGAAACCGCAAGTTCTACAGTCACTAAGACTAATGTTTAGTTATCAGCAATAAATAAACAGTAAGATGCTATATATTGCACATGACTTTTATTGAGTGGGGCAAAGTTCTATAGAGTTTCTGGCATTGTCCTTTAAATAAGATTAAACATGTCAAATTAAATTATTATAGCATGTCACACTGTTTGTATTGCCATATTATTCAGTGTCAATAAGTTACTCTTACCTGCTACATATTTTTGTCCTGTAAGTACTCCTTGACATTATAATTACACTAGCTTTTGCCCGCGGCTTTGCCCGAGTGGATATCGGAAAAATTTACGGGTTTCCTATACAAATTTTTTATCCCCTATGTTACTATATTGTATATATATATATTTATTATATTTTAGGTTTTTATCTGTTTACAGTTTTAGAAGTCAGAATTAAAATGTATCATTGTGCGTATATGGACCTGTGTCTGAAACAATAAATTATTATTATTCACATTCATTTATTTTATATACACATTAAATTACATTTTTAAATATTAATATAAAAATAAAAACATTTAAAAATATAAAAAAAAAAGACGGGTTGCACTCCGGGAGTGCCGGCAGAAGTGAAAACTTGATTATTAACGTTGAGCATGTTTGATATTTTGGAATGGTTAGGGAATAATTTTGCACCAAATGCTTTATCAGTATAAAAGTACTATCATTTATGTGGTAGAATACAATATTCATTTATTGCGCTATCGTACACAAACATGACAATATTTATATTACATTAAAAATTTAACACTTTAAAACTATTACAATTATTTTACTCTACTCTCCATCCGTCTTACGCTTTTTCGATCAGGTCACGTGTCCTGACGCGAGTTTAAGATTTTATACCCATTACAGAAAAAGTGCTCAACGCCGCTAAAGAAGTTTTCACTTAAAAAAATTAAATTTAAAATTTAAAAAACCCCCAACGCAAAACATAAAAGCAATTATTTAAAAAGTAAAAAATAATATCTTTTGTTGAGCCATCAAATGTTTGTTCGTTGAAATGGCGCTATAATGTCGCGGCGGAGTACCGCGTAAGTCAAATCTCATTGCAAATCCATGAGTTCGCTATTTTACCTATTTAGCTATTGCTGATTTAGCGGTACCCCGCCGCGATATTATAGCGCCATTTCAACGAACAAACATTTGATGGCTCAACAAAAGATATTATTTTTTACTTTTTAAATAATTGCTTTTATGTTTTGCGTTGGGGGTTTTTTAAATTTTAAATTTAATTTTTATTTGAAAGTTTTTAAATGTAATTTAGTCTGGTTTTGAGAAGTTGTAGATACATCTAAAGTTGTATTTCGTCACATGGATCTTTTTTGATATTAAATATATCACCCTGAGAATGCGTTTGGTATATATAATTCGCCATTTTGTGGTGCCGGTCATCTTGGCTTTGAAATTTATCATAGTGTAAAGTATTCTACTAGTAGGTAAAGCCCTTTCATTTGATACCCATATTGATGGAGTTGTGGTAAAATATGTGATTAGCTATTTTGTAGCGGCGGCCATCTTGGACCGATTTTCATCAAACATAGCTAAGAACACTCCCGACTAACGCACCTTTCAAATAAAAAAAACAAAAACAAAATCGGTTCATCCGTTCGGGAGCTACGATGCCACAGACAGACACACACACACACACACACACAGACACGTCAAACTTATAACACCCCGTCGTTTTTACGTCGGGGGTTAAAAAATAGTTCATCACCGGTATCGGGAACAGGGTCCAAGCTACCGGCGGTCAGGGCTCCAGAGAGAGAAACCTCCTGACAATGCGGGCCGTGTCCAGAAGTACTGCCTTCTGAATCAAGCCCTTGATCCAGCCGTCTAACGAGAGCCTCCTTAGATGTTGGTCGAGGCTCTTGGCAATTAAGCCATTGGCTGTAACAATTATCGGCACAATGATCGCTGAGTCCACATGTCGACAACCTCATGGGCCAAGTCAAGATACTTTATCTGCTTGTCTTTCTCGGCCTTCATGAGGTTCTCGTCATGAAGAACAGCTATGTCAATAATCATTGCGCGCCTCTCCAATCGATCCACCACCACTATATCAGGCTTATTGGCTACAATAGTCCTGTCAGTGATGATGGATCGATCCCAGTACAATGTGACATTGCCATTTTCGAGAACTGGATCGGGCACATACCTGTAGTATGGAACTTCTGATTTCACGAGGTTGTAATTCAGAGCAAGTTGCTGATGGATTATTATAATTGCTTATTATTATTATTATTATTTACGCTCTTCAAGGATGATTTTTCAAAAACGCTGATACATGTAACTATTGATTAACAACCAAAAGGCTAAATACAAATTTTCATGGTTTGAATTACAAAAATTACGATTTTCCATACAAACTTTCATCCCCTATTTAACTCCCTTAGGGGTTGAATTTCAAAATATCCTTCCATATTCCTTGTCGGTTTACGGTCGATAGTTTTACGTGATAACGACATAAATAAACATAATGGCTAATATATGTAACATAAGCAAATACTGGCTTCCGTCGAGGTGGGCGGAGGTTATTGTTTGGGCTGATCGTGCCTCTCTATCGCTTGTTCCGTGCTCTCGCTGGCACGCTCAGGCTCAGGCGGAACGTGACACTTTTTCGTGCGTGCAGCCGGTGTTCATCGATTTATAAGACGTTGTCACGTCAAAAAACGTTCACACAGATTTTTTTTTGTACAATAGTTGGTAAACCTTTATGGGGTATGGGCACATAATGTATATACTTACCTTTGTCCTGCTTCCACAGATTGGTCCAGCCAGATTCCGTGCACCAGAAGTACTGTTCAGACCCGATCTCATTGGAGAAGAGTGTGAAGGTATTTATAAAAACAATTTTATGAGTTTTTTATTTTTCATCTGCCTAGCTTTTTCCCAACTATATTGGGGTCGGCTTCCAGTCTAACCGGACGCAGCGGAATACCAGTGTTTTACATGGAGCGACTGCCTATCGGACCTCCACAACCCAGTTACTGGGTATTACACATATAGTACTGGTAAGACTGGTTGTCAGACTTTCTAGCTTCTGACTACCGATAACGACAGCCAAAGATCTACGAATGACAGCCGGGACCAACAGCTTTACGTGCTTTCCGAGGCACGGAGGGAACTCGATATGAAATGAATGGTCACCCATCTATAGACCGACCGCGGCTAGCGTAGCTTAAAATAAGGACACGCTGAAAATAAATAAATACTAGTTTGTAATTTCCGAGGCTGTCCTCAATAGCACTTTGCACGGCTTAGTATTCGAACCCAAGACTCAGCAGTCGCAATTTATTTAAAAAAATGTTTACAAAAAAGACAACCGCCTTCAAAAACTCAAAAACAAAAAATAACTTTAAATTCGCAAGTCAGCGTCTTTGGTTTTGATTGTTGTTTTTTATTGCCACCGACTTGCTTACTTCTTATCATACAAATTAATTACGATACGGTGACACCTAAAAATCAGCCATTCCTTAATATTCCACCCTTATTTTCATGAAATTTATATGGGACCAGCTTGAGGTATCCACTATCAATTAATAAAATAATCAGCAAAATCGGAGTACACTGAAAAAAGTTATGCATGGTCAAACATTATTTTTTTGAAGTTGGTTGATAGAAAAAAATATTTTATAATTTTCAGGTCTTCACGAGGTTCTAATGTTCGCCATACAGAAATCTGACATGGATCTTCGAAAGGTGTTGTATCAGAATATCGTGCTGAGTGGGGGGAGCACCTTGTTCCGGGGCTTCGGAGACCGACTGCTGGCCGAAATTAGGAGATTAGCTCCTAAAGATATGAAGATTAGGGTATGTTTTTCTTTTTTTCTAGGATTTTCCTTTGCCTGAAATAGTCAATACGCATTGAGCAAGCGTGGTGAATGGTGATCAATGACCTCTTCTCATACAGAGAAGGCACGATCTTCTCTTCTTTCCAGAAGGTTTTTGCTTAAGAGCGGCCTACCCGTCATAATACCCATACAGACGCTCGTACGTGATTGTGACGTTGTAACAAATGTTCCTCCAGATATTTCGAACACAGAGTATAGAGAGACAGAGTATGTCTTATAGTAGCTAGTTTGACGTAACTTTTTTGAACGACGTTTGAGAACCATTTTTTTTACACCAATAGGGTATTTTACTCTATACGAGAAAAAATCTATAAATATGTTATTGAGACAGTTTAGTCATAGAGCAGTCGGAAAATGTAAGTTTTAGTTCATAAAATAACAAAACAAATTTTAAATTCAATTTAAAGTTTTCAGTAGTTTTAATCTGTTTTAAAACACCGTGAAATAGTAGCGGCCATGTTATTACGCCGTACGGCTGTGTAAACAAATAATTGACAACTGTCAGTCAACCGATTGGCGTAATATAGGCTTTGTACTTTAATTATTTTCGTAACCAACGTAATTTTTTCATTATTACACCTATTACAAAATATGTTTTTAATTATTTTTAAATGATATACAATTATCATATTTAATATGAGCTCATTTGATACAAAACGAACTGACGTCATTTATGCTGAGCAATATGGCGTCCAGTGAGAGGCGTTTTCGTCGAACCACGCGCGAAATTTGAAAATTTAAAATTTAGATGCATTTTTATGGCACTTATCGATTGAATAAAAATTTTGTGTTTTTTTGGTGGCATGTTATCACTACAGAATTTAATTGAGACACTTTTCAAAAATTGGTGTAATACCCTATTTTATCTGAATTTTGGCCGTTAATAAAGTAAAGAAAACATAGTCATAGAAACCTAGCACATGTAATGGTGATTCTAAATTACAAGCATTATTACCAAAAACTTGTAAGGCTTTTTATAAAAAAACGTATTTCCTGGAACAAGTTTTGTGACATTCCCGCGCGCCAATTTTCGTGCGATGTTATCGCGATCTCATTCACTCGTTTGTATTCTAAGATTTTGTGATTTTTGACAAAAGAACCCTGGGTTTTAACCAAATTACCTTTGGGATTTAAGAAAGGTTATTACCTTTCTTAAGATAGTTTATGCAAGCTTAAAGAAACACACATATATAAAAAACACACACACACACACACACACACACACACACACACACACACATATATTACAAGCTTTTATTTAACTTCACTTTTGTATGTATGTTTACAAATCTTGCAAGGAAGATTTGAACCACTTCCAATACACCGATTGAGTTGAAACTTGGTATACCTACGTAACTTGGATGACAATACAATAATATGGTACCATGGAGCTGGTCTGATGATGAGGTTGGAAGGTGACCATAGAAACTTCGGTTCTTGTGGACCGATTGAGCTGAAATTTGGTATACCTACGTAACTTGGATGACAATACAATAATATGGTATCACGGAGCTGATCTGACGAAGAGTTGGAAGATGCCCATAGGAACTCCGATTCCTGTGGTCCAATTGAGCTGAAATTTGGTATGTCTTCGTAACTTCGGTAACAATACAAAAATATGGTATCATGGAGCTGATCTGATGAGGAGTTGGAGGATGCCCATAGGAACTCCGATTCCTGTGGTCCAATTGAGCTGAAATTTTGTATGTCTTCGTAATTTCGGTAACAATACAAAAATATGGTATCATGGAGATGATCTGATGAGGAGTTGGAGGATGCCCATAAGAACTCCGATTCCTGTGGTCCAATTGACCTGAAATTTTGTATGTCTTCGTAATTTCGGTAACAATACAAAAAAAAAAATGGTATCATGGAGCTGATCTGATGAGGAATTGGAGGATGCCCATAGGAAGTCCGATTACTGTGGTCCAATTGAGCTGAAATTTTGTATGTCTTCATAATTTCGGTAACAATACAAAAAAAATATGGTATCATGGAGCTGATCTGATGAGGAGTTGGAAGAAGCCCGTAGGAACTCCGATTCCTGTGGATCAATTGAGCCAAAATTTGGTATGCCTATGTAATTTCGGTGACAATACAATAACAAGGTATCATTGACCTGGTGTCATGAGGAGTTGTAAGGTGGCCATAGGAACACTAGCTCCCATGGACCGATTGAGTTGAATTTCGATATGACTACGTAACTTTGGTGACAATACAATAACAAGGTATCATTGACCTGGTGTCATGAGGAGTTGCAGGGTAGCCACAGGAACATCATATTCAGTAGGTCAATTGAGTTGAAATTTGGTGTACTTACGTAACTTTGTTGACAATACGATAATATGGTACGATGGAGCTGGTCTGATGATGGAGTTGGACGGTATTTATAGGGTCACCACTTCTCGTGGACCGAGTAATCTGAAATTTGATGTACTTACGGAAATATGATGTTCCGTAAGTACATCAAATTTCAGATTTTTTTTTCAGATATTTTTTGTAATAGAATTACAAATATTCATTGGAGCCAAGGTCATGTTACGGTCTAATATAGATGTATCAAAAGGACTGGTGAATGGTGCTATCGGATGTATCGAAGAAGTTATATGGCCCTGCTTCCGTAGAGCACAAATGTACGATACTGATATTCCATCAGTTCGTATAAACTTCGGGAACGATGGTATGCATGTGATACAACCCAAATCAGTGCAGTTTCAGACCAAATATAGTCACGGCACCGCGGAACGAAGAATGTTACCCATAGTATTATGCTGGGCTTCAACAGTACATAAAATGCAGGGGAGCACTGTTGAACATGCCGTGGTATATTAAGGGTTCAAAACTTTTCACTGCTGGACAAGCGTATGTAGCTGTGAGTAGAGTTAAGTCTTTAGACGGTCTACAAATTGAAGAATTAGATTGCACAAAATTAACTGGAAAGAGACCTTGTAACAATGAAGCGTTAATGGAAATGGATAGACTAAGGAATATGTCCAACTAAAAAGTTAAAAATAAATTAACGGTAAAAAAAATATTTTAAAAACAAGCTTTTATTATGCACGAAAAATTAAAAAAATAAACTAAGACATTCATAAAATTCGTAGTTTCTTAAACTTTATAAGTAACAACCTACAAAAATGTTCAGTTTAACTGTTCGATACAATTAGTGTCATCAGTAGAAGTATGATACATAAACATATATTATCTATAACCAGTATATTAATATTCTTACGCGATCTAAAAGCTTGTCGCGGCCGAGGACTATGCGTTAACGAAATTGCGCGACAAGCTTTTAAATCGCGTAAGAATATTAATATACTGGTTATAGATAATATAATGTTTATGAATCATACTTCTACTGATGACACTAATTGTATCGAACAGTTAAACTGAACGTTTTTGTAGGTTGTTACTTATAAAGTTTAAGAAACTATGAATTTTATGAATGTCTTAGTTTATTTTTTTAATTTTTCGTGCATAATAAAAGCTTGTTTTTAAAATATTTTTTTTACCGTTAATTTTATATAAGAAAGGTTATTACCTTTCTTAAATCCCAAAGGTAATTTGGTTAAAACCCAGGGGTAAAAAATGCGATAAAAAAAATCGTTTGCGTATTCGCAAACGACTTTTTTCATCGCATTTTTTTTGTAAAATAAAAAAAAATATATATATGTGTGTTTCTTTAAGCTTGCATAAACTATCTTACCCACTGACAGACGCGTTTAATAATGAAGAATCATCTAGTATAAGTTTTAAGAAGCTCTCTTAAAATACAACGGTAAAGAAAACCCTTAGCGGACAAGCCAGCGCGAGAACGTTCACGAACGATTCCAGCTACTTCATTTTTGGGTTTGGTTTTTCATCATCATTCCAATCTTTAGGCGCCCATTGCTGGATGTAGTAGGTATCCCGCAATGGGGGGGTTCAGCCGTAAATCGCAGTAGGTGTTATGGTACTCAGAAAGACGCTGCTGCGCATCCTCTGTCGCCTTCTACGACACCCACGGGTAGAAATGGGGGTTTTTATCCCCCAAGACCCCCCCCATTGGCTCGTCTTGGGGGGGGGGGGGGGCAAGTCTTCAAAATCAAACCGCAGACAAAGTCCCGGATTAAAAAGTACCCTATGTGCTTTCCCAGGGTTCAAGCTATTTTATATAAAATCGGTTCAGATTTCAGGTTACGCTTCCACGAAGGAAGCGATCCATCCATCGTGGAAGCGTAACAGACAGAGTTACTTTCTCATTTATAATATTAATTATAGTATGTAAGTATGGCTATGTACAAATATGTACTTGCTCACTGAGGGTTCCGTCCTCGGTGAGCGAGTCCGACTCGCACTTGTCCGGCTTTTTGATGTGAAACATCTATAGCCGCACGTAAAACCGATTTTTGCCGTGGCGACGCGTCGCCACGGCATGCGTCGCCGTCGCTGTATGATGGTATATAATATACAGTCTATATGCAGTAGTGTGTACGGTGTGGCGACGCGTCGCCATGCGCAATCGACTGTGCGATTAAACGAATTAAGTAGTCACGATGTGAAATAAATTCGTAAATTTTTGTAATTAATGAAAATAAATGTGTATTCAATAAATAGTCATCGTTATCTGGAAAAAACATCGTAATATTTTATTTAATCATTATGACATATTTAGTTCCTATCACAATCTGTTCTTTTCTGCATATTACTTTTACAAAATAATGTCGATGTTTCACATCTGCCAGGCGTCCCCTGACTGCTCATTTTTTTATTTTTTATTTATGTGTTCATTTTCTCCTCCACAGATCTCAGCGCCGCAAGAGCGCCTCTACTCCACGTGGATCGGAGGTTCGATTCTCGCGTCACTCGACACATTCCGGAAGATGTGGGTCTCTAAACGAGAGTACGATGAAGAAGGACATAGGGCGGTACATCGCAAGACTTTCTAGATTATTCGAGAACATTCTAAATACTAGGGCATCATTTACACTGCTTGAATACGGGTGTACACACTTTCCTTCTTCTGGTCTATACTAATATTATAAACAGAGAAAGATCACCTCACACCGTGGCAGGATTTGTACAAAAGAATAAAGATGTTTAGAGAAGTTGAAATTCTAATTCTTATACTCTTGGGTACCTAAGAGTATCCTCAGGCATTTACAATATTTTTAAATCCCCGCAATAAAAATGGATGTTATAGTTAATTATTGTGAAATAATATAGTTGATAATAAGATTTTATATTTAAATATAAGATGTCACATACAAATCATATAAATCAAATTAATAAAATTATTTACAATTCTAACAAAAAGGCAGGGAGCTCAAAGGGCATCAAAAACCTCGTCCACATCGCTGTCAACCGGACACGTGCCCAACAGGCTGGCAGCATTGCCACGCTATATGGCCATGCTGATTCTTTGAACCAAGAATTGACCAGCCTTCGGGTCACGTGAAGAGTCGACCAGCCGCTTGGCGATGTCACGAAAAACAATATGGGCACTCAGACCTCATAACCCATGTTGATAATTGATGTGAATAGTTTAACGAAAAGCTCAATATTTCAGAACGAAACGGCGGCTGACAGTAACAAAGACACTGATAGCGCTGTTTCGCAGTTCTTACTCTGAAATTGCATCGTTTTATCCTGTCAACTGCTCAGCCTTTATTGCGCCTTTATGGGAAATAAAGTCACAAATAATGTATTTTTTTTCCACACACTTGTCACATCACTTGTCTTCCAAGTTGATAGATCCGTTAATAACACTCGTCACTTTCTTTTTTTTATAAACATAAAATAGGCAACGAAATTTAACATTTTCATTTCGAAATATTTTAATTATGCTGGGGTTTAAAATATAGTAAGTATATCAATCTACTCTTGATAATGTATTCTCCACATTGGAAAATAATTATGAACTCTCTAAATGATTTTTATTTTTCATACAAATGAATGTATGGATCTCGCCATGATTATTTTACTTCTTTATAATATTTGTGTAGATAGAATATAATTAATTATACCAGCTATAAATGTTGGGTGAAATTAGCTCTTACCTTAAAGGACATCTCTATAGATAGAACTCTATGATGACAACGTCGCAGCGATGTCTCTGGCATTACAGATGACCAATTACCATTAGGCCGTCGGCTTGGCTTATTTGCGATACAATAACATAAAAAAATATCACGCTTTTGTATGTATTAAACAATCAAATCATTTTAAACAAAATTAAGAAAGTTAATAAGAATCCTACAG
Organism: Charanyca ferruginea; assembly: GCA_947361185.1. Lineage (NCBI taxonomy): Eukaryota > Metazoa > Arthropoda > Insecta > Lepidoptera > Noctuidae > Charanyca > Charanyca ferruginea. The sequence goes on from OX376080.1 coordinate 5,337,437, forward strand.
CTTCCAGTGTAACAGATGCAAAATATCAGTATTTTAAATGAAGCTTATGTCATTTGTACAATAAAGTGCGGTCACACCATACCACTGGCCATACCCCTGGGAGCCAAATCTGCTATTTTTATAATTTTGTCATTCCGACACGATCCCATTGTCATTTTGCTAAAAGTTCGTAATCTGCTAAATTCATAATGGTCGATCATTGGTCGGTCGAATTGAAATTAAGGAACTATTAGTTAATCTGTGTTAAAAGCAATGACTGCACAATGACGTTCTAATAGTAGGTCACTGATCAAAGGAACTGTCAAAATTTTAGTAGATTACCGCCTAACTCCGTAGGTATTCAGTTGTCATTTTGTACGAGATTACCATTATATATCATTTCTTTCAATGACGTGTCAGTGGTTGACCATTGGAAATTCAAAATGACGCCATTATATTAGTAGATTACCAAACTTATCAAAATCAACAATTATGAAATCAATGATAGACCATTCGGACACTATTGTAATAGCAGACTTGAGGCCCTGGTGGTACGGTGCGTCGAAAACTATACCATTGAGAAAATCGTTTAGGTTAAATCTGTGACTATTAACCCTTTAACCGGCTACGTCGGATTAATCCGACAAATATTTTCGTGTCCATTCCGCCAGCGTCGTATTTTTCCGACCAAATACCACAGCTCGTAGTCTGTTTTTGAATTTTCATTTACAATTTATAACACTTAATTCTCTTACTTAAAAGTCCTAAAAATAATGCCCAAAGGACAATGCCAGAAACTTTATAGAACTTTGCCCCACTCAATAAAAGTCATGTGCAATATGTAGCATCTTACTGTTTATTTATTGCTGATAACTAAACATTAGCCTTAGTGACTGTAGAACTTGCGGTTTCCGTTTAAATCTAAAAACAATAATGACATTGATTATAGGTTAAATTGTATTTTAGGTAAAATGAGTTTGTATTTTGTGGGTAGGTATTTCGTAATCCGCAAGTTCTAAAGAAAAACAATTTAGTATAGAAAGGTTCTATATTCATTACAATTATTTTCATTAATTTACTTTCTGTACATGGGTTACTTTTTCTGTACATGGGTGGGGCAGGATCTGGCATTATCATTTAGATGAATTGCTTATTTAATTCACTGTGCCGGGCGCTGGGGGCACGCCAACTGATATAAAGTCGGGAGGTTAAAAGGTTAAAGCGCGAAGGCTAGCGAGTGCAGCTAGCGGTGCCGCGGTAGTGACCGCCGAGTGCTAGATCCCATCTATTGTTGGTGAATCATATGGGTTAGGTTAAGTGAGTGGCATAGTTTTAGAGCCATCATACTACCAGGGGTATGCCAAGTGGTATAGTGGGTCCGCAATGGTACAACACAAATGTGTACAGTCGAACAAAGTGTTTGGTATACAGGCAATCTGGAAAAGTAGTTGTAAACTACTTTTAAACAATGTTGCGAGTGACCTGAGTAGTCAATTGACAACATTTCAAAACTGACACAACCTTAAAACAAAAAACCATTTCTTTATATTCGTATCCTGAGTCCAAATACATATTTTTTATATTTTTTTATTTCTTCATTTCTGAGAAAAATAAGTAAAACCAAAAAACATGTGATGACGTCACATATACGGTGGAATGAAGTAGTTTTAGTACCTTTGCTTGAGCATTTCAATGGTTTATATGAAAACATTAAGGTCAAATAAGACACACGTCAGTGTCACATATATGAAGTCTAATAATAATGATGTTAGTTTTTTGACGGGTCACAGTAAACCAAAGGATAAAACGCTATTCCACCGTAAGTATGACGTCATTTGGCGCTTACGCCTTTTTAGAAAACACCCAATTTCAAAGTTAAAATTATGAATGAAAAGTACATAATTTTGAAAAACGGAAAAATACGGGTGCCCTAGATTTGTATTTACTTTCTTTCAAGTCAGTCTCTTGAACCCTGCTTGACTTTGGTTCATCGAAAGACTTTCTAAATTATTCTAGATGCTAGGATTAATTGAAACTACTCGAATACAGGTGTGGAATCCATCCTATATTATTACTATTATAGACTTGGATGGATGGATGGATGTTACTCTTTAACGCCTAAACGGCTGAACGGAATAACTGATCATTTAACCCATATATAGTTACTAGCTTTTGTCCGCGTGAATGTCGGTAATCGCGGATGCAGACGAAGTCGCGGATTAATTATAAAAAAAATACAAACATCCGAAGAAGTTTTTGAAGTCTGTTAAAAAGTAGCCTATGTCCTTCTCCAGGGCTTAAGCTATCTTCATGTCAAATTTCATTTAGATCGGTTCCGCCGTTTCATCGTGGAAGCGTAACAGACAGAGTTACTTTCGTATTTATAATATTAAAAGCTCAGATTATCAAACAAAAGGCAGACAGACCGTGCGGAACACTGCGAGTGAAGCCACAAAAGCAAATACAAATCAAAAAACGAATACCTTCGCGCTGTACTAACACGAGTCAGTACAGCACGAAGCGAAGCATTGTTAAAAAAAACAAATACTAATACAAATAAAAATTCAAAAGCGAATTCAATCACGAGATTGTAGGTATTCGTTATTGAATTTGTATTTGCTTTTGTGGCTTCACTCGCAGTGTTCCGCACGGTCTATCTGCCTTTTGTTTGATAATCTGTGAATAAAAGTATGGATTGATCTATTTTAACCCAGGATAATTTGTATCTTGTTTCTGTGTTCCGTGGGATAATTTAGTATTTTTGTTTAATTCTGAACTCAGGTGAAGTTGCGGGCAAAAGCTAGTATGTCACAAGTACGCAATAAATATTAGCCCTGAATATTTTTATTTGTACACCAAACAGCTTGTCCGACTGTACTTTTATTCTTTAAAATGGCCGCCACCAACATGGAATGCTAATATGTTCGTGTGCCGGACACCGGGCAGTCAGCCCCGGCTACCAACTATCTGACTGACTAACATACTTGCCACGGCACGAGATGTTCTCATAGTACTCGTGCCGGCACGAGAATATTGTAACGTTTTTCCCGGCTACCAACTCTCTTACTGACTAACATACTTACCACGGCACGAGAATAATGTAACGTTTTTATGTTACCGAATTTGACATAATTACCAGTTGTAGCCAAACGGTGGCGCTGCTTGTCAAGGGAAACGTCAAAATATGTCAAATTCCATATATTTATATTTAGTTTCGTTTTTCGCCGTCTGCAGAGATTATATTTGTAATTATCGGAACTATCTTGAGTGTTAAGACGCCGAGATATAAAAATGGCGAAAATAAACTTAATATCGGTTGCTATAATGTTATGTTAAGCGAGATTTTAATATTTAAGACAATTCTTTTTTGTATTTAAATAAATTATTTTTTTCGATGAGACTGTTTTTTTCTTAATCCCCTTTTTAGGGTTTCATACCGAAATGGTCCAAATGAAACCTAAACTATTGCTGTTGTTCAAATATTCCCGATTTGTTCTCGTCGTCAACACTGTTGACGATCGGAAAAAAAAGTTTCGTTCGTTCACAGTGTTAACAATCGGAACTTTTTTTCCCAGTCGTACACATGCTTATTCAAGAGTCAACGTTTAGAAAGGTGGAGTTCAAATAAAGATGAAACGATTTTTTTTTAAATGTTAATTAGGTAAGTACTGCGACTTCCAAAGCAAAACATTAACATCAAATTCACAAAATAGGTACTTGTTTATTTACTTTAAAATTTTGCAACACAAAAAAATACCTATATGTATTTGTTTAAGTTGTACAGTAATTACAATAATAATATTTTAACGGTCGTCGTCAACACTGTTGACGATCGTTGAAATATTACCGATCAGGAATATTCGCTCTTGTACATTCGTCGATCAGTCTATCCCTCTATCACATCTTTAGAACCCCAACAGATGTGCTCATCAACGAGCCAGAAAGAGACAACATTTAACTCAGAACAATTCGTAAACCCCGTAATTACACAGCAAAGTGTACGTAGAAACATACTTCTGTCTCTATCACACACCTGCATGCTACTGATGCGAAAGCAAGACAGCAATAGCCTGCATAAAGAGGTCTTCTGAATAGAAAATTGTCTACAAGATATAATCCCGTGTGGAATTTATTATTATGCACACTGTTACTCAATTTTCAACTCTATTTCTGTTGGATTTTATTGTATTATATATTAACCGTGAACCTCCCTGTTCCTACCCGTGGGTGTCGTAGAAGGCGACAGAGGGATTGACCAGAGGGTGGGCAGCAGCGTCCTTCTGAGTACCATAACACTACTGCGATCGCCAACATGCATCGGCCAAGCATGGCGATTAAGGCTGAACCCCCTTGGAGGAGACCTATGCCCAGCAGTGGGCGTGTTAAGGTTGACATGATGATGATCAATTAACAAATGAAAAACTGCTTAATAAAACAAAAGTTAACAGAATAAAATATTGTATTTAGGTTTTACGTATAACATATACCTATGTATTATACGTTTAGAACGTTTATACGTTTTATACTGTTACGTTTAGAATTCATCATTTTCGAACGGGTGGTACTTGTGCCCCAGGGAACTGAAAAAAAAGATTGGTTTGTTACAGAGTTCCTTAAATAACGAAGGCGAACACCAAAGAAGGGTTTTTGATAATTCATTTTTTTGGACGACACGGTTGGCGCAGTGGCTGAGCGATCGACTGCTGCGCAGCGTGTTGCGGGTTCGATTCCCGCCCAGGGTAAACATTTATGTGATGAGCACTTGTGTTTGTCTTGTGTCTGGGTGTTGTTTATCTATATATGTATGTATTTACAAAAAAAAAATGTATTTGTGTATGTATATCAGCTGTCTGACACCCATAGTACAGGGTCTCCCTAGTTTGGGGTCAGATGGCCGTGTGTGAAAATATCCCCACATATTATTCCCTAAATGGGTAAAATAGGGTATGAAAATTTGTGTACAAAATCGTCAGTTTTGCCGATGAGAAATTTCATACACACTGGTTGTGTTAAAATAAATACTAGATACACTCACTCCAGAGGATGGGCAGCAGCGTCCTTCTGAGTACCTACCTACTACACACCTACTGCGATCGGTCAAGCATGGCGATTACGGCTGAACCCCCATTGGGGGTGACCTATGCCCAGCACACGTAGCATGACCACGCTATGTCTACGGAAGAATAGACATACTGACAACAAGAATAGACAAGTCAGTACAGTTTGTCTATTCTTCCTGTCAGTATGTCTATTCTTCCGTAGACATAGCGTGGTCATGCTACGAGTGCAGCAGTGGGCGCCTAAAGGTTGACATGACGATACTCACGCAGTCATAGGCACCAGTCGTCCATTGCAGTCGAACGAATCGATGAGGCTCATATCCTCTTGAGACAACTTGAAGTCGAACACATCGAAGTTGCTCTCAATGCGCGACTTTGTAACAGACTTCGGTATCACGATGACTCCGCGGTCCACTTGGTACCTGAGAAATTGTTATAATAGGGTATTTTACTCTATACGAGAAAAAATCTATACTTAATATGTTATTGCGACAGTTTAGGCATAAAGCAGTCTGAAAATGTAAGTTTTAGTTCATAAAATAACAAAACAAATTTTTAAATTCAATTCAAAGTTTTCAGTATTTTTAATCTGTTAAAAACACCATGCGCATTTGATACAAAACGAACTGACGTAATTTACGCTGAGCAATATGGCGTCCAGTAAGAGGCAATTTCGTCAAACTACGCGCGAAATTTGAAAATTTAAAATTTACATGCATTTTTATGGCATTTATCGATTGAATAAAAAATTTGATTTTTTTTGTTGTCCTATTAGGCACTACAGTAATTCATTGAGACACTTTTCAAAAATGGGTGTAATACCCTATTGTAATGGGCAAATATTTTTCATCCCACCATCTCGGAAAGAGTATTTTTAATCTTCAATATCTGAGTGGAAAAGCCGTTTTTATTCTCTAGAGGATAAAGTAAATTTATCTTCAATATCTGAGTGGAAAAGCCGTTTTTATTCTCTAGAGGATAAAGTAAATTGAATTTAGAACATCGTGTGCACTAAGTTTGTGAATTAAAAAAAAACATTAAACCTATTTACTGCTACCTCTATGGTGCCGAATATATCATACAACTTTTTTTTAATTTGTTAAAAACTCAGACTTTGTAAACGTTTTTTTTTTGCATTTAGTCATTTCCTCGCTGAGGTGGAATGAAAAGTTACGTGTTGCACTCGAGTGCAAAGATTTTTCACCTCGTGCTCTTTTGATTCCCTCGCTAACGCTCAGGATTCTAATTTTGAATCCTTCGCTTGCTCGGTCATCAAAATTGAACACGCGGTTAAAAAGCAACTTTGCACTCTTGTATAACAAATAACTATTACATTGCATTGTATTTATCGAGACGTAACGCACCGGATCAACGCAGGATGGATATAAAGGCGACAGGTCACTGGAACAACTTGTGACCCACGGATGCCCCTCAAGTTAAAGAGGAAAATCTACAAGTCCGTAATAAGACCTGTCGTACTGTATGGATCGGAATGTTGGGCCGTGAAGAAGGTGGATGAAAAAAGATTGCACGTAGCGGAGATGAGAATGTTGAGATAGATGTGTGGAGTGACCAGAATGGATAAGGTGAGAAATGAATATATTAGAGGAAGTTAGAAAGTGGCGCCAATGACAGAAAAGTCGAAAGGGAATCGTTTGCCTTGGTATGGGCATGTGAAGAGAAGAGATGAAACGCATGTGACCAAAAGAGCTATGAATATTGTCTGCTTGTGAGACATTTGCGAGTCGTATTTTATGTAAATAAAACCCGAAAAACTGTGGTAATACGTGTATACTTGATTTAAAAGAATTTTCTAGTACATGGTTCGATGACTGTGCGTAATGAACACAAAAAGGTAAAAAATGGATTTGCTGTAGGTAGACGAAAAAACATCAGACGTCATAATAATAACGATGAGCCGCGACTTGTAGAAATGCGTGTTGCTACGTGTGAATGTGTAGGCGCATGCCGCTGCGCCATGCTCCCCCCGTTGAAAGGCTCCTCTTTCAACTTGGCTCTTCATCTTGAATGGGAAGAGGGCACAAACGAACCAAAGCTCGTCGAAGGCAATTTGTTGCCGTTTTTACATCTGCCACTCGTACAACGCCATCAGGTCCCGGAAACAATTTTGTCACTCTTCCGAGCCGCCGACACAAAGGTGGCAGATTTTCTTCTTTAATTAAAACAAGGTCATCCACTTTGAGCTGCGGAGTGTCCTTCATCCATTTCTGTCGTCTCTGTAGTTCGTTGATGTATTCGCCTTGCCAACGACGCCAAAAATGCTCCCTGATTTGCTCCAGTCGTTGATATCGCTTCAGCTTGTTTGGATCAACATCTTCAATTATAGGAAATGGGAACGTTGTCAGCGCTCTCCCGATGAGAAAGTGTCCTGGGGAGAGGGAAAGGAAATCGTTAGGATTGGAGGACATGGGACACAAGGGACGGCTGTTTAATATTGCCTCCACTTGTGCAAATGAAGTCTGCAATTCTTCAAAGGTCAAGTGAAGATTGCCAATAACGCGTTTAACGTGATGTTTCGCGGATTTGATGTCTGATTCCCAAATGCCACCGAAATGAGGGGAGTAAGCGGGAATGAAATTGAACTGAATACCTTCTTGTGCAGCAAAGTCAGTAAGCAAGTGTTTATTAGTTTTTAAAAATGATCCTTATTCTTTAGCCGCTGCGACAAAATTTCGACCGTTGTCGGAGAATATTTCCGCCGGCTTGCCGCGGCGTGCAATAAAACGTCTCAACGTCATAAGGAAGTCGTCCTTAGATAGGCCGCTTACTGCTTCTAAATGTACGCATTTGTAGCGCATGCAAATAAATAAACACAAATAGCATTTCGTCAGTCTTGCTCCTCGTCCACGTCGGTTAATAATAAAAAAGGGTCCAGCAAAATCTAGACCAACTGAAACGAATGGCAAACCGACGGTAACGCGTTGTGCAGGAAGATTTCCCATTTTAGGCTGTAGGGTCTTGCCTTGAAAGCGCCTGCATGTTACACAATTGTGTACTATGCGACGAGCCAGATGACGACCGTTGATAGGCCAAATTGTTTCTCGAACTGTGGCTAACAAGAGTTGTGGCCCGGCGTGCATCTGACGGATGTGTTCGCGATGAAAAAATAATTTAGTTAGAAGGTGAGATGAGTCAAGAAGTATTTGATGCTTCTTCTCATATGGAAAATCAGAAGCTTGAATTCTGCCACCAACTCTAATTAAATTATTGTTGTCAATAAACGGTGATAGTGATAAAATTCTGGATTTACTGTGTAACGACTTGTTTTGTTTTAAAAGTTTAAACTCGATTGGAAATGATTGTTGTTGAGCCATGAAACAGAGGCTATTGAAAGACTGATTTAACTCATCGGCAGTTAAAAAGTCAGTGTGTTTAAAATTAGGATTTTGAATAATATTTTCTTATATATAAAAATGAATCGCTAAATGTGTTGGTAAGCGCATAACTTGCGAACCGCTTGACCAAATTGGATAATTCTTTTTTTATAATATTCCTTGAAGTACGAAGAAGGTTCTTACGGAGAGAAAAAAAAAAAAAAATTTGTAGGGTAGGTGTAGGGTAGGTGTAGGGTAGGTGTAGGGTAGGTGTAGGGTAGGTGTAGGGTAGGTGTAGGGTAGGTGTAGGGTAGGTGTAGGGTAGGTGTAGGGTAGGTGTAGGGTAGGTAAATAGGCAGGTAAGTAGGTAGATAAGGACAGGACAACGTCTGTCGGGTCAGCTAGTTATAAATAAATCTTTTAACGTAAGCAATCACTCGTTGGAGCTTAGTAAATGAACTGTAAGTTGCAAAATTAATTAATGGTTCAACAATAGTAGTGCACAAATTGGTTTTAACGTCAGGTAAGTTTTCTTTATTTATTATATTAGAATGTAAGAGAGGCCAATCTGATTCATCTTTACATAAAAACTGTGGGCCGTACCACCACAGATTTAACTTCGGCAGCTGATTTGGATTAATACCCCTAGAAATATGGTCAGCTGGGTTTTCTGCAGTAGGTACGTATCGCCATGAAGATGGTTGAGTTAATTCAATGATTTCACCTATGCGATTTGCTACAAATGTTTTTAAATTTCTAGGTACACTGTGAATCCAGGCAAGGACTACGCTGCTGTCGCACCAATGGACTACGCGAGAAGGTACGTATTTCATGGCATCACAAACTGCTTTGGTCAATCTCGCAGCAAGCAAGGCGGCGCAGAGTTCCAAACGAGGAATCGTCATAGGTTTTAAAGGTGAAACTTTGGACTTTGAACATAACAATTTAATACTTACATCATCATTTTGATTTATTGATTTAACATAGATACAAGCACCGTAGGCGCTCTGCGATGCATCACTGAAAGAATGAATTTCGATAATCTTTGCAGCGTCACAAATAACGTTTCTAGGTATTTGTAAACTAGCTAAATGATGAAGATTATTTGCAAACTCGTCCCAAGATTCATGAATATCCTGGGGAACAGGCTCGTCCCAATCAACTCGGAGGAGCCACAACCTTTGTAGCATAATTTTGGGCTTGATTATGCACGGACTTAATAACCCTAGTGGATCAAAAACGAATTTGACATTATGATTCGTTTTGTTAACTTTCCATCAACTGTCATAGGTTTGATTGGAAAGTGTAATTGATCGTTGGAAGGATTCCATCCCAATCCGAGAGTGCTCGACGATTCACTGGTTATTAACTTGTTCTTTTGAAAATCAATGTTGTCTTGTAAAATGTTTGATAAGTTGCTTTTATATTTCCGTAATGGAAAACATGCTGAACTTAACGTATTTGATACTAAGTCTTTTACGCGGCGCAATTCATCTGCGTTATTTGACCCAGTGATAAGATCGTCCACGTAAAAGTCGTTTTGGATAATAGACTTTATGAACTCGTCCCCACATTCCTCTCCGGCCTGCCATAGGCACCGCGTACTTAAATAACTCGCACTTGCAGTGCCGTAAGTGACGGTATTTAATCTGTAAGTTTTGATTGGCTGCGACTCCTCTTCTCTCCATAAGATCAGTTGTAGATTTTGGTCGTCACTATGACACGCCACCTGGCGGCACATTTTTTCAACGTCAGCAGTGAGTAAAAATTTGTACTGTCTAGCCATGATCAAGATGGAGAAAAGAGAGTCTTGCTTGTTAGGGCCTACCATGAGAATATCATTGAGCGAGCGGCCAGAAGAAGTGGGGGCCGTGCCGTCAAACACTACTCGGATTTTGGTGGATTCGCTTTCCTCTTTGAATACTGCGTGATGACACAGGAAATAATTTGGAGTGGGTTTTGCTATGTGTGATTCTGACAAATGACCTAATTCGGCGTATTCATTAATAAATTCTGTGTACTGTCTTTTGAGTTCTGGATTTTTACGAAATCGTTTTTCTAAATTAAGTAGCCGTGTTTTGGCTAAATTGTATGAATCACCAAGAGTAAGGTACAGGCGCCAATGAAGGCCCGCTTAATTTCAAAACCTCGTAAAATCTTGCAGATAAGTAAAGTAAAGAAAAAAAGATAATGGAAGTTGTAATATATTTATTTGAGAAACAAGATATCTAAAAAAGTAGTACAGTTTTTGGCATTTTAACACAAATGTAAACACTTTTTAGAAACTTGTTATTGGGCTATCTTGGGAAGCTGGTTGCTGAAGATGGCCCGAAAAATATTAATGAAAGTATATGCATTATAAACTCTTAAACACTTTTAACATAAAACATCGAAATAAAAACACATACTTCCTATAACATTATTCATAAAAGGTAAAAAAATCAACCAAAAATTTAAATGTGGGCTATCTTAAATCTATCAAAATGAAAATCAACTATAAAATAAAAACAAACCACTAAATAAAATAAAATTTAACTTCGAGATCAATATTGAAAGTAACTTATCAAAAATAAAAATAAATCAGATTTTTTTTCTACAATTTACTTTTTTGATGTCATTCATTAAGGGAATTATATTATGGGCCATGATAGGAAATTACACCCGGGTTGAGTATAATCTCGTAAAAATACAAAAAAAGGAAATAAAATAATAACACTCACCTGTAATTCGCTTATAAATAGATTAAATATGAATTTTCACATTTTAGAGCAAAGACATTTGTTTTAAATTCGTAAATTTTCAAAAGGATTTAGATAATGCAGGTAGTAAAAAGTGTATCGTCTTGACATGAACAAGCAAACTGCCATCAGTCTCCAAAATGGCGACGCGCCGGTAATGAAACACACTTGCACTATTGTCTATAGTACAAATAGCATACACCCACGAAATTTCAAATGTTTCGAATAATCATAACTGTATTTTTTTTAATGTGGGCTATCCTAGGAGCCGGGCCATCTTCGGCGACACTACCTTATTAGGACTGTCAAGCAATGGTAACTTGACGCAAAACCTACCTGAACTTAATCGTGTGGTGTTAGCGAGGAAATGTTCTTCACACAACCTCTCAATTGGGGTCAAAGTAGTTTTTTGGGGAAGTTCTTCGACTTCCCAAAACTTAGTTAACTTCTGATCAATATTTGTAATTGAATCTGATTGATAATATGATTGATTTGAAATGCTTATATGATTGCATTGCATGTATTTTGAATAACTAGAAAGCATGGGACCAGTTACGAGCCAGCCAAATTTTGAGTTTATTAAGTTTGGGTTCTTGGGACCCAGAGAATATTGTTCTGTACCTACAACATCCCAAAATATATCCGCCCCAAGAATAACGTCTGCCTTTGCTGGTACGTTAAAGCTAGGGTCGGCCAACTTTATGTAGTCGGGTAATGTAATGTGTTTCATGTTTATAGGTACCTTAGGTAGGTCTCCTGTCAGCTCATCAAGCACTAAACAAGATAAGGTAACGCTGTATGGATTGTTCATCGAATTGAATGTAATTTTGCAGGATTCTGTAACCTTATGACATAGGTTATTGCCTATGCCTATTATATTTATTTCCTTTGTTTGATTTGTGTCTAATTGTAATTTATGTTTCAGGTTTTTCGTCATGAGTGAAGATTGACTGCCGCAGTCTAAGAGAGCACGTACCTTCTCCGTGGTATTAGTCAACGGGTTCGACACTTCAATGACGACGGTTGATAAAAATACATGATATGTGTATGGCTCTGAGAAAGTTGACAATACTTCAGCAGAGTTCGTGGAAGACGCATGAGATTGATGCAGAAGGGAATTGTGGCGCTCCTTGCATTCTTTAAAAATACAAGGTCCTAATGGACAGTCAGCCACTTGATGACCCTGTCCTAAACAATTAGGACACAGATTATATTTCTGAACATCAGCTAATCTTTCATTAACAGTTTTGTTTTTAAATGTAGGACATGAGTAAATTCTGTGTGACTCACTACAAATGACGCAATCAATTATTTTCTGATTCTGTTGATTGGTAATAAAAGATTTAACATGAGGAGGTCTATTGTTTTTATTATTAGAATTAAAATTATGTTGTTTATTGTTTGACTGTGATTGTTGATTATGAGAACTCTGGCGAGGACGTGGCGGTTTATTGACATTGTCAGATTTACTACGATTCATTGCTGCCAAAACACCAGCGCGGTCTGTTAAGAACCTATGAAACTGAGCTAAGGTTGGCAGATCATCAACTGAATTAAATGAGTTTTGTGATTCTTCCCACTTCATTAAACTTTGACTGTCTAATTTGGCTGTCATCATAAATATGATTATATCGTCCCACTTATCGGTGGGTCGCCCTAAGTTAGCCAGTGCTCGTAAGTTTTTCGTTACGTGATCAGCTAAAAAACGTAACGAACGTTCGGATTCGTTAATAATCGGTTTTATGTTAATTATTTAGTTCTGACAAATGATAATTAATGAGCAACTTCTTGTTGTCGTATCGCTCACATAGTAAAGACCACGCCTCTTTATAATTTGACGATGAAATTTCAAGATTCGAAATGATACGAGCCGCATCTCCTTCGAGATATGATATTAAATAATGAAATTTGTTTATATCGGAAATACGTTCGTTATTATGTACTAATGCTTGAAAGGTATCTCGAAATTCAAGCCAGCGAAAATATGCTCCGTTAAACTTAGAAATCTCAATCCGCGGCAACTTGAATCCGGTAGGATCAGAATTATGAGGGTGATGGCATGAGAACGCTGAAGACTTACGACGCGCCTCAGATTGATTGTTCGCATCTTCAATTAAATTCTTTGCTGTTGCTATACATGAAATAATATCTTGCTCGATGCTATCACGCTCATCAATCTCTGAATCTAAATTTTTATGATTTAAAACTTCAATTTCAGTTTGAAGGTCGTCAAACTTAATAGACAAACTTTCAAACTTACTTAACTTTAATGATAACTCGACAAGTTCTATGCTAGACAGTTGCACTGAGCCTAATGTTGATATGTAATTTTTAAACTTTGTTATTTGGCCTTTAATAGAACTACGCCTCAAACTTAACTCCTTATACTTAATACTATTATGTTTGTCAGACTCAGTAGTCATTGCTGTGTTTGTAATTTAACAACTAAACCAATAAAAACTTGTCCACTTAGCTGCACTTGTTTACAATAAGTAAGTAGTAGTAGTAGTTCTTATCTCAGTCCCGTCAGCTCGGCGACACCTGTAGCGAAGAAACCGGTTCCGCACAGCTGATCGATTGAACTGCAGGTCGTATTCCTTCACCGATCCTGGAAATTTCGGCAGAACGGGTGAAAAGCGTGAAATGACTACTTACCTACTAAGAAATATATGATTGCTGTTTAATGACACAACAATGCCTAATTAAGTTAAGTTAGGTTCCTTGTTTGAAATTAAATTACAAAGTTTTATTTAGATAATTTTACTACTTTCTTAACTAAATAAATAACAATATTGTTGCTACATAAAACGAGATTATGTTTACTAATGATCGTTTAATATAGTGATTACGTGATTAGGCAATGTATCAATGGATAATTGTAGGTAATATGAATGACCTTTGTAACCTTGTCGATTTTACAACAAAGAAAGAAAGTAATTTGATGTAAATAATGAGTTGAATATGTTTACTACTCGATGAACAACGATTATAGTTGCCTTTTGTGACCTTGGATGCACTGTGGAGGCAATATAGTGATGATGAATTGGAAATGTGTGATTTGGTATGGGTAGGAAAGTATGATTAGGACACTTATCTCTGTGGAAGTTTCCTGCCGTGGTCGTGACTAAGTCTTGCTACTGCAAGACTTAGTCACGACCACGGCAGGAAACTTAGGTTAGTAGCTTAGACGCCGGATCCTGACGGGCTTCAACTCTGGATGAGGCACGTTCTCCTGACTATAGAAGTACTATTAAGTATTCTGTGACTATAGGGAGTAGTGACTTCCAGATATTGTTACCGAAGATTTTGCGGCTCTGTCACGGTCGCCAAATTATGTCTGCTTGTGAGACATTTGCGAGTCGTATGTATATTTTATGTAAATAAAACCCGAAAAACTGTGGTAATACGTGTATACTTGATTTAAAAGAATTTTCTAGTACATGGTTCGATGACTGTGCGTAATGAACATAAAAAGTAAAAAATGGATTTGCTGTAGGTAGACGAAAAAACATCAGACGTCATAATAATAACGATGAGCCGCGACTTGTAGAAATGCGTGTTGCTACGTGTGAATGTGTAGGCGCATGCCGCTGCGCCACCTACCCTACACCTACCCTACACCTACCCTACACCTACCCAACACCTACCCAACACCTACCCAAAACCTACCCTACAAAAAAAAAAAAAAAAAATTTGAGAGTTGTCAAGGGACACCCGGATGGAACGAAGTTCCTTTCGATTAATTTGTGAAGGAATTGTAATAAAATGTTATTACAATTCCTTCACTAATTAATGTGATGCGTTAAAGTGAATTTAAGTGGCTTTAAGCCAAGGCAAAAAAAAAGCGAGGAATGAAAAGTATGGCTGCTTACATTGTAAGTAAGTAATTTTAAAGATTAACATTTTCTAACATGATAATACAATGCGTAGTTATTTAGATAGAAAGACCAATAAATTATTTCTGCGCCATCTATTGGCCGTTCGTAATTCGATCTCGAAGAGCACAGTTGCGCCAATAACGTTAATAGATGGCTCTTAAATCAAATATACAAAAGTGTCGTGACAACTTTTCGTAAGAATTTTTTCCGTCTAGCCCCCTTTCACAAAGCGCGATAAGGAACTTCGTTCCAAAAAAAAAAAAAGTATCCTATGTCCGTCTCCTGGTTTTAAGCTACCTCCCCACCAATTTTCATCCAAATCGGTTCAGCCGTTCTCGAGTTATAAGTGTTGTAACAAACACGACTTTCTTTTATATATATAGATAAGAAAATTTTAGATAGGTAGGTAGGAGGGGAGGGGAGGGTACGTAGGTAGTTAGGTAGGGTAGGGGTAAGTACGTGGGTTAGGTAGGAAGGTAGAGTACGGTAGGTAGGTAGGGTAGGATAGGTAGGGTAGGGTAGGATAGGTATAACGTAGGATAGGTAGGGTAGGATAGATAGGGTAGGGTTGGTAGTTTGGTAGGGTACATAGATAGGGACAGGACAACGTCTGTCGGGTCAGCTAGTTATTGTTATAAGCAAAAGCCATTCGTGGAGGAGCTCGTGACTAAGTATAAATCGAGCTACTCATGCCGCGGCAGTCCGAGGTAGGACATGACCACCCATCCATTGGCCTACCGCGAGGTCCGTGGATGGCTCACCATCCATTTCTACCACCACCCCACCGTGCATCGAAATGCAAGTCCGTCGTGCAAGTAAAACCGTTGGTCCCGCTGTCATCCGCAGATCTTTGAAAGTCGTTAAGTCGTGTGATTCTGTAAGACCTCATTCTAAACTTCGAATCTGAATCCGCTGTGAGTTTCTTGATTAGAATTCTAAAAACTGGGTTGTTAATTCGAATTTACACTAGCGCCACCCTTGCGAGCGTGTCGGCGAGTTGAACTAAATTGACAGGGAGATTTTCACAGATAAAGTATGAGATGACTCAAGAAGTGGCACTCTGTAAAGTAATCTCCCCGTCACTTCGGCGTTCACTTCGCACTCGAACCCGATTCAAAGTGTCAAATATATCAAGGCCAATTTGAACCTTATGCGAAGTGAGAGTGAATAGCGATGTGACATGCGAGTTCTTGCTCGAATTTTACAGAATCGACCTACTGGTGTTCCTCTACATCCGGTTAGACCGGAAGCCGACCACAAAATATTTGAGAGAAGCATAGGCAGATGGATTACTGTTTATCTAAGTAATGGACTTTGGCGACATGCTTGGAGCGGTGGCTGACCGTTTCTTGCACGGAACAAATATGTATGGGCTACAGATAGTTAATCGGGGTTTGACTGGTTGTCTGTTTTTATGTTTGTTAACACAGTCATTATGACGTTGTCTCGGTCGTGCGCGACGCTCGGTTATAAATACCGTTCCTAGGTAGTAGGGAGTCAGTTGAAATCCGATCCAGCCTGTCCCTTTGCTGTCCTCCCCCAGCGACATAATGCAGGAGAAATACCCAAAGAAGGGCAACTTAAATAATACCAGCTAACGCGTGGAGAAGGTTCCGTACAATGCCAAAGTTTCAATTGATAGAACTCTTATAGGTTTCCTGTAATCTACAAGCAATGAACCACAGATGATATAATACTAAAGTAAATAAACTATATTTTGTACCCTACACCCCCTACCCTAGCGTGCTGTGCTGGTGCTGCTGCTGCGGCTGCAGTAAACCTCAAACGGCGAAAGTATAGTAATAATAATTATAATACTATGTGGGGACATTTCACACACGGCTATCTGACTAGGGAGACCCTGTACTATGGGTGTCAGACAGTTGATATACTGTTGGTTGAGGAGATACACGAGGTATTTTCGAAGTCCATGATTAGTTGTTGACCACGGATTGATAACTAACCAGAAATTGTATTTGGTCTTCAGGACAATAACTAAATGACAATACGTGGACTATACGTTATTGAATGAGTTCCTTTGTCTACCTCCGAATGTCTACATTACCTTGGTAGTAAATACTACCGAACAAAAAAATAAATTAACTAAACATAAAATAATATTTGATTCATTACCGCATTACTGCATACATACAAATAGTACATTATGGTACAAGTGTGTAATGTTGGTGATTACCGCTGAGGCGCCATTGAGACCCGAGCCGTTAGGTGAGGGTCTTAAGAGAGCCTAGGACGGTAATCATCAATACACACGTGTATTATACGACGTTTTTCAACACACTTATGAAGAAAATAATACAAAAAAAATATTTTCAACAGTGAAAACGAGTTGTGAAATTTTTTTCGCAATGGCGGGAAAAATTAATCAGTTTTCCTATGCGCGCGCATCAAATAATGGCGATCGGCCATAGACTAAAAGAATGAAGTTTCTTTTTTTTTTGTCTTTTCGCAGATAGCGTTCTAGCCACGTACAAAATGGGGAATTCAAAGTTTTCTTTATTACAGAGAAAACAAAAGTTATATTTGAGTGAAAGTTTTATTTATTAAAAACGTACAAGTTGAAATTATCTATTTAAATACGAAGTTGCATGAAATTAGCAAGCAATAGGTACCTATATTTATTTATTTGTACTATTGAACACAATCTTTTTTGTATCGAAACTTTTTTAAATAGTGTTTTATTTTGGATAGGAATCTTTTTTTAGTTGATATCTATGGACAATGTAGTATTACCAGTTAAAGGGAACGCCTTTTGTTAATTAACATACTGTATATTAAAACCTGCTTTGAAAAGATAATATTAACAATTTGTTTGTGTGTAATTTTAATCAATTATGGTAGTCCACTGATGGACAAAGGCCTCTCCATTTGCAAGTCATAGAACTTGGTTTTTGGCCACTCTGATACATTAATTACCAGCCAACTGGTGATGAATGAAGCTCCCAACTAGCCTGTGAATGACATATTTTTTACCTTTACAAAATTATTATAGGGCTTCTTCGCAGGTGCACCTGTATCTCCACCAGAGGCTTTCCTTTTTTTCCCTGGTTGAAATCCATTTTCACCCTGGAACATAATATATTTAGTATGATGATAATGTATTAGCATTAAATGTTTCTATATGTTGAACGCCATGTAAGTCACCGGTGACCATAGATATCCGAGAGATATGCCTTCATTAGTTCAAAAAAATCTGTCGCCTGCTTTTGTCACTTGTTTCAACTCACACAAAAACAAAAGAAATAGATACGGCACGCATGATACTTTTTCGCACGCACACAATAAAATATGCGTAACACATCTGTGCTATCTTTTGGCACACATGCTGGAAAGGGGCAGGCACTACAAAGTACAGATACAGGCATTGAATGCACACATGCAACAGTAGTCTGAAATAGGGAAGTGCAGTTGGTATAAATATGTCATTGATAAAAACATCAATGAAAACCGACTGTAAAAAAAGAGAAGTGTATTTTGTAATGTTTATTGTAATATCGCTACCTATAGATACACTACGAAAGGTTAACCAAAGACTTTTGGTACAATGTCAAAAATATGTGAAAGAAAGATAGTAGGTACAGGGAATTCCCATTTGGGTCAAAGTAGTTGACTTGATTGGAGTCTAATAGTTTTTGTATAACAGGTTCACAAATATTATTTCTTATTTAAACATTTTTTAATTAACAAGGATTAGTAAAATAAAAATAATACCTTACAACCTCAATTGTCAATATTAGGAAACACAATAGTTAAACAATGACATGCAACTAATATAGGGCTTTTGGACAGAGGGTTATATGGCTTTTGGACAGACGAAGGGATATAATCTTTTCGATTACCCTATTAGGGAAATATATATTAGCAAAATATTTTTTTTATTTTATTTCGCATATGGATATCCCTTGATAGTCGTGCCCGTGACCGACGCTACTGGAGGTTTTACCTTCAACATTTTTGGCCCGGCAGTCAACGTATTAAAAGTGGTTTTAGAAGAACTATACAACTATAAGAAAGTCTCCAAAAGTATTTAAAGCGACCCATTCAGAATGATGTGGTTATTCTGCATGGGTGGCTATTAATATTTTTTAGTAACGAAGCATTTACCTGAATTTCGGATCCCTTTTTTGCCAGTTTAGCAGGAGGAGAATCATCATCACTATCATCACTGTCATCAGAAGACTCAGCTTTCTTAGCTGCTGGTTTTTGTGCTAATTTTTGTTTTGGTTCATCATCACTTGAATCGTCATCTGAAGACTCTTGTTTCTTTGTAGCAGGTTTGGGTTTAGCTGTGCTAACCGGTGTCTTTGGAGCAGGCTTAGATGGTTCCTCATCACTGTCATCACTATCATCAGAAGATGATGCTTTTTTAACTGGTGCCTTTGTTGGAGCTTTAGCTGGCATCTTATGCACTGCTTTAGGCTTTTCGTCTTCACTGCTATCTTCACTATCAGACGAAGTGTTGTAGAATTAGTTATGTAACTAAATAAAATAAATTGTATAGCTATTAAGTTTGTGACATCTTTATTTTGTCTTCACATAATGACAAGAAGAAAAAACATATTTAGAGTTTATTCTACGTAGATTAATTTTGTAATACTAAAGGCATCCTAAACAGCCAGTATTACAACACGCCCCCTTAATCTACATTGTAACAACACAAACAAAAAATCAATAAATAATAACACATATAGAAAAACTTAATCCAAAAAACCTAAACTACTCAAACATCTCTTAAATTTAACTTTCTACAGAGGTTTAGTAAAAACATCTGCAGGTATATGTGTAGTAGGCATAAAATTAAGTTTAATAGTGTTATCAGATATTTTTTCTCTGATAAAATGATATTTGGTATCAATGTGTTTTGTCCGACCGTGATGGATAGGGTTGAATGCAATATTTTGTGCACTCTGACTGTCTCCCGATAGAACCACAACATCTAACAAACCACTCACCTCAAACAGAAAACGTCTCAGAAATACAGCCTCTTTGCTTGCCGAACACAGGGCCATGTACTCCGCCTCCGTTGAAGATAGGGCCACAGTGAGTTGTTTTTTGGATTCCCATGAAATCGGGCCACCACCAAACAAGAACACAAAACCTGTGTAGGAACGCCGATCTTTAATATCATTTGCCCAATCGGCATCTACAGAACCTAGCAAATAACTTCCAGTTTTCTTATACCTAATAGCAAAATGGATTGTACCTTTTAGGTATCTTAGAATTCTTTTTGCTGCCAACCAGTGAACCTTTGTAGGTTTTGAGTTCCACTGGCTTAAATATGACACTGTGAATGATATATCAGGTCTAGTATTTATAGCCACGAACAACAAACAACCTATCAACGTTTGATATTCATTTTGATCACACAATTCAGTAGAATCTCCAAGTTTCTTTACCAACGGAATATCTGCAGGTTTACAATCATGTAAATTGTACCTTTTCAATAAATTCTCTATGTAACTGCGTTGTGATAAGCAAACTTCTCCATTTTCTACTGAAATATTCATTCCTAAATAGTAGTATAGTAATCCCAAATTTTTCAGTTCAAAATGACTTTCCATGTCATGATGTCAGCAGACTTGACCGAGTCGAAGCGACTAGAGATGTGTCCCTCACTCATGAGTTGCCTCGTTTGAGGTACTCGTGATCGCAAGTTGAAAGAGTTACTCGAATTTCAACATTGAACCACCTCTGACCTCACTCTTTCACGCGCCTCACTTAAAAAATGACATTGACACTTTTGAAGTCGCGAATACTCGTAGAGTTTCTGTGTGAGGCGAGAGCGAGAGTGAGTATTGAGGTATTGAGTGAATGAGTGAGCGAATGAACCGACATATTTCTTGTACAGCATTTATAGAATGATTGAAGAGA
Source organism: Charanyca ferruginea (assembly GCA_947361185.1). Taxonomy (NCBI): domain Eukaryota; kingdom Metazoa; phylum Arthropoda; class Insecta; order Lepidoptera; family Noctuidae; genus Charanyca; species Charanyca ferruginea. Next base: position 5,358,316 of record OX376080.1, read on the forward strand.
GGTCTTGAAAGTTTGAAAACAAAGCAAACATTATTATTTTGGTATGTATACAATGAAATAATGATGTTTGGTATGTGTGATACTGATGTTTTGTAGCATTTTATTTAGTTTGTGAAGAGATACAAAGAAATGTGTTAAATGAGTTGCGGGGTAAATAAAACACACGAAGCAAATAAAAAAAAAACTGAGTGTATTCATTGAGATCAAAGGATAAAAAATCATTAGAAAAAGCATTAGATCGGTAATCAAGTGACATTGAATCGTTTATTTTGGCGGTTTAAAATTATGAGCGAAAGAAAAGTATGTGTGTGAGGGAGACGTCAAAATCGGAATCGTGAGTATCGTGAGTACTTTCGAGTCGACGCACCCCTCCGGCCCGCAGCGCTGCCTCGAACTGTCGGCTGAGTTCGGCTCGGGCTCGGCTCGTGAGGTGAATACGCCGACAGACGACAGACGACTCCTCACCTCAAATGAGGGGTACCTCGTGAGTACCTCGCGAGGTAAAATGAGGTACTCCCTCAATCTCATTTTAAAATGACGAGTTACCCATCACTAGAAGCGACAAATATCTTTATAAAATATAAGTCATCGACAAAACATGCCAGTATGACAGTTTCATTACCAAACTTTTTGGTGTAAACACAAGGCTCAGAAGGAGTTCGAATAAAACCTATGGAAATCAATGTTTCATTTAGTTTGATATTCCACGATCTTGGGGCCTGTTTCAGGCCATACAGCGACTTCTTCAGTAGACAAACCTTATTTTCTTGACCTTTGCTGACAAAACCTTGCGGCTGCTCCATATACACTTCCTCTTCCAAAACACCGTTGAGGAAAGCTGTATCTACATCAAGTTGATGCATTTTAAAGTCATATTCAGCTGCTAGGGCGAACAATGTACCCAGTGAAGAGTTTCGAACAACGGGTGAAAAAGTTTCTTTATAATCGATTCCAGCCACTTGAGTGTATCCCTTTGCCACTAACCTGGCCTTGTACCTTATGATATTGCCATCAGCATCTCTCTTCATCTTATACACCCACTTACAGGGAACAATTCTTTTATTTAACCCAAGTCTCTTTTGATTGTAAAGACTGAAACTCTTCTTCCATAGCCGAAATCCACTTACTACTGTCGTCTGAATTTATTGCTTCTGCATAAGTCTTAGGATCATCCGAAATGGCTTCAAGAGATTCTGCTACCCAAGAATCAAAATTTAGGTAATCAGGCCTTCTTCTCACACGTTGTGGATATCTTCTTACATCACTTTCACCTTCAGCCTCACTATCCATTGTAGATACACCGGGTGCTTCAAGGGCTTCAACGTACTCTTCATCTGAAGTAGAAGAAACAATAGGTACAGAGGTTACCTGATCTGAAGTTTCCACTTCTCTGTGAGAATTAGAATAATCACTTGGTTGAGCATCATCGGAAGTTAAGACTAAAGGAACTAAATTATCATCTTCCTTTTTTATTTTCAAGTCAGTGAAACAATCCTCAAAAAATGTAATATCTCTCGCCTTGATCAATCTTCTAGGATTTTGACATTCGCGAAGGAGATAACTGTGTGGATCTTCTGTATATCCAACAAAAATATGTTGAGTTGCTTTGACTTCTAGCTTGGTACGCAACTGTGTAGGCACATGTACAAGTGCTCTACACCCAAAGACTTTCAAATGACCGAGGTCTGGTTTCATGTTGTACCACACTTCAAATGGTGTTATTCCATCCAGGGCAATAACACCATTTGAAGTGTGGTACAACATGAAACCATCAACCAACCTACCAGATGATGCATTTTCAATCATATTAGCAGCTGAATATGACTTGAAAATGCATCATCTTGATGTAGATACAGCTTTCCTCAACGGTGTTTTGGAAGAGGAAGTGTCTATGGAGCAGCCGCAAGATTTTGTCAGCAAAGGTCAAGAAAATAAGGTTTGTCTACTGAAGAAGTCGCTGTATGGCCTGAAACAGGCCCCAAGATCGTGGAATATCAAACTAAATGAAACATTGATTTCCATAGGTTTTATTCGAACTCCTTCTGAGCCTTGTGTTTACACCAAAAGGTTTGGTAATGAAACCGTCATACTGGCATGTTTTGTCGATGACATAATTATATTTTATAAAGATATTTGTCACTTCGACTCGGTCAAGTCTGACATGGAAAGTCATTTCGAACTGAAAAATTTGGGATTACTAAACTACTATTTAGGAATGAATATTTCAGTAGAAAATGGAGAAGTTTGCTTATCACAACGCAGTTACATAACTAATTCTACAACACCTTTAGTATTACAAAATTAATCTACATAGAATAAACTCTAAATATGTTTTTTCTTCTTGTCATTATGTGAAGACAAAATAAAGATGTCACAAACTTAATAGCTATACAATTTATTTTATTTAGTTACATAACTAATTCTACAACACGTTATCAGCACGAGAAATCTGTATAGCGTACTGCTTACTGTGGTTTTTAAAGGAAATATAAAAGTTCCAGTACAATTTTTTGGATTATTTTTTCTCGGTGAGCAATTGTCATTTTTTCAAATAATGTATTCAGGCTCTGGATATAATATGAGATCCACTACGTTTAAACCACTAAGCAGTAGAGAAGGATACGTGACATGGAAATTCAAAATGAGGATGTATCTTCTACACGAAGATTTGTGGGAGGTCATCGCAGGCTATCCAGAAGGTGATACGACTGCTTCAAACATAAAAGAGAAGCGTGATATTAAAGCCCTCTCTAAGATATGTCTGGCTTTAGATGATGCTGCCGTAATTCATGTTAGGAAGGCCAGAAATGCCAAGGAAGCATGGGATTTACTAGCAGCAGCCTACGAAGACAAAGGTCTTGGACGTCGTCTAGCTTTGGAAAGAAGATTATATAGATATTCTTTATCCGATTTCGATTCCATCGAAAAGTATATTAGTGCAGTACTGAGCACTGCTCAGGATCTAGCTGATATTGGCAAAGAGCTGGAAGACTCCACTATAGCTGCTATCTTATTAGGAGGACTGACCTCATATTATGATCCGTTGGTTATGGCTCTCGAAAATAGCAATGTTCTGATCACCACGGATATGATAAAAACTAAACTTCTGAATGAGTTTACGAAAAGTGTTACATCAAATGAACCAGAAACTGCTCTCCGTACTAAGTACAAACAGAAACCAAAACCAAAAACTGTCGTATGCTATGGTTGCAATGAACCAGGTCACAAGCGTCCAGACTGTCCACACAGAAAGAAAACCCTAAAGGCATCCTAAACAGCCAGTATTTGTAGCGGAGCGCTGACAATGCGGCGAAGCGTTTTTAGCAATCAGATATGAATAAAAGAGCTGGAAATGATTTTAGGAAAATATATGTATTGAACAAGAAAAATCTATCTGACAAGTGACAACTAGCATTTTCAAATTAAGAAATATACTCTACTAAACTTTATAATATAGCACTGCAGCTGTACAATTTACCAAAGAGGCTTTAACAGTATTACAACACGAAGACTCTTTTTTAGCTGAAGCCTTGATAGCGGGTTTCACAGGTGTGGGTGTAGGTTTTTGGAGAACTTTCTGTGGTACTTTTTGATCCTTGTCGCTGTCATCACTGTCATCCGAGGATTTTTGTTTTTTAGCTGGTGCTGCTTTAGCTTTAGCAATAGTTGCTTGTGTTTTTGATGCTTTAGTTGGAGGTTTTGAATCCTCATCATCACTGTCATCAGAATCATCTGATGATGACTCTTGCTTCTTAACAGGTGCAGCCTTGGCAATTGGCTTAGCTGGGGTGGCTTTTGGAGTAGGTTTAGCAGGTACTTTTGGTTTTTCATCTTCACTATCATCAGAAGAAGATTCTTGTTTCTTAGCCGGTGCTGCTTTGTTAGGAGTCTTTGCAGATGTTAGTGCAGATTTCTTTGGAGGTGGTGCTTCATCCTCGCTGTCATCAGATGATGATTCTTGTTTCTTCGCTGGAGTAGCTTTAGCTTGAGGTTTAGGTGCAGGTTTTGCTCCCACCTTCGGTTTTTCATCCTCACTGCTGTCATCGCTGTCTGATGAAGAATTTGCCTTCTGTTTTGGAGCTACTTTTGGTGGAGGTCCCTTAACTGGGGTTTTCTGTTGAGTTTTGGGTTTCTCATCTTCACTGCTGTCACCTTTTTTGCCAGTTTAGCAGGAGGAGAATCATCATCACTATCATCACTGTCATCAGAAGACTCAGCTTTCTTAGCTGCTGGTTTTTGTGCTAATTTTTGTTTTGGTTCATCATCACTTGAATCGTCATCTGAAGACTCTTGTTTCTTTGTAGCAGGTTTGGGTTTAGCTGTGCTAACCGGTGTCTTTGGAGCAGGCTTAGATGGTTCCTCATCACTGTCATCACTATCATCAGAAGATGATGCTTTTTTAACTGGTGCCTTTGTTGGAGCTTTAGCTGGCATCTTATGCACTGCTTTAGGCTTTTCGTCTTCACTGCTATCTTCACTATCAGACGAAGACTCTTTTTTAGCTGAAGCCTTGATAGCGGGTTTCACAGGTGTGGGTGTAGGTTTTTGGAGAGCTTTCTGTGGTACTTTTTGATCCTTGTCGCTGTCATCACTGTCATCCGAGGATTCTTGTTTTTTAGCTGGTGCTGCTTTAGCTTTAGCAATAGTTGCTTGTGTTTTTGATGCTTTAGTTGGAGGTTTTGAATCCTCATCATCACTGTCATCAGAATCATCTGATGATGACTCTTGCTTCTTAACAGGTGCAGCCTTGGCAATTGGCTTGGCTGGGGTGGCTTTTGGAGTAGGTTTAGCAGGTACTTTTGGTTTTTCATCTTCACTATCATCAGAAGAAGATTCTTGTTTCTTAGCCGGTGCTGCTTTGTTAGGAGTCTTTGCAGATGTTAGTGCAGATTTCTTTGGAGGTGGTGCTTCATCCTCGCTGTCATCAGATGATGATTCTTGTTTCTTCGCTGGAGTAGCTTTAGCTTGAGGTTTAGGTGCAGGTTTTGCTCCCACCTTCGGTTTTTCATCCTCACTGCTGTCATCGCTGTCTGATGAAGAATTTGCCTTCTGTTTTGGAGCTACTTTTGGTGGAGGTCCCTTAACTGGGGTTTTCTGTTGAGTTTTGGGTTTCTCATCTTCACTGCTGTCACCTTTTTTGCCAGTTTAGCAGGAGGAGAATCATCATCACTATCATCACTGTCATCAGAAGACTCAGCTTTCTTAGCTGCTGGTTTTTGTGCTAATTTTTGTTTTGGTTCATCATCACTTGAATCGTCATCTGAAGACTCTTGTTTCTTTGTAGCAGGTTTGGGGTTAGCTGTGCTAACCGGTGTCTTTGGAGCAGGCTTAGATGGTTCCTCATCACTGTCATCACTATCATCAGAAGATGATGCTTTTTTAACTGGTGCCTTTGTTGGAGCTTTAGCTGGCATCTTATGCACTGCTTTAGGCTTTTCGTCTTCACTGCTATCTTCACTATCAGACGAAGACTCTTTTTTAGCTGAAGCCTTGATAGCGGGTTTCACAGGTGTGGGTGTAGGTTTTTGGAGAGTTTTCTGTGGTACTTTTTGATCCTTGTCGCTGTCATCACTGTCATCCGAGGATTTTTGTTTTTTAGCTGGTGCTGCTTTAGCTTTAGCAATAGTTGCTTGTGTTTTTGATGCTTTAGTTGGAGGTTTTGAATCCTCATCATCACTGTCATCAGAATCATCTGATGATGACTCTTGCTTCTTAACAGGTGCAGCCTTGGCAATTGGCTTGGCTGGGGTGGCTTTTGGAGTAGGTTTAGCAGGTACTTTTGGTTTTTCATCTTCACTATCATCAGAAGAAGATTCTTGTTTCTTAGCCGGTGCTGCTTTGTTAGGAGTCTTTGCAGATGTTAGTGCAGATTTCTTTGGAGGTGGTGCTTCATCCTCGCTGTCATCAGATGATGATTCTTGTTTCTTCGCTGGAGTAGCTTTAGCTTGAGGTTTAGGTGCAGGTTTTGCTCCCACCTTCGGTTTTTCATCCTCACTGCTGTCATCGCTGTCTGATGAAGAATTTGCCTTCTGTTTTGGAGCTACTTTTGGTGGAGGTCCCTTAACTGGGGTTTTCTGTTGAGTTTTGGGTTTCTCATCTTCACTGCTGTCACCTTTTTTGCCAGTTTAGCAGGAGGAGAATCATCATCACTATCATCACTGTCATCAGAAGACTCAGCTTTCTTAGCTGCTGGTTTTTGTGCTAATTTTTGTTTTGGTTCATCATCACTTGAATCGTCATCTGAAGACTCTTGTTTCTTTGTAGCAGGTTTGGGTTTAGCTGTGCTAACCGGTGTCTTTGGAGCAGGCTTAGATGGTTCCTCATCACTGTCATCACTATCATCAGAAGATGATGCTTTTTTAACTGGTGCCTTTGTTGGAGCTTTAGCTGGCATCTTATGCACTGCTTTAGGCTTTTCGTCTTCACTGCTATCTTCACTATCAGACGAAGACTCTTTTTTAGCTGAAGCCTTGATAGCGGGTTTCACAGGTGTGGGTGTAGGTTTTTGGAGAGCTTTCTGTGGTACTTTTTGATCCTTGTCGCTGTCATCACTGTCTTCCGAGGATTTTTGTTTTTTAGCTGGTGCTGCTTTAGCTTTAGCAATAGTTGCTTGTGTTTTTGATGCTTTAGTTGGAGGTTTTGAATCCTCATCATCACTGTCATCAGAATCATCTGATGATGACTCTTGCTTCTTAACAGGTGCAGCCTTGGCAATTGGCTTGGCTGGGGTGGCTTTTGGAGTAGGTTTAGCAGGTACTTTTGGTTTTTCATCTTCACTATCATCAGAAGAAGATTCTTGTTTCTTAGCCGGTGCTGCTTTGTTAGGAGTCTTTGCAGATGTTAGTGCAGATTTCTTTGGATGTGGTGCTTCATCCTCGCTGTCATCAGATGATGATTCTTGTTTCTTCGCTGGAGTAGCTTTAGCTTGAGGTTTAGGTGCAGGTTTTGCTCCCACCTTCGGTTTTTCATCCTCACTGCTGTCATCGCTGTCTGATGAAGAATTTGCCTTCTGTTTTGGAGCTACTTTTGGTGGAGGTCCCTTAACTGGGGTTTTCTGTTGAGTTTTGGGTTTCTCATCTTCACTGCTGTCACCTTTTTTGCCAGTTTAGCAGGAGGAGAATCATCATCACTATCATCACTGTCATCAGAAGACTCAGCTTTCTTAGCTGCTGGTTTTTGTGCTAATTTTTGTTTTGGTTCATCATCACTTGAATCGTCATCTGAAGACTCTTGTTTCTTTGTAGCAGGTTTGGGTTTAGCTGTGCTAACCGGTGTCTTTGGAGCAGGCTTAGATGGTTCCTCATCACTGTCATCACTATCATCAGAAGATGATGCTTTTTTAACTGGTGCCTTTGTTGGAGCTTTAGCTGGCATCTTATGCACTGCTTTAGGCTTTTCGTCTTCACTGCTATCTTCACTATCAGACGAAGACTCTTTTTTAGCTGAAGCCTTGATAGCGGGTTTCACAGGTGTGGGTGTAGGTTTTTGGAGAGCTTTCTGTGGTACTTTTTGATCCTTGTCGCTGTCATCACTGTCATCCGAGGATTTTTGTTTTTTAGCTGGTGCTGCTTTAGCTTTAGCAATAGTTGCTTGTGTTTTTGATGCTTTAGTTGGAGGTTTTGAATCCTCATCATCACTGTCATCAGAATCATCTGATGATGACTCTTGCTTCTTAACAGGTGCAGCCTTGGCAATTGGCTTGGCTGGGGTGGCTTTTGGAGTAGGTTTAGCAGGTACTTTTGGTTTTTCATCTTCACTATCATCAGAAGAAGATTCTTGTTTCTTAGCCGGTGCTGCTTTGTTAGGAGTCTTTGCAGATGTTAGTGCAGATTTCTTTGGAGGTGGTGCTTCATCCTCGCTGTCATCAGATGATGATTCTTGTTTCTTCGCTGGAGTAGCTTTAGCTTGAGGTTTAGGTGCAGGTTTTGCTCCCACCTTCGGTTTTTCATCCTCACTGCTGTCATCGCTGTCTGATGAAGAATTTGCCTTCTGTTTTGGAGCTACTTTTGGTGGAGGTCCCTTAACTGGGGTTTTCTGTTGAGTTTTGGGTTTCTCATCTTCACTGCTGTCACCTTTTTTGCCAGTTTAGCAGGAGGAGAATCATCATCACTATCATCACTGTCATCAGAAGACTCAGCTTTCTTAGCTGCTGGTTTTTGTGCTAATTTTTGTTTTGGTTCATCATCACTTGAATCGTCATCTGAAGACTCTTGTTTCTTTGTAGCAGGTTTGGGTTTAGCTGTGCTAACCGGTGTCTTTGGAGCAGGCTTAGATGGTTCCTCATCACTGTCATCACTATCATCAGAAGATGATGCTTTTTTAACTGGTGCCTTTGTTGGAGCTTTAGCTGGCATCTTATGCACTGCTTTAGGCTTTTCGTCTTCACTGCTATCTTCACTATCAGACGAAGACTCTTTTTTAGCTGAAGCCTTGATAGCGGGTTTCACAGGTGTGGGTGTAGGTTTTTGGAGAGCTTTCTGTGGTACTTTTTGATCCTTGTCGCTGTCATCACTGTCATCAGAGGATTTTTGTTTTTTAGCTGGTGCTGCTTTAGCTTTAGCAATAGTTGCTTGTGTTTTTGATGCTTTAGTTGGAGGTTTTGAATCCTCATCATCACTGTCATCAGAATCATCTGATGATGACTCTTGCTTCTTAACAGGTGCAGCCTTGGCAATTGGCTTGGCTGGGGTGGCTTTTGGAGTAGGTTTAGCAGGTACTTTTGGTTTTTCATCTTCACTATCATCAGAAGAAGATTCTTGTTTCTTAGCCGGTGCTGCTTTGTTAGGAGTCTTTGCAGATGTTAGTGCAGATTTCTTTGGATGTGGTGCTTCATCCTCGCTGTCATCAGATGATGATTCTTGTTTCTTCGCTGGAGTAGCTTTAGCTTGAGGTTTAGGTGCAGGTTTTGCTCCCACCTTCGGTTTTTCATCCTCACTGCTGTCATCGCTGTCTGATGAAGAATTTGCCTTCTGTTTTGGAGCTACTTTTGGTGGAGGTCCCTTAACTGGGGTTTTCTGTTGAGTTTTGGGTTTCTCATCTTCACTGCTGTCACCTTTTTTGCCAGTTTAGCAGGAGGAGAATCATCATCACTATCATCACTGTCATCAGAAGACTCAGCTTTCTTAGCTGCTGGTTTTTGTGCTAATTTTTGTTTTGGTTCATCATCACTTGAATCGTCATCTGAAGACTCTTGTTTCTTTGTAGCAGGTTTGGGTTTAGCTGTGCTAACCGGTGTCTTTGGAGCAGGCTTAGATGGTTCCTCATCACTGTCATCACTATCATCAGAAGATGATGCTTTTTTAACTGGTGCCTTTGTTGGAGCTTTAGCTGGCATCTTATGCACTGCTTTAGGCTTTTCGTCTTCACTGCTATCTTCACTATCAGACGAAGACTCTTTTTTAGCTGAAGCCTTGATAGCGGGTTTCACAGGTGTGGGTGTAGGTTTTTGGAGAGCTTTCTGTGGTACTTTTTGATCCTTGTCGCTGTCATCACTGTCATCCGAGGATTTTTGTTTTTTAGCTGGTGCTGCTTTAGCTTTAGCAATAGTTGCTTGTGTTTTTGATGCTTTAGTTGGAGGTTTTGAATCCTCATCATCACTGTCATCAGAATCATCTGATGATGACTCTTGCTTCTTAACAGGTGCAGCCTTGGCAATTGGCTTGGCTGGGGTGGCTTTTGGAGTAGGTTTAGCAGGTACTTTTGGTTTTTCATCTTCACTATCATCAGAAGAAGATTCTTGTTTCTTAGCCGGTGCTGCTTTGTTAGGAGTCTTTGCAGATGTTAGTGCAGATTTCTTTGGAGGTGGTGCTTCATCCTCGCTGTCATCAGATGATGATTCTTGTTTCTTCGCTGGAGTAGCTTTAGCTTGAGGTTTAGGTGCAGGTTTTGCTCCCACCTTCGGTTTTTCATCCTCACTGCTGTCATCGCTGTCTGATGAAGAATTTGCCTTCTGTTTTGGAGCTACTTTTGGTGGAGGTCCCTTAACTGGGGTTTTCTGTTGAGTTTTGGGTTTCTCATCTTCACTGCTGTCACCTTTTTTGCCAGTTTAGCAGGAGGAGAATCATCATCGCTATCATCACTGTCATCAGAAGACTCAGCTTTCTTAGCTGCTGGTTTTTGTGCTAATTTTTGTTTTGGTTCATCATCACTTGAATCGTCATCTGAAGACTCTTGTTTCTTTGTAGCAGGTTTGGGTTTAGCTGTGCTAACCGGTGTCTTTGGAGCAGGCTTAGATGGTTCCTCATCACTGTCATCACTATCATCAGAAGATGATGCTTTTTTAACTGGTGCCTTTGTTGGAGCTTTAGCTGGCATCTTATGCACTGCTTTAGGCTTTTCGTCTTCACTGCTATCTTCACTATCAGACGAAGACTCTTTTTTAGCTAAAGCCTTGATAGCGGGTTTCACAGGTGTGGGTGTAGGTTTTTGGAGAGCTTTCTGTGGTACTTTTTGATCCTTGTCGCTGTCATCACTGTCATCCGAGGATTCTTGTTTTTTAGCTGGTGCTGCTTTAGCTTTAGCAATAGTTGCTTGTGTTTTTGATGCTTTAGTTGGAGGTTTTGAATGCTCATCATCACTGTCATCAGAATCATCTGATGATGACTCTTGCTTCTTAACAGGTGCAGCCTTGGCAATTGGCTTGGCTGGGGTGGCTTTTGGAGTAGGTTTAGCAGGTACTTTTGGTTTTTCATCTTCACTATCATCAGAAGAAGATTCTTGTTTCTTAGCCGGTGCTGCTTTGTTAGGAGTCTTTGCAGATGTTAGTGCAGATTTCTTTGGAGGTGGTGCTTCATCCTCGCTGTCATCAGATGATGATTCTTGTTTCTTCGCTGGAGTAGCTTTAGCTTGAGGTTTAGGTGCAGGTTTTGCTCCCACCTTCGGTTTTTCATCCTCACTGCTGTCATCGCTGTCTGATGAAGAATTTGCCTTCTGTTTTGGAGCTACTTTTGGTGGAGGTCCCTTAACTGGGGTTTTCTGTTGAGTTTTGGGTTTCTCATCTTCACTGCTGTCACCTTTTTTGCCAGTTTAGCAGGAGGAGAATCATCATCACTATCATCACTGTCATCAGAAGACTCAGCTTTCTTAGCTGCTGGTTTTTGTGCTAATTTTTGTTTTGGTTCATCATCACTTGAATCGTCATCTGAAGACTCTTGTTTCTTTGTAGCAGGTTTGGGTTTAGCTGTGCTAACCGGTGTCTTTGGAGCAGGCTTAGATGGTTCCTCATCACTGTCATCACTATCATCAGAAGATGATGCTTTTTTAACTGGTGCCTTTGTTGGAGCTTTAGCTGGCATCTTATGCACTGCTTTAGGCTTTTCGTCTTCACTGCTATCTTCACTATCAGACGAAGACTCTTTTTTAGCTGAAGCCTTGATAGCGGGTTTCACAGGTGTGGGTGTAGGTTTTTGGAGAGCTTTCTGTGGTACTTTTTGATCCTTGTCGCTGTCATCACTGTCATCCGAGGATTCTTGTTTTTTAGCTGGTGCTGCTTTAGCTTTAGCAATAGTTGCTTGTGTTTTTGATGCTTTAGTTGGAGGTTTTGAATCCTCATCATCACTGTCATCAGAATCATCTGATGATGACTCTTGCTTCTTAACAGGTGCAGCCTTGGCAATTGGCTTGGCTGGGGTGGCTTTTGGAGTAGGTTTAGCAGGTACTTTTGGTTTTTCATCTTCACTATCATCAGAAGAAGATTCTTGTTTCTTAGCCGGTGCTGCTTTGTTAGGAGTCTTTGCAGATGTTAGTGCAGATTTCTTTGGAGGTGGTGCTTCATCCTCGCTGTCATCAGATGATGATTCTTGTTTCTTCGCTGGAGTAGCTTTAGCTTGAGGTTTAGGTGCAGGTTTTGCTCCCACCTTCGGTTTTTCATCCTCACTGCTGTCATCGCTGTCTGATGAAGAATTTGCCTTCTGTTTTGGAGCTACTTTTGGTGGAGGTCCCTTAACTGGGGTTTTCTGTTGAGTTTTGGGTTTCTCATCTTCACTGCTGTCACCTTTTTTGCCAGTTTAGCAGGAGGAGAATCATCATCACTATCATCACTGTCATCAGAAGACTCAGCTTTCTTAGCTGCTGGTTTTTGTGCTAATTTTTGTTTTGGTTCATCATCACTTGAATCGTCATCTGAAGACTCTTGTTTCTTTGTAGCAGGTTTGGGTTTAGCTGTGCTAACCGGTGTCTTTGGAGCAGGCTTAGATGGTTCCTCATCACTGTCATCACTATCATCAGAAGATGATGCTTTTTTAACTGGTGCCTTTGTTGGAGCTTTAGCTGGCATCTTATGCACTGCTTTAGGCTTTTCGTCTTCACTGCTATCTTCACTATCAGACGAAGACTCTTTTTTAGCTGAAGCCTTGATAGCGGGTTTCACAGGTGTGGGTGTAGGTTTTTGGAGAGCTTTCTGTGGTACTTTTTGATCCTTGTCGCTGTCATCACTGTCATCAGAGGATTTTTGTTTTTTAGCTGGTGCTGCTTTAGCTTTAGCAATAGTTGCTTGTGTTTTTGATGCTTTAGTTGGAGGTTTTGAATCCTCATCATCACTGTCATCAGAATCATCTGATGATGACTCTTGCTTCTTAACAGGTGCAGCCTTGGCAATTGGCTTGGCTGGGGTGGCTTTTGGAGTAGGTTTAGCAGGTACTTTTGGTTTTTCATCTTCACTATCATCAGAAGAAGATTCTTGTTTCTTAGCCGGTGCTGCTTTGTTAGGAGTCTTTGCAGATGTTAGTGCAGATTTCTTTGGAGGTGGTGCTTCATCCTCGCTGTCATCAGATGATGATTCTTGTTTCTTCGCTGGAGTAGCTTTAGCTTGAGGTTTAGGTGCAGGTTTTGCTCCCACCTTCGGTTTTTCATCCTCACTGCTGTCATCGCTGTCTGATGAAGAATTTGCCTTCTGTTTTGGAGCTACTTTTGGTGGAGGTCCCTTAACTGGGGTTTTCTGTTGAGTTTTGGGTTTCTCATCTTCACTGCTGTCACCTTTTTTGCCAGTTTAGCAGGAGGAGAATCATCATCACTATCATCACTGTCATCAGAAGACTCAGCTTTCTTAGCTGCTGGTTTTTGTGCTAATTTTTGTTTTGGTTCATCATCACTTGAATCGTCATCTGAAGACTCTTGTTTCTTTGTAGCAGGTTTGGGTTTAGCTGTGCTAACCGGTGTCTTTGGAGCAGGCTTAGATGGTTCCTCATCACTGTCATCACTATCATCAGAAGATGATGCTTTTTTAACTGGTGCCTTTGTTGGAGCTTTAGCTGGCATCTTATGCACTGCTTTAGGCTTTTCGTCTTCACTGCTATCTTCACTATCAGACGAAGACTCTTTTTTAGCTGAAGCCTTGATAGCGGGTTTCACAGGTGTGGGTGTAGGTTTTTGGAGAGCTTTCTGTGGTACTTTTTGATCCTTGTCGCTGTCATCACTGTCATCCGAGGATTTTTGTTTTTTAGCTGGTGCTGCTTTAGCTTTAGCAATAGTTGCTTGTGTTTTTGATGCTTTAGTTGGAGGTTTTGAATCCTCATCATCACTGTCATCAGAATCATCTGATGATGACTCTTGCTTCTTAACAGGTGCAGCCTTGGCAATTGGCTTGGCTGGGGTGGCTTTTGGAGTAGGTTTAGCAGGTACTTTTGGTTTTTCATCTTCACTATCATCAGAAGAAGATTCTTGTTTCTTAGCCGGTGCTGCTTTGTTAGGAGTCTTTGCAGATGTTAGTGCAGATTTCTTTGGAGGTGGTGCTTCATCCTCGCTGTCATCAGATGATGATTCTTGTTTCTTCGCTGGAGTAGCTTTAGCTTGAGGTTTAGGTGCAGGTTTTGCTCCCACCTTCGGTTTTTCATCCTCACTGCTGTCATCGCTGTCTGATGAAGAATTTGCCTTCTGTTTTGGAGCTACTTTTGGTGGAGGTCCCTTAACTGGGGTTTTCTGTTGAGTTTTGGGTTTCTCATCTTCACTGCTGTCACCTTTTTTGCCAGTTTAGCAGGAGGAGAATCATCATCACTATCATCACTGTCATCAGAAGACTCAGCTTTCTTAGCTGCTGGTTTTTGTGCTAATTTTTGTTTTGGTTCATCATCACTTGAATCGTCATCTGAAGACTCTTGTTTCTTTGTAGCAGGTTTGGGTTTAGCTGTGCTAACCGGTGTCTTTGGAGCAGGCTTAGATGGTTCCTCATCACTGTCATCACTATCATCAGAAGATGATGCTTTTTTAACTGGTGCCTTTGTTGGAGCTTTAGCTGGCATCTTATGCACTGCTTTAGGCTTTTCGTCTTCACTGCTATCTTCACTATCAGACGAAGACTCTTTTTTAGCTGAAGCCTTGATAGCGGGTTTCACAGGTGTGGGTGTAGGTTTTTGGAGAGCTTTCTGTGGTACTTTTTGATCCTTGTCGCTGTCATCACTGTCATCCGAGGATTCTTGTTTTTTAGCTGGTGCTGCTTTAGCTTTAGCAATAGTTGCTTGTGTTTTTGATGCTTTAGTTGGAGGTTTTGAATCCTCATCATCACTGTCATCCGAATCATCTGATGATGACTCTTGCTTCTTAACAGGTGCAGCCTTGGCAATTGGCTTGGCTGGGGTGGCTTTTGGAGTAGGTTTAGCAGGTACTTTTGGTTTTTCATCTTCACTATCATCAGAAGAAGATTCTTGTTTCTTAGCCGGTGCTGCTTTGTTAGGAGTCTTTGCAGATGTTAGTGCAGATTTCTTTGGAGGTGGTGCTTCATCCTCGCTGTCATCAGATGATGATTCTTGTTTCTTCGCTGGAGTAGCTTTAGCTTGAGGTTTAGGTGCAGGTTTTGCTCCCACCTTCGGTTTTTCATCCTCACTGCTGTCATCGCTGTCTGATGAAGAATTTGCCTTCTGTTTTGGAGCTACTTTTGGTGGAGGTCCCTTAACTGGGGTTTTCTGTTGAGTTTTGGGTTTCTCATCTTCACTGCTGTCACCTTTTTTGCCAGTTTAGCAGGAGGAGAATCATCATCACTATCATCACTGTCATCAGAAGACTCAGCTTTCTTAGCTGCTGGTTTTTGTGCTAATTTTTGTTTTGGTTCATCATCACTTGAATCGTCATCTGAAGACTCTTGTTTCTTTGTAGCAGGTTTGGGTTTAGCTGTGCTAACCGGTGTCTTTGGAGCAGGCTTAGATGGTTCCTCATCACTGTCATCACTATCATCAGAAGATGATGCTTTTTTAACTGGTGCCTTTGTTGGAGCTTTAGCTGGCATCTTATGCACTGCTTTAGGCTTTTCGTCTTCACTGCTATCTTCACTATCAGACGAAGACTCTTTTTTAGCTGAAGCCTTGATAGCGGGTTTCACCGGTGTGGGTGTAGGTTTTTGGAGAGCTTTCTGTGGTACTTTTTGATCCTTGTCGCTGTCATCACTGTCATCCGAGGATTTTTGTTTTTTAGCTGGTGCTGCTTTAGCTTTAGCAATAGTTGCTTGTGTTTTTGATGCTTTAGTTGGAGGTTTTGAATCCTCATCATCACTGTCATCAGAATCATCTGATGATGACTCTTGCTTCTTAACAGGTGCAGCCTTGGCAATTGGCTTGGCTGGGGTGGCTTTTGGAGTAGGTTTAGCAGGTACTTTTGGTTTTTCATCTTCACTATCATCAGAAGAAGATTCTTGTTTCTTAGCCGGTGCTGCTTTGTTAGGAGTCTTTGCAGATGTTAGTGCAGATTTCTTTGGAGGTGGTGCTTCATCCTCGCTGTCATCAGATGATGATTCTTGTTTCTTCGCTGGAGTAGCTTTAGCTTGAGGTTTAGGTGCAGGTTTTGCTCCCACCTTCGGTTTTTCATCCTCACTGCTGTCATCGCTGTCTGATGAAGAATTTGCCTTCTGTTTTGGAGCTACTTTTGGTGGAGGTCCCTTAACTGGGGTTTTCTGTTGAGTTTTGGGTTTCTCATCTTCACTGCTGTCACCTTTTTTGCCAGTTTAGCAGGAGGAGAATCATCATCACTATCATCACTGTCATCAGAAGACTCAGCTTTCTTAGCTGCTGGTTTTTGTGCTAATTTTTGTTTTGGTTCATCATCACTTGAATCGTCATCTGAAGACTCTTGTTTCTTTGTAGCAGGTTTGGGTTTAGCTGTGCTAACCGGTGTCTTTGGAGCAGGCTTAGATGGTTCCTCATCACTGTCATCACTATCATCAGAAGATGATGCTTTTTTAACTGGTGCCTTTGTTGGAGCTTTAGCTGGCATCTTATGCACTGCTTTAGGCTTTTCGTCTTCACTGCTATCTTCACTATCAGACGAAGACTCTTTTTTAGCTGAAGCCTTGATAGCGGGTTTCACCGGTGTGGGTGTAGGTTTTTGGAGAGCTTTCTGTGGTACTTTTTGATCCTTGTCGCTGTCATCACTGTCATCCGAGGATTTTTGTTTTTTAGCTGGTGCTGCTTTAGCTTTAGCAATAGTTGCTTGTGTTTTTGATGCTTTAGTTGGAGGTTTTGAATCCTCATCATCACTGTCATCAGAATCATCTGATGATGACTCTTGCTTCTTAACAGGTGCAGCCTTGGCAATTGGCTTGGCTGGGGTGGCTTTTGGAGTAGGTTTAGCAGGTACTTTTGGTTTTTCATCTTCACTATCATCAGAAGAAGATTCTTGTTTCTTAGCCGGTGCTGCTTTGTTAGGAGTCTTTGCAGATGTTAGTGCAGATTTCTTTGGAGGTGGTGCTTCATCCTCGCTGTCATCAGATGATGATTCTTGTTTCTTCGCTGGAGTAGCTTTAGCTTGAGGTTTAGGTGCAGGTTTTGCTCCCACCTTCGGTTTTTCATCCTCACTGCTGTCATCGCTGTCTGATGAAGAATTTGCCTTCTGTTTTGGAGCTACTTTTGGTGGAGGTCCCTTAACTGGGGTTTTCTGTTGAGTTTTGGGTTTCTCATCTTCACTGCTGTCACCTTTTTTGCCAGTTTAGCAGGAGGAGAATCATCATCACTATCATCACTGTCATCAGAAGACTCAGCTTTCTTAGCTGCTGGTTTTTGTGCTAATTTTTGTTTTGGTTCATCATCACTTGAATCGTCATCTGAAGACTCTTGTTTCTTTGTAGCAGGTTTGGGTTTAGCTGTGCTAACCGGTGTCTTTGGAGCAGGCTTAGATGGTTCCTCATCACTGTCATCACTATCATCAGAAGATGATGCTTTTTTAACTGGTGCCTTTGTTGGAGCTTTAGCTGGCATCTTATGCACTGCTTTAGGCTTTTCGTCTTCACTGCTATCTTCACTATCAGACGAAGACTCTTTTTTAGCTGAAGCCTTGATAGCGGGTTTCACAGGTGTGGGTGTAGGTTTTTGGAGAGCTTTCTGTGGTACTTTTTGATCCTTGTCGCTGTCATCACTGTCATCCGAGGATTCTTGTTTTTTAGCTGGTGCTGCTTTAGCTTTAGCAATAGTTGCTTGTGTTTTTGATGCTTTAGTTGGAGGTTTTGAATCCTCATCATCACTGTCATCAGAATCATCTGATGATGACTCTTGCTTCTTAACAGGTGCAGCCTTGGCAATTGGCTTGGCTGGGGTGGCTTTTGGAGTAGGTTTAGCAGGTACTTTTGGTTTTTCATCTTCACTATCATCAGAAGAAGATTCTTGTTTCTTAGCCGGTGCTGCTTTGTTAGGAGTCTTTGCAGATGTTAGTGCAGATTTCTTTGGAGGTGGTGCTTCATCCTCGCTGTCATCAGATGATGATTCTTGTTTCTTCGCTGGAGTAGCTTTAGCTTGAGGTTTAGGTGCAGGTTTTGCTCCCACCTTCGGTTTTTCATCCTCACTGCTGTCATCGCTGTCTGATGAAGAATTTGCCTTCTGTTTTGGAGCTACTTTTGGTGGAGGTCCCTTAACTGGGGTTTTCTGTTGAGTTTTGGGTTTCTCATCTTCACTGCTGTCACCTTTTTTGCCAGTTTAGCAGGAGGAGAATCATCATCACTATCATCACTGTCATCAGAAGACTCAGCTTTCTTAGCTGCTGGTTTTTGTGCTAATTTTTGTTTTGGTTCATCATCACTTGAATCGTCATCTGAAGACTCTTGTTTCTTTGTAGCAGGTTTGGGTTTAGCTGTGCTAACCGGTGTCTTTGGAGCAGGCTTAGATGGTTCCTCATCACTGTCATCACTATCATCAGAAGATGATGCTTTTTTAACTGGTGCCTTTGTTGGAGCTTTAGCTGGCATCTTATGCACTGCTTTAGGCTTTTCGTCTTCACTGCTATCTTCACTATCAGACGAAGACTCTTTTTTAGCTGAAGCCTTGATAGCGGGTTTCACCGGTGTGGGTGTAGGTTTTTGGAGAGCTTTCTGTGGTACTTTTTGATCCTTGTCGCTGTCATCACTGTCATCCGAGGATTTTTGTTTTTTAGCTGGTGCTGCTTTAGCTTTAGCAATAGTTGCTTGTGTTTTTGATGCTTTAGTTGGAGGTTTTGAATCCTCATCATCACTGTCATCAGAATCATCTGATGATGACTCTTGCTTCTTAACAGGTGCAGCCTTGGCAATTGGCTTGGCTGGGGTGGCTTTTGGAGTAGGTTTAGCAGGTACTTTTGGTTTTTCATCTTCACTATCATCAGAAGAAGATTCTTGTTTCTTAGCCGGTGCTGCTTTGTTAGGAGTCTTTGCAGATGTTAGTGCAGATTTCTTTGGAGGTGGTGCTTCATCCTCGCTGTCATCAGATGATGATTCTTGTTTCTTCGCTGGAGTAGCTTTAGCTTGAGGTTTAGGTGCAGGTTTTGCTCCCACCTTCGGTTTTTCATCCTCACTGCTGTCATCGCTGTCTGATGAAGAATTTGCCTTCTGTTTTGGAGCTACTTTTGGTGGAGGTCCCTTAACTGGGGTTTTCTGTTGAGTTTTGGGTTTCTCATCTTCACTGCTGTCACCTTTTTTGCCAGTTTAGCAGGAGGAGAATCATCATCACTATCATCACTGTCATCAGAAGACTCAGCTTTCTTAGCTGCTGGTTTTTGTGCTAATTTTTGTTTTGGTTCATCATCACTTGAATCGTCATCTGAAGACTCTTGTTTCTTTGTAGCAGGTTTGGGTTTAGCTGTGCTAACCGGTGTCTTTGGAGCAGGCTTAGATGGTTCCTCATCACTGTCATCACTATCATCAGAAGATGATGCTTTTTTAACTGGTGCCTTTGTTGGAGCTTTAGCTGGCATCTTATGCACTGCTTTAGGCTTTTCGTCTTCACTGCTATCTTCACTATCAGACGAAGACTCTTTTTTAGCTGAAGCCTTGATAGCGGGTTTCACAGGTGTGGGTGTAGGTTTTTGGAGAGCTTTCTGTGGTACTTTTTGATCCTTGTCGCTGTCATCACTGTCATCCGAGGATTTTTGTTTTTTAGCTGGTGCTGCTTTAGCTTTAGCAATAGTTGCTTGTGTTTTTGATGCTTTAGTTGGAGGTTTTGAATCCTCATCATCACTGTCATCAGAATCATCTGATGATGACTCTTGCTTCTTAACAGGTGCAGCCTTGGCAATTGGCTTGGCTGGGGTGGCTTTTGGAGTAGGTTTAGCAGGTACTTTTGGTTTTTCATCTTCACTATCATCAGAAGAAGATTCTTGTTTCTTAGCCGGTGCTGCTTTGTTAGGAGTCTTTGCAGATGTTAGTGCAGATTTCTTTGGAGGTGGTGCTTCATCCTCGCTGTCATCAGATGATGATTCTTGTTTCTTCGCTGGAGTAGCTTTAGCTTGAGGTTTAGGTGCAGGTTTTGCTCCCACCTTCGGTTTTTCATCCTCACTGCTGTCATCGCTGTCTGATGAAGAATTTGCCTTCTGTTTTGGAGCTACTTTTGGTGGAGGTCCCTTAACTGGGGTTTTCTGTTGAGTTTTGGGTTTCTCATCTTCACTGCTGTCACCTTTTTTGCCAGTTTAGCAGGAGGAGAATCATCATCACTATCATCACTGTCATCAGAAGACTCAGCTTTCTTAGCTGCTGGTTTTTGTGCTAATTTTTGTTTTGGTTCATCATCACTTGAATCGTCATCTGAAGACTCTTGTTTCTTTGTAGCAGGTTTGGGTTTAGCTGTGCTAACCGGTGTCTTTGGAGCAGGCTTAGATGGTTCCTCATCACTGTCATCACTATCATCAGAAGATGATGCTTTTTTAACTGGTGCCTTTGTTGGAGCTTTAGCTGGCATCTTATGCACTGCTTTAGGCTTTTCGTCTTCACTGCTATCTTCACTATCAGACGAAGACTCTTTTTTAGCTGAAGCCTTGATAGCGGGTTTCACAGGTGTGGGTGTAGGTTTTTGGAGAGCTTTCTGTGGTACTTTTTGATCCTTGTCGCTGTCATCACTGTCATCCGAGGATTCTTGTTTTTTAGCTGGTGCTGCTTTAGCTTTAGCAATAGTTGCTTGTGTTTTTGATGCTTTAGTTGGAGGTTTTGAATCCTCATCATCACTGTCATCAGAATCATCTGATGATGACTCTTGCTTCTTAACAGGTGCAGCCTTGGCAATTGGCTTGGCTGGGGTGGCTTTTGGAGTAGGTTTAGCAGGTACTTTTGGTTTTTCATCTTCACTATCATCAGAAGAAGATTCTTGTTTCTTAGCCGGTGCTGCTTTGTTAGGAGTCTTTGCAGATGTTAGTGCAGATTTCTTTGGAGGTGGTGCTTCATCCTCGCTGTCATCAGATGATGATTCTTGTTTCTTCGCTGGAGTAGCTTTAGCTTGAGGTTTAGGTGCAGGTTTTGCTCCCACCTTCGGTTTTTCATCCTCACTGCTGTCATCGCTGTCTGATGAAGAATTTGCCTTCTGTTTTGGAGCTACTTTTGGTGGAGGTCCCTTAACTGGGGTTTTCTGTTGAGTTTTGGGTTTCTCATCTTCACTGCTGTCACCTTTTTTGCCAGTTTAGCAGGAGGAGAATCATCATCACTATCATCACTGTCATCAGAAGACTCAGCTTTCTTAGCTGCTGGTTTTTGTGCTAATTTTTGTTTTGGTTCATCATCACTTGAATCGTCATCTGAAGACTCTTGTTTCTTTGTAGCAGGTTTGGGTTTAGCTGTGCTAACCGGTGTCTTTGGAGCAGGCTTAGATGGTTCCTCATCACTGTCATCACTATCATCAGAAGATGATGCTTTTTTAACTGGTGCCTTTGTTGGAGCTTTAGCTGGCATCTTATGCACTGCTTTAGGCTTTTCGTCTTCACTGCTATCTTCACTATCAGACGAAGACTCTTTTTTAGCTGAAGCCTTGATAGCGGGTTTCACAGGTGTGGGTGTAGGTTTTTGGAGAGCTTTCTGTGGTACTTTTTGATCCTTGTCGCTGTCATCACTGTCATCCGAGGATTCTTGTTTTTTAGCTGGTGCTGCTTTAGCTTTAGCAATAGTTGCTTGTGTTTTTGATGCTTTAGTTGGAGGTTTTGAATCCTCATCATCACTGTCATCAGAATCATCTGATGATGACTCTTGCTTCTTAACAGGTGCAGCCTTGGCAATTGGCTTGGCTGGGGTGGCTTTTGGAGTAGGTTTAGCAGGTACTTTTGGTTTTTCATCTTCACTATCATCAGAAGAAGATTCTTGTTTCTTAGCCGGTGCTGCTTTGTTAGGAGTCTTTGCAGATGTTAGTGCAGATTTCTTTGGAGGTGGTGCTTCATCCTCGCTGTCATCAGATGATGATTCTTGTTTCTTCGCTGGAGTAGCTTTAGCTTGAGGTTTAGGTGCAGGTTTTGCTCCCACCTTCGGTTTTTCATCCTCACTGCTGTCATCGCTGTCTGATGAAGAATTTGCCTTCTGTTTTGGAGCTACTTTTGGTGGAGGTCCCTTAACTGGGGTTTTCTGTTGAGTTTTGGGTTTCTCATCTTCACTGCTGTCACCTTTTTTGCCAGTTTAGCAGGAGGAGAATCATCATCACTATCATCACTGTCATCAGAAGACTCAGCTTTCTTAGCTGCTGGTTTTTGTGCTAATTTTTGTTTTGGTTCATCATCACTTGAATCGTCATCTGAAGACTCTTGTTTCTTTGTAGCAGGTTTGGGTTTAGCTGTGCTAACCGGTGTCTTTGGAGCAGGCTTAGATGGTTCCTCATCACTGTCATCACTATCATCAGAAGATGATGCTTTTTTAACTGGTGCCTTTGTTGGAGCTTTAGCTGGCATCTTATGCACTGCTTTAGGCTTTTCGTCTTCACTGCTATCTTCACTATCAGACGAAGACTCTTTTTTAGCTGAAGCCTTGATAGCGGGTTTCACAGGTGTGGGTGTAGGTTTTTGGAGAGCTTTCTGTGGTACTTTTTGATCCTTGTCGCTGTCATCACTGTCATCCGAGGATTTTTGTTTTTTAGCTGGTGCTGCTTTAGCTTTAGCAATAGTTGCTTGTGTTTTTGATGCTTTAGTTGGAGGTTTTGAATCCTCATCATCACTGTCATCAGAATCATCTGATGATGACTCTTGCTTCTTAACAGGTGCAGCCTTGGCAATTGGCTTGGCTGGGGTGGCTTTTGGAGTAGGTTTAGCAGGTACTTTTGGTTTTTCATCTTCACTATCATCAGAAGAAGATTCTTGTTTCTTAGCCGGTGCTGCTTTGTTAGGAGTCTTTGCAGATGTTAGTGCACATTTCTTTGGAGGTGGTGCTTCATCCTCGCTGTCATCAGATGATGATTCTTGTTTCTTCGCTGGAGTAGCTTTAGCTTGAGGTTTAGGTGCAGGTTTTGCTCCCACCTTCGGTTTTTCATCCTCACTGCTGTCATCGCTGTCTGATGAAGAATTTGCCTTCTGTTTTGGAGCTACTTTTGGTGGAGGTCCCTTAACTGGGGTTTTCTGTTGAGTTTTGGGTTTCTCATCTTCACTGCTGTCACCTTTTTTGCCAGTTTAGCAGGAGGAGAATCATCATCACTATCATCACTGTCATCAGAAGACTCAGCTTTCTTAGCTGCTGGTTTTTGTGCTAATTTTTGTTTTGGTTCATCATCACTTGAATCGTCATCTGAAGACTCTTGTTTCTTTGTAGCAGGTTTGGGTTTAGCTGTGCTAACCGGTGTCTTTGGAGCAGGCTTAGATGGTGCCTCATCACTGTCATCACTATCATCAGAAGATGATGCTTTTTTAACTGGTGCCTTTGTTGGAGCTTTAGCTGGCATCTTATGCACTGCTTTAGGCTTTTCGTCTTCACTGCTATCTTCACTATCAGACGAAGACTCTTTTTTAGCTGAAGCCTTGATAGCGGGTTTCACAGGTGTGGGTGTAGGTTTTTGGAGAGCTTTCTGTGGTACTTTTTGATCCTTGTCGCTGTCATCACTGTCATCCGAGGATTTTTGTTTTTTAGCTGGTGCTGCTTTAGCTTTAGCAATAGTTGCTTGTGTTTTTGATGCTTTAGTTGGAGGTTTTGAATCCTCATCATCACTGTCATCAGAATCATCTGATGATGACTCTTGCTTCTTAACAGGTGCAGCCTTGGCAATTGGCTTGGCTGGGGTGGCTTTTGGAGTAGGTTTAGCAGGTACTTTTGGTTTTTCATCTTCACTATCATCAGAAGAAGATTCTTGTTTCTTAGCCGGTGCTGCTTTGTTAGGAGTCTTTGCAGATGTTAGTGCAGATTTCTTTGGAGGTGGTGCTTCATCCTCGCTGTCATCAGATGATGATTCTTGTTTCTTCGCTGGAGTAGCTTTAGCTTGAGGTTTAGGTGCAGGTTTTGCTCCCACCTTCGGTTTTTCATCCTCACTGCTGTCATCGCTGTCTGATGAAGAATTTGCCTTCTGTTTTGGAGCTACTTTTGGTGGAGGTCCCTTAACTGGGGTTTTCTGTTGAGTTTTGGGTTTCTCATCTTCACTGCTGTCACCTTTTTTGCCAGTTTAGCAGGAGGAGAATCATCATCACTATCATCACTGTCATCAGAAGACTCAGCTTTCTTAGCTGCTGGTTTTTGTGCTAATTTTTGTTTTGGTTCATCATCACTTGAATCGTCATCTGAAGACTCTTGTTTCTTTGTAGCAGGTTTGGGTTTAGCTGTGCTAACCGGTGTCTTTGGAGCAGGCTTAGATGGTTCCTCATCACTGTCATCACTATCATCAGAAGATGATGCTTTTTTAACTGGTGCCTTTGTTGGAGCTTTAGCTGGCATCTTATGCACTGCTTTAGGCTTTTCGTCTTCACTGCTATCTTCACTATCAGACGAAGACTCTTTTTTAGCTGAAGCCTTGATAGCGGGTTTCACAGGTGTGGGTGTAGGTTTTTGGAGAGCTTTCTGTGGTACTTTTTGATCCTTGTCGCTGTCATCACTGTCATCCGAGGATTTTTGTTTTTTAGCTGGTGCTGCTTTAGCTTTAGCAATAGTTGCTTGTGTTTTTGATGCTTTAGTTGGAGGTTTTGAATCCTCATCATCACTGTCATCAGAATCATCTGATGATGACTCTTGCTTCTTAACAGGTGCAGCCTTGGCAATTGGCTTGGCTGGGGTGGCTTTTGGAGTAGGTTTAGCAGGTACTTTTGGTTTTTCATCTTCACTATCATCAGAAGAAGATTCTTGTTTCTTAGCCGGTGCTGCTTTGTTAGGAGTCTTTGCAGATGTTAGTGCAGATTTCTTTGGAGGTGGTGCTTCATCCTCGCTGTCATCAGATGATGATTCTTGTTTCTTCGCTGGAGTAGCTTTAGCTTGAGGTTTAGGTGCAGGTTTTGCTCCCACCTTCGGTTTTTCATCCTCACTGCTGTCATCGCTGTCTGATGAAGAATTTGCCTTCTGTTTTGGAGCTACTTTTGGTGGAGGTCCCTTAACTGGGGTTTTCTGTTGAGTTTTGGGTTTCTCATCTTCACTGCTGTCACCTTTTTTGCCAGTTTAGCAGGAGGAGAATCATCATCACTATCATCACTGTCATCAGAAGACTCAGCTTTCTTAGCTGCTGGTTTTTGTGATAATTTTTGTTTTGGTTCATCATCACTTGAATCGTCATCTGAAGACTCTTGTTTCTTTGTAGCAGGTTTGGGTTTAGCTGTGCTAACCGGTGTCTTTGGAGCAGGCTTAGATGGTTCCTCATCACTGTCATCACTATCATCAGAAGATGATGCTTTTTTAACTGGTGCCTTTGTTGGAGCTTTAGCTGGCATCTTATGCACTGCTTTAGGCTTTTCGTCTTCACTGCTATCTTCACTATCAGACGAAGACTCTTTTTTAGCTGAAGCCTTGATAGCGGGTTTCACAGGTGTGGGTGTAGGTTTTTGGAGAGCTTTCTGTGGTACTTTTTGATCCTTGTCGCTGTCATCACTGTCATCCGAGGATTCTTGTTTTTTAGCTGGTGCTGCTTTAGCTTTAGCAATAGTTGCTTGTGTTTTTGATGCTTTAGTTGGAGGTTTTGAATCCTCATCATCACTGTCATCAGAATCATCTGATGATGACTCTTGCTTCTTAACAGGTGCAGCCTTGGCAATTGGCTTGGCTGGGGTGGCTTTTGGAGTAGGTTTAGCAGGTACTTTTGGTTTTTCATCTTCACTATCATCAGAAGAAGATTCTTGTTTCTTAGCCGGTGCTGCTTTGTTAGGAGTCTTTGCAGATGTTAGTGCAGATTTCTTTGGAGGTGGTGCTTCATCCTCGCTGTCATCAGATGATGATTCTTGTTTCTTCGCTGGAGTAGCTTTAGCTTGAGGTTTAGGTGCAGGTTTTGCTCCCACCTTCGGTTTTTCATCCTCACTGCTGTCATCGCTGTCTGATGAAGAATTTGCCTTCTGTTTTGGAGCTACTTTTGGTGGAGGTCCCTTAACTGGGGTTTTCTGTTGAGTTTTGGGTTTCTCATCTTCACTGCTGTCACCTTTTTTGCCAGTTTAGCAGGAGGAGAATCATCATCACTATCATCACTGTCATCAGAAGACTCAGCTTTCTTAGCTGCTGGTTTTTGTGCTAATTTTTGTTTTGGTTCATCATCACTTGAATCGTCATCTGAAGACTCTTGTTTCTTTGTAGCAGGTTTGGGTTTAGCTGTGCTAACCGGTGTCTTTGGAGCAGGCTTAGATGGTTCCTCATCACTGTCATCACTATCATCAGAAGATGATGCTTTTTTAACTGGTGCCTTTGTTGGAGCTTTAGCTGGCATCTTATGCACTGCTTTAGGCTTTTCGTCTTCACTGCTATCTTCACTATCAGACGAAGACTCTTTTTTAGCTGAAGCCTTGATAGCGGGTTTCACAGGTGTGGGTGTAGGTTTTTGGAGAGCTTTCTGTGGTACTTTTTGATCCTTGTCGCTGTCATCACTGTCATCCGAGGATTCTTGTTTTTTAGCTGGTGCTGCTTTAGCTTTAGCAATAGTTGCTTGTGTTTTTGATGCTTTAGTTGGAGGTTTTGAATCCTCATCATCACTGTCATCAGAATCATCTGATGATGACTCTTGCTTCTTAACAGGTGCAGCCTTGGCAATTGGCTTGGCTGGGGTGGCTTTTGGAGTAGGTTTAGCAGGTACTTTTGGTTTTTCATCTTCACTATCATCAGAAGAAGATTCTTGTTTCTTAGCCGGTGCTGCTTTGTTAGGAGTCTTTGCAGATGTTAGTGCAGATTTCTTTGGAGGTGGTGCTTCATCCTCGCTGTCATCAGATGATGATTCTTGTTTCTTCGCTGGAGTAGCTTTAGCTTGAGGTTTAGGTGCAGGTTTTGCTCCCACCTTCGGTTTTTCATCCTCACTGCTGTCATCGCTGTCTGATGAAGAATTTGCCTTCTGTTTTGGAGCTACTTTTGGTGGAGGTCCCTTAACTGGGGTTTTCTGTTGAGTTTTGGGTTTCTCATCTTCACTGCTGTCACCTTTTTTGCCAGTTTAGCAGGAGGAGAATCATCATCACTATCATCACTGTCATCAGAAGACTCAGCTTTCTTAGCTGCTGGTTTTTGTGCTAATTTTTGTTTTGGTTCATCATCACTTGAATCGTCATCTGAAGACTCTTGTTTCTTTGTAGCAGGTTTGGGTTTAGCTGTGCTAACCGGTGTCTTTGGAGCAGGCTTAGATGGTTCCTCATCACTGTCATCACTATCATCAGAAGATGATGCTTTTTTAACTGGTGCCTTTGTTGGAGCTTTAGCTGGCATCTTATGCACTGCTTTAGGCTTTTCGTCTTCACTGCTATCTTCACTATCAGACGAAGACTCTTTTTTAGCTGAAGCCTTGATAGCGGGTTTCACAGGTGTGGGTGTAGGTTTTTGGAGAGCTTTCTGTGGTACTTTTTGATCCTTGTCGCTGTCATCACTGTCATCCGAGGATTCTTGTTTTTTAGCTGGTGCTGCTTTAGCTTTAGCAATAGTTGCTTGTGTTTTTGATGCTTTAGTTGGAGGTTTTGAATCCTCATCATCACTGTCATCAGAATCATCTGATGATGACTCTTGCTTCTTAACAGGTGCAGCCTTGGCAATTGGCTTGGCTGGGGTGGCTTTTGGAGTAGGTTTAGCAGGTACTTTTGGTTTTTCATCTTCACTATCATCAGAAGAAGATTCTTGTTTCTTAGCCGGTGCTGCTTTGTTAGGAGTCTTTGCAGATGTTAGTGCAGATTTCTTTGGAGGTGGTGCTTCATCCTCGCTGTCATCAGATGATGATTCTTGTTTCTTCGCTGGAGTAGCTTTAGCTTGAGGTTTAGGTGCAGGTTTTGCTCCCACCTTCGGTTTTTCATCCTCACTGCTGTCATCGCTGTCTGATGAAGAATTTGCCTTCTGTTTTGGAGCTACTTTTGGTGGAGGTCCCTTAACTGGGGTTTTCTGTTGAGTTTTGGGTTTCTCATCTTCACTGCTGTCACCTTTTTTGCCAGTTTAGCAGGAGGAGAATCATCATCACTATCATCACTGTCATCAGAAGACTCAGCTTTCTTAGCTGCTGGTTTTTGTGCTAATTTTTGTTTTGGTTCATCATCACTTGAATCGTCATCTGAAGACTCTTGTTTCTTTGTAGCAGGTTTGGGTTTAGCTGTGCTAACCGGTGTCTTTGGAGCAGGCTTAGATGGTTCCTCATCACTGTCATCACTATCATCAGAAGATGATGCTTTTTTAACTGGTGCCTTTGTTGGAGCTTTAGCTGGCATCTTATGCACTGCTTTAGGCTTTTCGTCTTCACTGCTATCTTCACTATCAGACGAAGACTCTTTTTTAGCTGAAGCCTTGATAGCGGGTTTCACAGGTGTGGGTGTAGGTTTTTGGAGAGCTTTCTGTGGTACTTTTTGATCCTTGTCGCTGTCATCACTGTCATCCGAGGATTTTTGTTTTTTAGCTGGTGCTGCTTTAGCTTTAGCAATAGTTGCTTGTGTTTTTGATGCTTTAGTTGGAGGTTTTGAATCCTCATCATCACTGTCATCAGAATCATCTGATGATGACTCTTGCTTCTTAACAGGTGCAGCCTTGGCAATTGGCTTGGCTGGGGTGGCTTTTGGAGTAGGTTTAGCAGGTACTTTTGGTTTTTCATCTTCACTATCATCAGAAGAAGATTCTTGTTTCTTAGCCGGTGCTGCTTTGTTAGGAGTCTTTGCAGATGTTAGTGCAGATTTCTTTGGAGGTGGTGCTTCATCCTCGCTGTCATCAGATGATGATTCTTGTTTCTTCGCTGGAGTAGCTTTAGCTTGAGGTTTAGGTGCAGGTTTTGCTCCCACCTTCGGTTTTTCATCCTCACTGCTGTCATCGCTGTCTGATGAAGAATTTGCCTTCTGTTTTGGAGCTACTTTTGGTGGAGGTCCCTTAACTGGGGTTTTCTGTTGAGTTTTGGGTTTCTCATCTTCACTGCTGTCACCTTTTTTGCCAGTTTAGCAGGAGGAGAATCATCATCACTATCATCACTGTCATCAGAAGACTCAGCTTTCTTAGCTGCTGGTTTTTGTGCTAATTTTTGTTTTGGTTCATCATCACTTGAATCGTCATCTGAAGACTCTTGTTTCTTTGTAGCAGGTTTGGGTTTAGCTGTGCTAACCGGTGTCTTTGGAGCAGGCTTAGATGGTTCCTTATCACTGTCATCACTATCATCAAAAGATGATGCTTTTTTAACTGGTGCCTTTGTTGGAGCTTTAGCTGGCATCTTATGCACTGCTTTAGGCTTTTCGTCTTCACTGCTATCTTCACTATCAGACGAAGACTCTTTTTTAGCTGAAGCCTTGATAGCGGGTTTCACAGGTGTGGGTGTAGGTTTTTGGAGAGCTTTCTGTGGTACTTTTTGATCCTTGTCGCTGTCATCACTGTCATCCGAGGATTCTTGTTTTTTAGCTGGTGCTGCTTTAGCTTTAGCAATAGTTGCTTGTGTTTTTGATGCTTTAGTTGGAGGTTTTGAATCCTCATCATCACTGTCATCAGAATCATCTGATGATGACTCTTG
Source organism: Charanyca ferruginea (assembly GCA_947361185.1). Taxonomy (NCBI): domain Eukaryota; kingdom Metazoa; phylum Arthropoda; class Insecta; order Lepidoptera; family Noctuidae; genus Charanyca; species Charanyca ferruginea. Next base: position 5,387,544 of record OX376080.1, read on the forward strand.
CTTCTTAACAGGTGCAGCCTTGGCAATTGGCTTGGCTGGGGTGGCTTTTGGAGTAGGTTTAGCAGGTACTTTTGGTTTTTCATCTTCACTATCATCAGAAGAAGATTCTTGTTTCTTAGCCGGTGCTGCTTTGTTAGGAGTCTTTGCAGATGTTAGTGCAGATTTCTTTGGAGGTGGTGCTTCATCCTCGCTGTCATCAGATGATGATTCTTGTTTCTTCGCTGGAGTAGCTTTAGCTTGAGGTTTAGGTGCAGGTTTTGCTCCCACCTTCGGTTTTTCATCCTCACTGCTGTCATCGCTGTCTGATGAAGAATTTGCCTTCTGTTTTGGAGCTACTTTTGGTGGAGGTCCCTTAACTGGGGTTTTCTGTTGAGTTTTGGGTTTCTCATCTTCACTGCTGTCACCTTTTTTGCCAGTTTAGCAGGAGGAGAATCATCATCACTATCATCACTGTCATCAGAAGACTCAGCTTTCTTAGCTGCTGGTTTTTGTGCTAATTTTTGTTTTGGTTCATCATCACTTGAATCGTCATCTGAAGACTCTTGTTTCTTTGTAGCAGGTTTGGGTTTAGCTGTGCTAACCGGTGTCTTTGGAGCAGGCTTAGATGGTTCCTCATCACTGTCATCACTATCATCAGAAGATGATGCTTTTTTAACTGGTGCCTTTGTTGGAGCTTTAGCTGGCATCTTATGCACTGCTTTAGGCTTTTCGTCTTCACTGCTATCTTCACTATCAGACGAAGACTCTTTTTTAGCTGAAGCCTTGATAGCGGGTTTCACAGGTGTGGGTGTAGGTTTTTGGAGAGCTTTCTGTGGTACTTTTTGATCCTTGTCGCTGTCATCACTGTCATCCGAGGATTCTTGTTTTTTAGCTGGTGCTGCTTTAGCTTTAGCAATAGTTGCTTGTGTTTTTGATGCTTTAGTTGGAGGTTTTGAATCCTCATCATCACTGTCATCAGAATCATCTGATGATGACTCTTGCTTCTTAACAGGTGCAGCCTTGGCAATTGGCTTGGCTGGGGTGGCTTTTGGAGTAGGTTTAGCAGGTACTTTTGGTTTTTCATCTTCACTATCATCAGAAGAAGATTCTTGTTTCTTAGCCGGTGCTGCTTTGTTAGGAGTCTTTGCAGATGTTAGTGCAGATTTCTTTGGAGGTGGTGCTTCATCCTCGCTGTCATCAGATGATGATTCTTGTTTCTTCGCTGGAGTAGCTTTAGCTTGAGGTTTAGGTGCAGGTTTTGCTCCCACCTTCGGTTTTTCATCCTCACTGCTGTCATCGCTGTCTGATGAAGAATTTGCCTTCTGTTTTGGAGCTACTTTTGGTGGAGGTCCCTTAACTGGGGTTTTCTGTTGAGTTTTGGGTTTCTCATCTTCACTGCTGTCACCTTTTTTGCCAGTTTAGCAGGAGGAGAATCATCATCACTATCATCACTGTCATCAGAAGACTCAGCTTTCTTAGCTGCTGGTTTTTGTGCTAATTTTTGTTTTGGTTCATCATCACTTGAATCGTCATCTGAAGACTCTTGTTTCTTTGTAGCAGGTTTGGGTTTAGCTGTGCTAACCGGTGTCTTTGGAGCAGGCTTAGATGGTTCCTCATCACTGTCATCACTATCATCAGAAGATGATGCTTTTTTAACTGGTGCCTTTGTTGGAGCTTTAGCTGGCATCTTATGCACTGCTTTAGGCTTTTCGTCTTCACTGCTATCTTCACTATCAGACGAAGACTCTTTTTTAGCTGAAGCCTTGATAGCGGGTTTCACAGGTGTGGGTGTAGGTTTTTGGAGAGCTTTCTGTGGTACTTTTTGATCCTTGTCGCTGTCATCACTGTCATCCGAGGATTTTTGTTTTTTAGCTGGTGCTGCTTTAGCTTTAGCAATAGTTGCTTGTGTTTTTGATGCTTTAGTTGGAGGTTTTGAATCCTCATCATCACTGTCATCAGAATCATCTGATGATGACTCTTGCTTCTTAACAGGTGCAGCCTTGGCAATTGGCTTGGCTGGGGTGGCTTTTGGAGTAGGTTTAGCAGGTACTTTTGGTTTTTCATCTTCACTATCATCAGAAGAAGATTCTTGTTTCTTAGCCGGTGCTGCTTTGTTAGGAGTCTTTGCAGATGTTAGTGCAGATTTCTTTGGAGGTGGTGCTTCATCCTCGCTGTCATCAGATGATGATTCTTGTTTCTTCGCTGGAGTAGCTTTAGCTTGAGGTTTAGGTGCAGGTTTTGCTCCCACCTTCGGTTTTTCATCCTCACTGCTGTCATCGCTGTCTGATGAAGAATTTGCCTTCTGTTTTGGAGCTACTTTTGGTGGAGGTCCCTTAACTGGGGTTTTCTGTTGAGTTTTGGGTTTCTCATCTTCACTGCTGTCACCTTTTTTGCCAGTTTAGCAGGAGGAGAATCATCATCACTATCATCACTGTCATCAGAAGACTCAGCTTTCTTAGCTGCTGGTTTTTGTGCTAATTTTTGTTTTGGTTCATCATCACTTGAATCGTCATCTGAAGACTCTTGTTTCTTTGTAGCAGGTTTGGGTTTAGCTGTGCTAACCGGTGTCTTTGGAGCAGGCTTAGATGGTTCCTCATCACTGTCATCACTATCATCAGAAGATGATGCTTTTTTAACTGGTGCCTTTGTTGGAGCTTTAGCTGGCATCTTATGCACTGCTTTAGGCTTTTCGTCTTCACTGCTATCTTCACTATCAGACGAAGACTCTTTTTTAGCTGAAGCCTTGATAGCGGGTTTCACAGGTGTGGGTGTAGGTTTTTGGAGAGCTTTCTATGGTACTTTTTGATCCTTGTCGCTGTCATCACTGTCATCCGAGGATTCTTGTTTTTTAGCTGGTGCTGCTTTAGCTTTAGCAATAGTTGCTTGTGTTTTTGATGCTTTAGTTGGAGGTTTTGAATCCTCATCATCACTGTCATCAGAATCATCTGATGATGACTCTTGCTTCTTAACAGGTGCAGCCTTGGCAATTGGCTTGGCTGGGGTGGCTTTTGGAGTAGGTTTAGCAGGTACTTTTGGTTTTTCATCTTCACTATCATCAGAAGAAGATTCTTGTTTCTTAGCCGGTGCTGCTTTGTTAGGAGTCTTTGCAGATGTTAGTGCAGATTTCTTTGGAGGTGGTGCTTCATCCTCGCTGTCATCAGATGATGATTCTTGTTTCTTCGCTGGAGTAGCTTTAGCTTGAGGTTTAGGTGCAGGTTTTGCTTCCACCTTCGGTTTTTCATCCTCACTGCTGTCATCGCTGTCTGATGAAGAATTTGCCTTCTGTTTTGGAGCTACTTTTGGTGGAGGTCCCTTAACTGGGGTTTTCTGTTGAGTTTTGGGTTTCTCATCTTCACTGCTGTCACCTTTTTTGCCAGTTTAGCAGGAGGAGAATCATCATCACTATCATCACTGTCATCAGAAGACTCAGCTTTCTTAGCTGCTGGTTTTTGTGCTAATTTTTGTTTTGGTTCATCATCACTTGAATCGTCATCTGAAGACTCTTGTTTCTTTGTAGCAGGTTTGGGTTTAGCTGTGCTAACCGGTGTCTTTGGAGCAGGCTTAGATGGTTCCTCATCACAGTCATCACTATCATCAGAAGATGATGCTTTTTTAACTGGTGCCTTTGTTGGAGCTTTAGCTGGCATCTTATGCACTGCTTTAGGCTTTTCGTCTTCACTGCTATAGATGATGTTAGTGCAGATTTCTTTGGAGGTGGTGCTTCATCCTCGCTGTCATCAGATGATGATTCTTGTTTCTTCGCTGGAGTAGCTTTAGCTTGAGGTTTAGGTGCAGGTTTTGCTCCCACCTTCGGTTTTTCATCCTCACTGCTGTCATCGCTGTCTGATGAAGAATTTGCCTTCTGTTTTGGAGCTACTTTTGGTGGAGGTCCCTTAACTGGGGTTTTCTGTTGAGTTATTTGCTATAACGCCGTAATCGCATACGAGCGTTTGTATGGGAAATATGACGGATTGGGCGCTCTTAAGTAAACTTCAACTATTCCCGGCGACGTGGATACTTATCTCTTTTCATGACTGTACATGTAATTCTTTGACAGTTGTTATGGTTAGTCAGAAGTCAGGAAGTCTGATAAACCGTCTTACCAAGTATGTAACTTAGCTTGGCGCCGAAAGCACATTTTTGCTTTTTTGATCTGGTGGTCAAAAGGCAAATCCAGTCCTAGTTACATTAAATATTTACAAGTTATTCAACTAACCTTGCTGTAGATATAATTCCAAACTCGCTCCATATCATTCCAGTCGGTTACAATGCCATGTTCCATGGGATATTTGATGCTGAGGAGTCCCCGATGCTCTTCAGCGCGGGGGCCCACAAACAATTCTCCTTCTAAAGCTCCAGCCATCACACGAACGTGCTTCGGTCGGCCTATACTGTGGAAGAATCAATATTGATAACTCTTTGTTCACATATCTAAAGTTATATTATAAAGAGGAACGATTTGTTTGTTTGATCGTTATGATTTAAATCAAAAACGAATGAACTGATTACAATTTTTTTTTTACCATTACATTTTGTCAATCTTTTTACTCAAGCGGCCCGTGGGTTCGGTATATGCAACGAGCCTACAACGTCTTGCGTATTCAGTATACTAATGCTAATGTCACAAATGTTTACAAATGCGCGCGATGACTGCTTTCAAAGACTGCGCGGTAGCACCAACAGCATTATGCAGTTGATTGCATTCCGCCATGAATGTCCCATACAGGCACACTGGGTGGGAATAGTGACGGGACAATTGTAATTGTTTTATTTTCTGCTTTTTACATAATGTACCTACTAACATAGATTTAAAAGAATTGTTACTAACATATTTAAATGTATTCGGTCCGAAATAAATGAATAATAATTAGAAAGCTATATAAATTATTTATTTATTAACCCTTGACTAACATAGGCTATATGTAAACAAATTAGGGATCCTTGAGAAACTTCACACAGACAAAGTTGTGGGCAAAGTGCAGTAGTAATATGGAAATTGGTAGTGTAGAACTGACAGAGCGGGAACAACGTCCAGGGGGCCTAGTATGAATTTTACAGCCTATTCGATACAATTGCTTTTGTCAATTTGTATGAAATAATTGTGTTTCCTAATGTTGCCACTAGACGAAAATACGTTAAGCCCGTCACATACGTAGCTATAATATATATTATAGCTAGCCACCACACCACACACGGTAGCTATAATATTAAAATAAATTTTCGCCCTTATTATGTCTGCGATTGTTGTTTGTTTCACATTTTTGAAATTTATATTAATACTAGCTGACCCGACAGACGTTGTCCTGTCGCTATCTACCTACTTACCTGCCTATTTACCTACCCTACACCTACCCTACACCTACCCTACGCCTACCCTACGCCTACCCTACACCTACCCTACCCCTACCCTACACCTACCCTACACCTACCCTACACCTACCCTACACCTACCCTACACCTACCCTACACCTACCCTACACCTACCCTACACCTACCCTACACCTACCCTACACCTACCCTACACCTACCCTACACCTACCCTACACCTACCCTACACCTACCCTACACCTACCCTACACCTACCCTACACCTACCCTACACCTACCCTACACCTACCCTACACCTACCCTACACCTACCCTACACCTACCCTACACCTACCCTACACCTACCCTACACCTACCCTACACCTACCCTACACCTACCCTACATTGACATGTAATAAACAAATCAGCATCTATTGAAATGATTAAGTATTCATTACACATATCGACTTTTTTTTTTATCGAGTTCTTTTTTTTTTAAGATGTATTCTGCTATTCGGGACGGAAACAAATCCAACAAATCAAAAACCATGGCAATCGGTCCAGCCGTTCGCGAGTTATAAGTGTTGTAACAAACACGACTTTCTTTTATATATATTGTAGATTCCTTGCTATATTTGTCCACATATTTAGGTGACATAATATGCCTTGATTATAGCTACGTCTGACATATCTTAATATATATTATAGCTACATCTGACGTATATTAATATATATTATAGCTACGTCTGTGACGGGCTTTAATGTGGTTGAGTATGTATAAAAAGTCGCACTTGGAACTCAGAATTGATGGTTTCCTTTTTTCAACTGTATTTTTTTTTTTTTTTTTTTATGTTTGTTACTTGATTTCTCGGGACTGGATGAACCGATTTTGATGATTCTTTTTTTATTTGGAAGCCAGTGCTTCCCGTGTGGTCCCATTTTAATTTGGTCCAGTTCTGACCATGGCATTCATGAGAAAACCGTATAAGTCTTAAATTTGCATTAAGTATGTGCGCGATTTGTTACGCGATTTCTCAGGCAAACGTAAACCGAATTTGAAAATTCTTTTTTTATAGATAGGGTATGCTTCAGGGGTGGTCCCATATAAATTTTATCGAAATTGATTCAGCACTTTTTGAAAAATCAACAAATACCCAAAAATTTTACATAGACGACGTTTTAGTTTCATCAATCTTTGTAGTAGTTAACTTTCAATCTCTTCTTAATAGATTTGAATGAGAAGGAGGTACTAAAAAGCGGAAAATAAAAAGCTTTTTACAAAAAAGACAACCGCCTTCAAAAAGTGAAAAATAACTTTAGCACAGAACACACATTGACTTTAGTTTCGGAAGTCGGTGGCAATACAAAATAACAAACAGAACAAAGCCACTGAATTTCGAAACTAAAGTCAATGTGTGTTCTGTGCTAAAGTTATTTTTCACTTTTTGAAGGCGGTTGTCTTTTTTGTAAAAAGCTTTTTCCAACTGCATGGCCAACTTATACTTTGATTTCTAAGTTTATCATATTCATCATTGGTGAAACAAAACATTGTGAGGAAACCTATACCCTGTTCACAATAAGATTAGACATTTACACAAACCTTTTTACAGTCCGTTCAACCGATTTTTACTTATATTGCGTTGGTAGTTACAAATGGCAACTGCAGTAAACATTTGTTATTGTTACCACTTTTTTGCCTCTAATGACATCCTTAAGCCTACGGAATAGAAGTCAAAATTGGTTGAAGGGACTGTAGAAAAGGTTTGTGTTTATGTCTAATCTTATTGTGAACAGGGTATAGAGTTATAATAAAAAGTCTGTAATCACCATCATCATCATCACGTGTGTGTGTGTGTGTGTGTGTCTTCTTGAGCAAGCAAGGTAATAAATGCTTGTGGCGTATATTTGTTGAGGAACTATTCAAATAAATACCATTTTAACAATAATTAGGTTTATTACTTAAAATAATCAAATTATATTTTCAACACGACGCTAATAGACAAAGTAAAGTCAGTCGATGTTCTGTTGTTCCTTCTTCAGCCAGACCATAGAGAAACATAATAAATAAAATAAATAAAAATAAATAAAAAGTTATTTATTACCTTATAAGTAGGCAGAGCAGCCGAACTGTTTGTATCGCCAGTTATAGGCCTCCTCTGTATGAGAAGAAGCCTTTGCCCTGCAGTCAGCAGTGGGATGTCATCATCATCATCATTTCAGCCGAAAGACGTCCACTGCTGGACATAGGCCTCCCCAAGGGGGGGGGGGGGGGCTTGCCATAATCGCCACACTTGGCAGGCGCATTGGCGATCGCAGTATGATTGTTACAAAGGCACAGAGAATGCTGCTGCCCATTCTCTGGTAAGTCCCTTAGTCACCTCTTACGACACCCACGGGAAGATATGGGACAGGGGACAGTGGGACAGTAATAGGTCGGTAATATTCAATGATATGAATACAAAATGACGATACTTTATTGTAAAAGTAATACTTACTAGTTTGGAAATCTGCATTTCGGTATCTGGTCGCCAGCGAAGCCGGCTTTGATCACTCCGGAGCCCTGTCGACAACCGGCAACATTAAAATTTAACACGACACTAACATTACAAGTATGGTCACGATGACTCATTTTCGCCAACTACCTACTGTATGAAATCGTGTGTATAAACAATAAAGAACCTTTAAAAGCGATCGATTATATGCCAAGAGCCAAATAAAATGGTTCTACAATCGATTTTAACAAGATTTATTGTATAAAAACTTGCTTTGTCGACTCGGTGAAAATGGTTACATGTAATGGTAATTAAATGGTATTTACATTATCGATCACGACGGGTTGGTTGACTATCACATCGTTCAGCTCCATTGTTAGCTAGATTACGAAACAAATTTATATTTTAACTTAGTTTTTTAATAATTTCACAATTTTGTGAATTCTACATTCGGTTGGTAAGTTTTTTCACGTGGCTATCGGCTGCCGGGTCGGCTGCAAAGCGTTGTGAGTGATCGATTCGAGTTCGATCCTCACTGCGGCAATAAGTTTAGATAATAATAATAATAGTTTATTGTTATGATTTCGTCGTTTAATTTTGTTTTTTTTTTAGTTTTTTACTTTGTCTCATTAATTCGTACGCATTATTGATAAAAATCTATCAACAGTGCCATCTCTATATATTAACGTCGAGTCACACTTTTGGTTGAAGTGGTTGATAAAAATATAGATGTCGCGCTACTCTGTTTGATAGAATTAATTTAAACTACACGGAATAAGGCTTAAAATCGTATAATTCACTCTCGCAGTGATCACGTCATCACCATCGGCTTGGATTGGACAGCTACGGTTAGTCAGTTACTCAGCTATTGGAGCGTAGTGGTTTTATACTCTGTGTTGGCTACTCGCTGTGTCGAAAGCTTGTCGGTATTCTAGCTACTAGCTACTCCAGTAGCCAATAGCTAGCTGTTGTGTCGACGGATACCGTAGCCGTGGCTATTTTTTGAATAGCCGGTATTTAGCTAGTTATTAGAATAGCTACCCATCTCTAGCCACGGTAGCCGATAGCCACGGTAGCTGAGGGCTGAGAGTAGCTGCCGACTGCCGCGTAGCCAGTAGCCATCCGTACCGACCGTAGCTACTAACTAGCTAGCTATCCGGTAACCAATCGAACGTACCCGTCCAATCCGAGGCGATGGTTATGATGACGCGATCACTGCGAATGAGACCGAGAGATCGCGAGTGCGATTGCGAACTTTATTCACATCCCACTTCTCTTTCTCTTAATCGTCGTATCAATGTAGATTAGAGAGAGAAGGAATATTCTTTCTTAGCCAGTTCGTCATTTCATTTAGTATTTTGAGTAGGTATAGTAGGTATGTTAATAATACGAATTAAGATAGGTTGAATTAGGCACGAATGTAAGTTATGTGACTTTTACGCCCTTGACATAAGGTTTAATTTGGAATTATTGACTCGCCTTCGTAACTTAACAATTAACAACTTTATTTAGTTAGATTTAATTAGAGGAAAAGGATACAAATATTTGATAGTATTGTACCTAACAATTAGGTATTTGATTTTTATTTTAATGAAAAAAAAATCTTTCAAAGAACGAAAAGAAAAGTAGGTACCTTAGAAAAACTTTGTAGGTATTCACGAGAAAGTTATATTAGAGAGATATATGATAGATTATAATATAAAAATGCTCAGATTATGAAACAAAAGACAGATAGACCGTTCGGAACACTGAGAGTGAAGCCACAAAAGCAAATACAAATTCGAAAACTAATAGGTAGGTACCTAAAATTCGCTTCACGCTGTAGGTACTGACACTCGAGTCAGTGTACAGCACGAAATTGTTACAAAAAACAAAGGTAGGTACTAATACAATTAAAAAAACTTGAGAGGTGTCAAGGGACACCCGGATGGAACGAAGTTCCTTTCGATTAATTAGTGAAGGAATTTATTGTAATAAAATGTTATTTTTTTAAGTTATAAATATTTTTTTTATTATTAACAATTAATATAATGTTATATAAACTTAATCAGTAGGCTCAATTTTCGTTTATCTGGAGATGCTGCAAAATACCATACCGGAGTTGTTAGAGGATGTGCCTCTGGCATACTTACGCGGCATGTTCTATCAGCATGATGGATGTCCCGCTCATTATGCTACTTCAGTGCGTGCGCATTTAAATAGTGAGTTTGGTGAGCGGTGGATAGGTCGTGGTGGCCCAGTGCCTTGGCCCGCAAGGAGCCCTGACTTGACACCGCTGGATTTTTATTTGTGGTCCGAGATTAAAAGGCTCGTTTATACCCAGGAGTATACTACTCGAGATGACTTAAGAAGTGCGATAGTGAACGCTTTTAATATTGTGAAAAGTGACAGAGACACATTAATAAAATTAAAAGACAATTTAATTAAACGTGCCCGTTTATGTAAGTATCGAGCGAAATGGATCGAATCGAGCGAATGAATTCGATACAGGGAAGGTAAGTTTTTTAATTAAGCCAAAGTTGATTAAAACTGTGTTTGTGAATAGCTCTAATTTATTTAAATAGGTTACCTATAGCACCTATAGGTACCTACGCCTGCCTGCCTTTCTTTTTCTAGCAAAAGAGTACCTACTCACTTACCTACTTACAACTACAAATAATTCGCCAATGATAAAAGTAAGTAGGTACCACTACCTACCTAGGTACCCACCTAAGCTCCCACTGGCTTAATTTAAACCAAAACATTTTAATCAAATCAAAATAAAATATTATTGTCGCTAGTAAAACCTAGAGAAAAGTACTCTGTGACCTAGAGCGATAAGGTGCAGTGGTTACCTACTGACGACCGCGACCGATAGAAAGCTCATGATTACCAAACCCAAACTTTCAATAGGTACCTACTAAACAAAACATAGAAGTAGGTACAGTAACTACCTACCTACCTAACCTACGTATTCTATGGCTTAATTATCGACTTAAAATTTACACTCGTTTTCACAATCCACACAGTCTCACAGTGAAAGGTGGACTTATCTCGTAGGTCGTTATCATCGGAATTATCACGCAATGATAATTCCGATGTCATTGAGGTAGGTACCGCCACTATTTGAGCGAATAAACTTAGGTACTAAACATATCGCCGTAGGTACCTAGTTCAAAGAGTTCGCCGCGCCGCCTTTAAATACATAAACATATTCTACGAAAAGCGAATTCGGACTTTATTTTGTAAACGTAAACGGTTAAAAATTGAAATTTTACCAAAAAAGGTATGATAAAATTATTCTGAGAAACGTATAGGCTGGTGCCCGACCGGACAATAGGAGCTATGTGCAACCGAATTTCACGGTTAATGTGTAAAAATAAGGTTTTAATTCTCTCCAATATTTTCATAGAAAAGCCGCCATTCAACTAATAATGAACTCTATTTGACAGTTCCAACGATTCAATTTAGCTTACTATAGCAAAAAGTGTCGTGACAACTTTTCGTACGAAGTTCCTTATCGCGCGTTCACAACGCGCGATAAGGAACTTCGTTCCAAAAATTCAAAAGCGAATACAATCACGAGATTGTAGGTATTCGTTATTGAATTTGTATTTGCTTTTGTTGCTTCACTCGCAGTGTTCTGCACGGTCTATCTGCCTTTTGTTTGATAACCTGTGTAAAAATGAAATGAATAGCAGAAATGTGTGTAAGCGTAACCGCATAAACTTCCGAACGACTGCACCAAATTGGATAGGTAGGTAGGTAATTCTTTTTTTTGTGCTTGTTGTCAGGACAAGGTACTACTTAATAGGTATATAGGTACTTAATATAAGTAATAAAATTGTAGGTAGGTAAGGGTAGAAAAGAATAGAATACCTATTCATTCATTTATTTGCTTATAATGTAGGTATTTGAATAAAGAATAAGGTGAATACAATAGGTATGTAATGTACCTACCTAATATTAAAGAATCCTTGTTTATTCTTGTAGGTAAGTAGGTTAAATAGGTAGGTAGTAGGCAAGAAGCTTATAGGAAAAGTGGAGGCAACACTCTGAACAACTAAGTGAACCCAACTGTGGGCAGACGCTCTCTTTCTGAATGCATACATAAGATAAAGAAAACACATATCACTGTCTCGTTCTTATGTATGCATTCAGAAAGAGAGCGTCTGCCCACAGTTGGTTTCACTTACGTATTTAGAGTGTTGCCTCCACTTTCACTTATAAGCTTCTTGGTAGTAGGTAACTAGGTACTGAAATATGCGTCACGCGACCATCGACCACTAATAAAGAACTAGATACCTACACAATCCCATACAAAAATTTACTCTAAACTGTCTCCGATTGTGTTTAGGTATTCTAATAGAAGTAAATACTAAATATCCATTAATGTAAATTAAACCATAACTGCCACACTTAAAAAGTATAAAGTTGTATTCACAATTTACAAAGCCCACCGGTCAACATACATCAAAACAAATTCAACCTTACACGCATGTTTTATAGTCAGAATTACAAAGTGCCAAAAAAAAGCAGTTAAATTTTATGATCGAGGCTCGCCGCTAGAAACAGTTGAAGTTTACTTAGAAACCGATAGGTTTTTATGAATAAAATAAAATACAATTTATAGAGGATAAACAGTTCAATGATTTAATAAAATTTCATTTGAAAGCCCCCATTGGTTTCTAAGAAATCTTCAACTATTCCCGACGACATGGATACTTATCTCTTTTGCGTACTGTACAAGAAATGAGTGTGGAGTCGAACTGTCCAATATTTTATTTTACACTGTACTATTAATGATCTGTTTTATTCTATGAGGTAGGTATATTGTGTGTAATGATTATAATTTACCTAAATGTAAATTTGTTGTCGGATAGGGCACGCCATTTATTTATTAATGAAACTAATATAAACTGTCATAATTATGTAGGTACTATTATTAGGTATATTGTTATGTATTATTTTGAATTGGGCCAACTGACTGACTCAATCGAGCGAGAGCTTCGTAAGTGAATTATCAATTATACGATTTTAAACCTATTTCCCCCTCGTTTAGGTTAAAATTGATTCCATCAACGGGAGCAGCGCGTCATCTATATTTATTAAACAACATCAACAAAGTGTGACTCGACAAAGAAAGGTAGAGATGACGCTATTGACAGATTGTATACTATGTTTTTTAATGAAATAAAACATTTTTTTAAAGAATGTAATTGCTTAAAATGAAAATAAAAACATGAAAACACAACAATAAACTTTTTATTATTGAATTCTCAATTAAATACGAAAAAAAAAACCATTAACGGGAGCAGCGCGCCATCTTTATTTTTATTAAACATCATCAACAAAGTGTGAATCGATATAGAACGGTAGAGATGGCGCTGTTGGCAGATTTGATTTTTGTTATTAGTAAATAATATTGTATTTTAGGGTATGTCATTGCTTAAAATAAAAAGAGCACTAAAACACAACTATATTTTATTAACAACATCATAAAAAGTGAGACTCAACAATAAACAGAGAGAGAAGGCGCTGTTGATAGATTTATATCATTTAGGTATCAATAAAAATGCGTACCAATTAAAAGGAAAAATGTTAATACTTTTCAAAAAAATAAAACAAAAAAAACTTGAGAGGTGTCAAGGGACACCCGGATGGAACGTAGTTCTTTTCGATTAATTAGTGAAGGAATTGTAATAAAATTTTATTTTTTTTAAGTTATAATAATATTTTTTTTATTATTAACAAATATAATGTAATTAAAAGACAATTTAATTAAACGTGCCCGTTTATGTATCGAGCGAAATGGACTCCATATTGAGCAGTTGCTTCGATACAGGGAAGTGTAAATTTTATACCTAATAGGTAAGTTTTTTAATTAAGCCAAAGTTGATTAAAACTGTGTTTGTGAATAGCTCTAATTTATTTAAATAGGTTACCTATAGCACCTATAGGTACCTACGCCTGCCTGCCTTTCTTTTTCTAGCAAAAGAGTACCTACTCACTTACCTACTTACAACTACAAATAATTCGCCAATGATAAAAGTAAGTAGGTACCACTACCTACCTAGGTACCCACCTAAGCTCCCACTGGCTTAATTTAAACCAAAACATTTTAATCAAATCAAAATAAAATATTATTGTCGCTAGTAAAACCTAGAGAAAAGTACTCTGTGACCTAGAGCGATAAGGTGCAGTGGTTACCTACTGACGACCGCGACCGATAGAAAGCTCATGATTACCAAACCCAAACTTTCAATAGGTACCTACTAAACAAAACATAGAAGTAGGTACAGTAACTACCTACCTACCTAACCTACGTATTCTATGGCTTAATTATCGACTTAAAATTTACACTCGTTTTCACAATCCACACAGTCTCACAGTGAAAGGTGGATCAGGGTCTCCAGATTGGGGGTTTTTTTCCCCATTTTGGGGAAAAATAAAAATTTTGGGGAACGTTTGGGGAAATGAAAACTGTGGGGAAAATTCTGGGGAACACATTATTTCTTGGCGTAAATTTGGGGAAAAGCTGAAACAAACTTCTAATACAGACGTTCCATAGATTAAAAATATAATATACCAAAATATAAGTTCGTAACCAACATTTTGTGGCTACCGTTTTCTAATGCGAGTGTTGAGAGAGCTTTCTCACTTTCTCAGTAATGAAATTGGTTAAAAATAAACTCCGAAATAAAATGTTAAATAAAACAGCTGATAACGTTATTCGGTTCCGGCACGATCTTCAAAATGGTGGGTGCGTTAAATTGCTGCCGACAAAAAATATGCAAAGAAAATTAAATCAGAAGAAGTAGCTGTATACAAGATCACGAAATGTGGACAGCGATGAAGTTCAAGAATTATGGGATGTACTGAATGGTAGATGACTGTATGAATAAATGGCAAAGATAAATATTAAATAAGTTTAATGAATTATTGGTGTGTGTGTGAATAACAGTATTTTACTTAGCTTGCCAAATTAATAATAAAGTATAAGGACAATAAAATTCATGTTACCTATCATAATTTGGTTGTTTCTAGGTACAAAATTAATTTGGGGGAAAATTGTACCAAATAGTATCTTTTTGGGGAAAAATAAAATCAGTTCTGGGGAAATTTCACATTCATGACCTGGAGACCCTGAGGTGGATTTATCTCGTAGGTCGTTGCCACTATTTGAGCGAATAAACTTAGGTACTAAACATATCGCCGTAGGTACCTAGTTCAAAGAGTTCGCCGCGCCGCCTTTAAATACATAAACATATTCTACGAAAAGCGAATTCGGACTTTATTTTGTAAACGTAAACGGTTAAAAATTGAAATTTTACCAAACTAGGTATGATAAAATTATTCTGAGAAACGTATAGGCTGGTGCCCGACCGGACAATAGGAGCTATGTGCAACCGAATTTCACGGTTAATGTGTAAAAATAAGGTTTTAATTCGCTCCAATATTTTCATAGAAAAGCCGCCATTCAACAAATAATGAACTCTATTTGACAGTTCCAACGATTCAATTTTTCTGTTCGAATTGTCTGCGTTTGTGAAGTAATAAAAATAGCAAAAATAAGGTTTTAATTCGCTCCAATATTTTCATAGAAAAGCCACCATTCAACTAATAATGAACTCTATTTGACAGTTCCAACGATTCAATTTAGCTTATTGCAGGAGTGTCATCTACCCGAGTCGAGAAGGATGGGGTCGGCGAGAGGTGTCTTGTGGTGTTCCACAGGGGTCAGTACTGGGGCCGCCCCTGTGGAACATCGGATACGACTGGGTGTTGCGTGGTACGCTCCTCCATGGTGTTGACATCACCTGCTACGCCGATGACACGCTGGTGACAGCGCGGGGGAGTACGTACCAAGACGCAGCACAACTGGCGACAGAAGGGGTTGCGCGGGTTGTTGCGAGAATCCGGCGGTTGGGTCTTGAGGTGGCCCTGAACAAATCTGAGGCCCTTTGTTTCCATAGGGCCCGGCGTGCGCCACCTCCAGGATCCAACTTAATCGTAGGAGGTGTTACCATCGCTGTCGGGTCGACGATGAAGTACCTGGGACTCGTCCTCGACAGTCGATGGAACTTTGCCCCGCACTTTCGGCAGTTGGCCCCAAAATTATTGGGCGCCGCGGGTGCCTTGTCGCGGTTGCTGCCCAATCTGAGGGGGCCCGACACGTCCTGCCGGAAATTGTACATGGGTATCGTGCGGTCAATGGCGCTCTACGGGGCGCCTGTGTGGGCAAACAACCTGACGGCCCGCAACATTGCAATCTTGCGAAGACCGCAGAGGGCGATGGCCGTCAGGATTATTCGAGGGTACCGCACGATCTCATTCGAGGGGGCCACCCTATTAGCTGGATCCCCGCCTTGGGACCTGGAGGCGAGAGCACTCGCGTCACTATATCAGTGGCGCGGGGAGGCGCAAGAGGGCGACGGAAGACCCCTGCCCCGTGTTATCGAGGCACGGCGGTCTGAGCTCCACCGGGCCCTGAGGGCGGAATGGGCGACGCGACTCGCGCAACCCACTGCGGGGCACGCCGTTATAGCGGCGGTAAGACCAGTCATGGAGGCGTGGATCGAGAGGCGGCATGGCGCCCTCAGCTTCCGGCTGACGCAGGTACTTTCTGGCCACGGCTGTTTTGGGAAGTACCTGTGTCGTATAGGTCGGGAGCAGACACCGGTGTGTCACCACTGTGCTGCCTGCCCGGAGGATACGGCGCAGCACACGTTGGAGGTGTGCCCAGCCTGGGCAGGGCTGCGCCGCGACCTCGTTGCGGCATTAGGCGGGAGCGATCTTTCGCTCCCGGCCGTCGTTCAATCGATGGTCGAGAGCGAAAGTGCATGGGACGGGGTTGCCTCCTTTTGTGAGGAGGTCATGTCTGCAAAGGAGGCAGCCGAGCGGGAGAGAGAAGCCGTATCCTCTCTCCCCTCCCGCAGAAGACGCACCGGGCGCCCGAGAAGGGCGCAAAACGATCTGCGACCTCCATGAGAGGTGGCCTGCGGGCGGCGGACCAGGGGCGTTCGTCGTCCGACCAGATAGGCCCGAGTTGGCGGCGCAGTGTTCCACGCGCGCCACTCGAGAGTGGGTGC
Source organism: Charanyca ferruginea (assembly GCA_947361185.1). Lineage (NCBI taxonomy): Eukaryota > Metazoa > Arthropoda > Insecta > Lepidoptera > Noctuidae > Charanyca > Charanyca ferruginea. The sequence continues at coordinate 5,404,391 of OX376080.1, forward strand.
GGCCGCTATGGAAATGGCCGCACGGGGAGGTGGGACCTGCTGACGAACAGCAGATCATGGCCTGTCGGGGGAGCGGTGAATGCTTATGCGAATCCCGCACCCCCGGCCATAGGCAGAGGTGGAACACCGCGGTGGTTTTAGCCGGTAAGAGTCCGGCATGCCCCTCCGTCACCCCCACGACGGAGGAAGTCCATGAGGATTTCCACCGCGTAAAAAAAAAAAAAAAAAAAAAAAAAAAAGGTGCCCGACCGGACAATAGGAGCTATGTGCAACCGAATTTCACGGTTAATGTGTAAAAATAAGGTTTTAATTCGCTCCAATATTTTCATAGAAAAACCGCCATTCAACTAATAATGAACTCTATTTGACAGTTCCAACGATTCAATTTTTCTGTTCGAATTGTCTGCGTTTGTGAAGTAATAAAAATAGCAAAAAAGTGTCGTGACAACTTTTCGTAAGAATTTTTTCCGTCTAGCCCCCTTTTACAACGCGCGATAAGGAACTTCGTTCCAATAAAAATAAAATCATAACCATTAACTTATATTATTATCTAACTAAAGTTATTGCCGTGGTGAGGATCGAACTCGAATCGATAGCTAGTCTAGCTACAGTAGCTAGCTACGCCGCACCGTTGCCCGTTAGCACTAGTCGGTTGGTGAGCCAGCTACTCAATAGCCAAAATAGCCAAATAGCTGGCTAGCTAGCTGGCTATTATACCACTAGTAACCGGCTAGCTACGTTATTGAAATTTCGGCTAGTTACCCATCTCTTAATTGGCGGTAGACTTACTTTGGTAGCCATCTTGTCTTGAATGTCAAACAAACAAATGTCATTGTCATTGTCTCCAACCGTCGCCTGAGCGGAGGTCGCCATTGTCAACTCCGGCTTTCCCGATGTTGATGCGTTTGTCGATTTTTTCAGTTATTTCTGTTAAAATTGTTATTTTTGTTACTTGTTACTGTTATTTCTTTTTGTTAAGTTTGTTTTTATTTTATAATATTGTTATCAGTTCGTTTTTCGTTGTACATTTTTGTTGTTTTGTTTTAACATGAGTGAACTTCGAAGAAGATACTGTATTTTTGGCTGTGATAATTTAGCTACGTGTGTAATTAATATATCCAAAATGTCATCTTCCTACCCCTTTCTAGCCATACCATCTAGTAATGGATAATATTTATTCCTCGGAGTGAATTGATTCACTTATTCCGTCTCCGACTCCGGATATGATACCCCTTATTTATTCCTCACTTGGTTCTTGGAATAATTTCCGTCGAGCAAAAGGTATTGAAGAGCAAGACGGCAGTTACATTCAGTCATTCACTCCAGAATAAATAATTCTTCGGTGACCATTAGGATTTGAAGGAATAAATAAGCTTATCGTGTCCGGCACTGGTTCTGATTCCTTTGATTCAGTACCTCCGGAGTTAGACTCCACTATTAACATCTTTCATAAAATAGAATATACAACCTTACGTTTTATTACAAGATAGTTTTCGTTAATATTGAATTTTGTACCATTTTCAGTTACACACGGGGTACCCCTTCACCGGTTCCCGAATACGGAGAAGCGCCCTGATATGTATGCCGCTTGGATTGCGGTTGTTGGTGGCAAACTTGTAGAAACTGATTCTAAGAAGATTTACAAGAACAAAAGAATTTGTGATCACCATTTTGACCCTAAATTCAAGACAACAGGAGGTCGTCTTCAACAAGTTAATTTGAATCGTAAGTAGAATAAAATTGGAAAGAAAACTTTTTTTATAACAATAAAGGAAAAAAAGTAATTCAACTTTTGCAATAACACCTACAATGAGTTAAGTATGAAGTGAGCATAAAATCTCAATGTTTATGCTGATATTGCAATGTTATGTTACAGGCACACCTCGGACACTTCATACAAAACTTGCAAAATAATTACCTATTACTACTACAAAACCAAATGACGTCTGTACAGTGTACACGTGCAAATGTGTGCGTGAATTTTAGTAGGGTTGAATCAGTTGGATGTCGTGGCGTACAAAATGGCGCGAAAAGTGAACCGTGCGTCGGGTGAACCGAACGACGACGGAACTACCCGAACGTTTCGAGCATTATTATGAAGTGATCTTGTCCGAGCATTCAATTATTTATTTCTTAAAGAAATAAAATAAATGAAATTTGATTTTGAATACTCGGATTTGTAATGACATAAAAGTAATATTATAATATTTATTATGTAAAGAGGTTTATTTATTCATCAATAATGGTAAATTAAGGTACCTACCTACCTAATTACAAAATATGGAATTCACGATCGCCCCGTACCATTACGCAGCAACGCAATATTTTTTTTTTTTCATTTATTTCGGAACCAGTCCATGTCCATACATGTTAAGTTCAAAAGTATTAAAAATAAAAATTAAGAATTAATTAAAATATTACAATAATAATAATTACAATGGGGCGACGCGACAAGGTTAGTGCGTAGGGTACTACTTTTCAATTCCAAGAATGAATAGAACGTGAAAGAAAGGGACATAAGTACATAACTAAGACAATAAAGAGAGAGAGCAATATTAATAGCTGTTAATGTTGGTGTGTTATTATTACGGAAGTTTTAATTGTATTATTATAAAACGACGAAAACTTGGAAAATAAATGAATCATCGAGATTAAAACTAATAAATAAAACTTAAAACAAAATAAATCGCAAAATTGTGTGTTTGTGCCAGCAGTACCTACAGCGCTGCAGTTCTTACGATTTTGAGCGCCCTGGCTAAAGAGTCGGCGGTTAGCCCCTCCTAGTGCGGGGTGAGGGTGCGGTGTCTGATATAGCGCGGGGAAGGGAGTGTCCCTTCTGTACGTAGTACTATTAAGTATTCTGTGGTTACAGGTGTCCAGCAGTCAATCAGTACTTTTGTGGAGACAGACCATAACTACTGTCGTCCTAAAAGGCAATCTGGTCAGGTCAGACCTCTGGTTGATATCACCACCACTTGCCTGGATCGAATTCGAATCTGATGGAACTGGTTCAACCTGAACATCTACCTGGTCCATCTAGATCTGAACCTTTAAGTGCTGTTGATTCTATCTATCTACCTCAACTACTTGTTTGACAACAAATGAAGAGTGCCATGAACAAACACCACTGACTAAATTTGATGCAGGTACTTTGTTATTTTTCATAACTATTATTATAAATGTCAACTGGTATAAATGTCCATACATATTTTGCGTACATGATCCCTTTTCCCAGCTGTGATATGCTCATAACTGATAATAATAATAATGTTTACAAATTAGGTGTTTTTATTATGACATTGCAATGATCCCATGTATGAATGTATGTCGTAGGTTATCTATACTTAATATTATAAAGCTGAAGAGTTTGTTTGTTTGAACTAGCTTATGTCAGGAACTACTGGTGCGAATTGAATAATTATTTTTGTATTCTATTGCCCATTCATCAAGGAAGACTATAGGCTATAAACCGTCACGCTATGACCAGTAGGAGCATCAATGAAAAATGTTGCAAAAACAGCATAAAATATCTCTTTTAATAGCTTACGTTTCGTGCGCTGCTTAAACGGTTAAAGTTACGCCAAAATCATATATGACAAAATAAATTGTTCCCCTTTAAAAGTAAAAAAAAAGTCCATGACAGCATAATGTCTTTTTTTTAAGGTTGACTCACATTTTTTATAGGAATCCAATTTGTTCTAAAATAATGCAATATATGCATAGGTGTTATATGTATAAACATGATATCAATCCATATCCAAATAAATACTCATCACAAGTATTCAATTTTAAACAAAATTGCCCTTGACATCATTTGATTTCGTTGAATATCTTAGGAGATATCATAGACTTTTTTATTGGGTATTGTTTCGCTAATTCTTTCGGTGGTTTTTCTTTCTTTGCCATTTTTAAAACTACCTAACATATATTTATAAAAAATGTAATTTACCTAGGTGTCATCAAGCGTTGAACGTTCTTAGCGTTTGACCTTACAAATTTCCCGAACTTTGGGGAATCACGAACGGGAATCCATCGCTAAACACTTCCAACGTTTGACCTCACAGAATTCCCAAAGTTTGGTGAACCGTGAACAGGATTCAAGCGTCAGCGCTTGATTTTGTTCCCACCGATTAGCTCAGGAAAAACGAACGTTAAAAGAATTAGCGATTAAATATCCTGTACGCAGAAGTACTTTAAAATACCTACTACAAAAATACTACTAAGTTATACACCCACGCACCCACATTACAATACCCACATTTTACAAGAATAGTATAGTACTCCAGTACTTTTACCCAGCCTTCCTTTATTATTCCGGTTACCGTGCCATTTTTTGGGGTTCCGTACCCAAAGGGTAAAAACGGGACCCTATTACTAAGTCTCCACTGTCCGTCTGTCTGTCTGTTTCACCAGGCTGTATCTCATGAACCGTGATTAATGTGCAGTTGAAACTTTCACAGATGATGTATTTCTGTCGCTGCTATAACAACAAATACAAAAAACAATAAAATAAATATTTAAGGGGGGCTCCCATACAACAAACGTGATTTTTTGCTCGATGTCTAATGTTGTATCTAGATAATGGTATGGAACCCTTAAAAATAAAAAGGTTACAATACTTAAAATGGTAACATTATAGTTGAGTAACCTCTCTTTGTGTGTGATGAAGGTGTGCGTGAATGAGTGTGAGAGGCTGTGTAAGATTAATGATGATGAGAATTAATGATGGATCATTCTTAACGTAGGTATCATGACTCTCCATTAAAGAGAAATATGAAAAGATTATCTAATCTATTGGAAGATGAAGATATACATCACTGACAATAAAACCATGACACTTATTATTTACTTGCATGTGTATCTACGTTCAAAAGATTTAACAGTAATAAATGTATTAAATGTTGTTCAAAATATGTATTAGTTTATAGTTACTGTTTTTATGTTTATATATGTATTGTGTTATATGGGCCTTAGCTGCCTGAAATAAAGGATAAATAATAATAATAATACTCTGTAGTAATCATTTATTTTGTGAACCAATGTTCACAACACATTAAATTAATTTGAATACTGCGAATAGGGGGCAGGCCTAGTATTAAAGCAAATTAGTTTAATATTTTAAATTTAAACTTTCAGATAAAACCTTCGACTGTCTGCTGAAAACGACTGAAACCAAATATGCCAGAAAAAAAAGACAAATGCAAAATGAAGTAAGGAGATTGCGTCAAAAAGTAAAAACTTACAAGTTGCGCCTTCAGCAAGTTCAAAAGAAAACCGCCAACACGAATTTTGAAAAGTTAGCTCAAAACATGTCCGAGTCAGCTAAATTATTTACGCGAATGCAATGTATAGAAGGACTGAAAAAAAAAGGGACGTAGATTCACGCTAGAAGAAAAGATTTTATCCCTATCGATTTTTTAAAAAAGCCCTAAAGCATACAAATTAATGTGCAAGCGTTTTACATTGCCATCTAAAAAAGTCCTGAAGTCGTTGCTTGCTCAAGTGAAGTTGTCTCCAGGCATCAATGAGAAAATTTTTAAAGAGTTAAAGATCACAGTGTCGAAAATGTTGCAACAAGATCGTCTGTGTACATTAATATTTGATGAAATGTCCATTGCTCCCCAAATTCATTACAATGTGTATACAGACGATCTTGTAGGTTTTGAAAACTATGGTAATTGGACGTAGTTATGCAAAAAGGATCCAATCCACACTTCTTCCAAAATTGAGTTATATATACCAAATGCATTCTCAGGGTGATATCTTTAATATCAAAAAAGATCCTTGTGACAAAATACAACTTTAGATGTAAATACAACTAAGTACCTACTCGATACCAAGCCACATCTATGGGCAACATCAGATATTAACTTCTAACTCAAAACGAACTTCATGTGGATTATATCCTTTTTGCATAACCACGTCCAATTGTAAGACGCACAATTTTGCTAATCATGTCCTGGTGTTCATGGTCAAAGGGGTACGAAAAAATTACAAACAACCAGTAGCTTACTACTTTACGCAAACCTTAAAAAAATCGCAACTTAAAGAAATGTTAGTAGATGTTATAACTAATGTACAAGCTCCTGGTCTAAAGATAATCGCAACTGTCTGTGACCAAAGTTCGACAAATGTATGCACGATAAATAGCTTAATCTCCGAAGCCAAAACTGCCTATTTCCAAGCAGGAAAACAATGGCGAAAGGAAATAATATTGATTAATAATCATGAAATAATCCCACTGTATGATGTTCCCCATCTGCTAAAAGGAATTCGAAATAATTTGTTAAATAAAGAAATGCAGTATATGCACGACAATATGTTAAAAATAATAAAGTGGGAATACTTTCAGCGGGTTTTTGAAGCCGACAGGTCGCATGGAGAGTTGCGTATTCTGCCCAAGTTGACTAATGAACACATTGATCCCACAAAAATAAAAAAAATGAGGGTGAAGAATGCGGCTCAAGTATTAAGCCATAGCATGGCAGTGGCTACAGAACATTTAGCTGCAAGAGGAGATATACCCTCAGAATGTCGTGATCTAATACCATTTGTATTATTAATTGACAAATTATTTGACACATTTAATGCATCAACTTTTTCCCCACCAAATGGTAAAATTTACAGAGCTGCTTTAAAACGAAACTCTCCTCATCACATTTTATGGCAAGACGCACTAAAGATATTAAAAACCGCCAAATTTATGGTGAAAAAAAGTGATAAGGAGAATATCCAAAAGTCTGTACCAACTTTAAATAATTTGATTAGAACAATAGAAGGTTTCAAATCGCTATGGCAATTGTTATCAAAAAAATATTCCTTTGACGCAATGTTGACACGTAATTTTAACCAAGACCCACTCGAAAATTTCTTTGGAAGTGTTCGAAATTTAGGTGCTCGCAATGTAATGCCTAATTGCGTGGGATTTGAGGGAGCATTTAAGACTTTATTACTAAATAATTTCAGCAGTAATCACTCAATAAACTCTAATTGCGAAGAGGATTCAAATAAATGCTTACAGTCACTGTCCTTTTTCCTCAAAAATAAAGAAAATAATAATGCTCCCTTGCAATCTCAAGGTATTGTAATTGATCAGCCCCTGAATGTTATGCAAAATACAAGAAATACCTATTTCAGATTCAGGGGCTGATCAAAGAACTTATGTTTGTGGGTGGGCCTTGACAAAATGTTTACAAAAAGTCGTCAAAGGATGTAAAAATTGTAAAAGCAAGCTACTAGGTAATTCGGACAATGAAATGTACAAATACATACGTGCCAAAGAATATTGTAAAAATAAGCAGTGGCTTTGTTATCCCTCTGACTGCCTAGTAGCTTGTTTTCAGGAGATACAAGAAACAACTGTTGCATTTTTAAATAATGAATGCCATCAAAAAAATATCAAAGAAAGAATAAAAACCTTCATTGAATTATTTATAGATTTTACTTTTATCAATTGTGAAATTCATAAAGACAAAGTAAAACAATGTTTTCTTGATACATCTATTAATATAATTATTTATAGTTGGTGCAGATCAATCAATAAAATACTGGAAGGGAAAATCACCTACGAAGGTGAAGATATTACAAAAAAAGCAGCTCAAATATATTATAATAAATATAAAACAAATAAATATTAGTGAAAAATTGATAAACTTCAATAAATTAACATTATTCTGAATTAATACAAGTGTTTTTTTTAGTAATTAGGTCAAAACCTTTAAATCAGCCTCTCACTCGACAGATTATCCTGATTCCTGGTTTCTCATTTTTATTTATTACGTTTGTCTTTAACAGCGTAGCAAATGTACTTTATAATTTCTGAGAAAAATACCAGGATAAAAAACTGAGTGAGATGGCTGTAAAATTGAACCCTATATGAATATGAAAATGAGGTTACAGCAGGTAGTAATGCATGCCTATAGCTATGTATATACATACATAGCTCTAAGCATGCATTACTAAGCTTTAGTTCAACCACCAAACGTCAAGGTGGCAGCACTTTCCGTACATGCAAAGAAGATGTTCGGAAAATATATGGAGCCTGGGCCAGCACTATGTACACCATTATGTAAATATGGCTACACATTATAGAAATCGTTTTATTATGGTAATTGTGTATAATTTTTACTTCGTTTTAGTGTAAAAACAAATTAACTCGGCCAAGGAGAGCAACACAACATATAAATATGGCGGATCAGTATTATGCCAAATTACATTTTGATAAATTTTGATTTGACTGACAAGTCACAAGACAAGACAATGACATTTGAATGTTTAATGTGTCTACTGTCTACTGCGAAAAACGCATAAATAATTAAAAAAATACTTGGGTTTTGAGATATAATAATAAAATAGTACTAGGTACAGGATATTCTACTTGATCAAAAAAATCTTATATAACCTATTCGAGCAGCTAGAGATTGGTTACCGGTGTCAAAAGGAGCAAACAAACAAGACTTGAACGCTATTAGGTTTATCAAACCGTGTCCTTGCTGCTGATCAATATATATATTCTGGACTTCGAAGATTCATAGAATAGTGAGCTGTGCAGTACCAGAAAACGTAAAAAGTTATTGTAAAAGTAGTATCTACACAGTAACAGCTGGGAAGACACCAATTGCTCTATTCCAACTAGACAGTAACTATTTTCAATCAAGTTCATGGTATTTACTTTCTAATATTAGCGACTTGTAAGAGGATGAGACATCAGTCATGTGAGGAATATAAATAAAACAACTTGTTATGATTTGTGATTTTATTTTATTCATTTTTTACATCACCCCTTATTAATATTCCATCCAGGAATGACGCTGGTGCTTCTATGCTCTTTTGGCACCCAACCCAAATACCACACAATGACCCACAGTCCGTTTTCCGTCAACTACTACTTGATTCTTCAGATTTTAATATAATTTTTCTTAAATATTCCAGTACTCTATTTCGTTCTAAATTGGTACAAGCTGGCACAAAACACTGACAACTGGTCTGTGTTGTATGTGAAAAAAATCAAGTGTTATTGATGCACTTGGTGGCTGGACATCAAGTTGCGCTTCTTCTTCCATTCTTATATTGTCTTGCACACGTCTCCAGCAGTAGGAACAAAGAAGCACATTTTCTGGTAACTGAAACAATAAAATAATTTAGTTATAGTGGCAACAGAAAGGGTTGTTAAATATGTGTAAAAGCAAATAGGCACTGATAATGTGAAGCTTATAGAATTTAGCTTTAAGAAATACAATTGACTAATAGTCACTGGTTAGTCTTTCAAGCACACAATATCGTAACCCGTGTACAGTGCTTTAATAAAAAAAGATATTACCTACCTCATTGGGATAAATTCTTGCTGCAACTTCATCTCTCCATGGACCACTTGCCATGTGTGTTTGCCTACGGTGCAGAGACATTCCACACCATGCACACCTAGTGTTTTGATGAAGGTTATCGGGTATCTAAAATAAAAAATATGAAATTGAAATATTTGTATAGTAATAAATTATAAAATAAGCATAGTTTAAAGATAGCTATTTGGATAACTTTTTATGACTGTTCTTTTTTTTTCTGCAATATTGTTTTTTTGGATTATAATCAAGAAATATCTGCATTTGTTTTATATTTATGCCTGCCGTTTATGAACAAAAAAGAAGAATAGAAGAGGTGCTTACCTCTCTTGGAGCAATGGTTTCAGCAATATATTGTCTTACGGCACCCTCAGGAATAGAGTGAGCATGTCTATTAAACAAAGACGTCCTACACCTAACACAAACATTTCTATCATGACGATGCTGGAGTTCATGATTATCACAAAACATTTCTTGCATTATAACGTCAAAACATTGTGAGCACATTACCCCATTTATATCAACCTAAAACGAAACAAATAAGAGGTTATACAGTTTTCATAGATATGTTACAGAATAGAAATAAAGAAAATGTTTTTACCCGATGAAGATACCGTTTGATGAACGAAATTATTTCGGGACCCATATCATCGGCAACATAATATTGTTCATTTTCATTTATTACAGAATTGCATTATAGGCACGCCATTGTTAATAACCTGGAATTAATGAGTTACAATCTGTTAGATTATGGAACAAGGGAAGAAAACATCTGATAGAAAAGGGATTTAGAAAACACAAGGCAATACATAGGTTATAGGGGACACACCTGAAAGTGAACTTGTTATTGTAGAATATATTTACCATAAACGACGTTATTCAAATCACAGAAGCAATCAATCAATATCCGTAGTAGTAAGCTAGGTCGCAAAACAAAAACAATCACTGACAACTTCGAAACACATCCAAATCAACGCGCGCCAATGACGTACGTCAGTGACGCGCGCGAACACGACTCAATCAATCAAAGACATTCAATTTAAAGACAAAGTCAAAGAAAGTCGCTAATGTCACAAACTGTCAAACGTCAAACTGTCAAACACAACGTCATGGTCGTCCTAAAAATTGGGTTATCATATTAAAAATTCTTCCCAAATAATCATTTCTTACACCTAAATTATTCTTCAAATTAATATGTTTGTATTTTTATGGATATCTCCTTATTTTTCCCTATTTATCTATGTAGTGTACATAGTGGTGGCCCAAAATCGAACAACTCCTTTTGTCATAGAGTTGCTACTCTTCCCCATACTACTTACTTTACTCTTTGTGCACAGCGCCGCTTGTCACAGATTCACAATTTCACAGATCTCAGATCACACACGCTGACGCACAGATTAAAACAATAGAGGCTAGAGCAGTGTAACCACCATGGACTTAATAACAAAACAGGACCGATAACTCGGAGCAAAAAAACGAGCCGAGCGAGATAGGTAGTATGGAGACTGGCTGTCCCTTTTTAATAGGGTGACAATAATGTTTGGCTATGTGAGATAAATTGGAATTTGCAATCACTGCAGGGCAAAGGCCTCTCTACTCTCTTTCAACTTCTATCTGGATATGGCTGTTTGAGACCAATCTTTATCAAACGAGTCTAGTTCATCCCGCCATCTCCGCCTGAGCCTGCTGCTTCGTCGCCTGCCATTTTTATGATCTTACACATATTAAACAACTCTAGGCGGTATCCCCACTTGGATGGATGTCCCAAGACCCAAGTGGCAAAAGAATTCTCTAGTTTTTCCGTGCTTCGGAAGGCACGTTAAGACCGTTACTGGTACCGAAGAAATTAGATAAGATATTCTAAAGGGATGGAATGGATGGGGTGGGGGATAAAGGATGGATACGAAATAAATAATACAAATGTATTTTTTTATTTATTGACTTTAATGCTAAATTTGTTATAGTCGAACAATTGACAAGTAAATACTGTTCTATAATGCCAATATAATGAGGAATAATATAATATAAGCAGGAAGGTTCGAAGTGACGACTGCATACGACTGAATTTTTCGTAATATTTTGCTTCACATGTATACTGCTGAGCCTTTTTTGTCGCATTTCATCGTTTTTAGGGAAACTGTAATAATAATACAACAATTAGGACCGTAATCCACCACACAATGGACAGATTATAAGAACTCATGGTCACCATAGTTGTTCGATTTACAGTAATGTTATTTTTGGCTTACCTGTGGAACGATATTCTGCAACCACTGTATGATTCACTTTTACAAGTATAAACGCAACACTTTTTCACCATTTTACGCCTTAGAATGGTTTTATAACAAACAAACTTAACGAAACATAAAATGCGTAAACCATGTAAACACACCGACGCCATTACCTATGATGCTTTACAGAGTTACTATAACAAAATAAAAATAGGCAAAATAATAACTTTTGTTTTCTTTTTTATTTAAGAATTTAAACAAAGATAAAAATGCAATTATTATTTGTTGATTTACAATTGTTAAAATAAGTTTAAAATACAAGTGTTTCAATTGAGTTTTTAACCAGCCAAAAATTTTACTTATAAACATTTTTTATGCTAGCAAGATGTAAGAACGAGACAAACGGCCTCAGTTATTACTATCCCTCTCGGCCCGGATTGCCTCTGTGTAAGGTGTAAAAGAACTAAAAACTTTAATCGGTTGGGATAGTGTTCATTTTCCTAACTATTATTTTTTAAAGTTATCGGTCCTGTTTTGTTATTAAGTCCATGGTAACCACGGAATAATAAAAACAAGAGTGTACAATACGGTCAACGTAACTTGGCGCGTCTGAAGTTAGCTGTTTGGCTGCGCAATGGAACTTTTAGGAACGAAATTGTCTACTGCGCAGCTAATCGGCTAACTTCAGACGCGCCAAGTTACGTTGACCGTACTGTAACAGTGTTGAGTGTTGCCAGCCAGTGGCCGACAGTCGAAAGTAACCTGAGACAGCTCAAAAAGTAACATTTTCATGAGAAAAGTAACATTGGTGCCAATTCTGTTGTGCTTCGTGGCACGAGCTAAACTTATTTTTAATTAACCGACTACAAAAAGGAGGAGGTTATCAAATCCGATGTTTTTTTTAATGTATGTTCGGGCATAACTCCGTTATTATACGAATTTGCAGAATAGTTTTTTGGTTCGAAAGCGTTTTATGCCGAAATGTATGTATGTAATATTTTCTCATGTAAATCTGTTGATGAGTATTGGAGACAGACAACAGAACTCTTAAAAAAATTACAGCAAATCAGCAACGATTGCTGCTATCGCATAAATACGCATTGCTTATTGTTTACCCAATTAATTTAACATAACATCACGACTGTACAATCAAAAGGATTACGCAGATTATTTTTTCGATATTAGAAGCTAGTTATAGCACATAGTACCTATTCAAGAAATTTCATGAAAGTATTCCACCTATAATGCGTTATTATTCTAAGGATGGAAAATTAAGGCATTACTTATTTTATTATTTTTGGTGTTAAGTACCGTTTCTTAATTAATTTGGAAGATAAGAAGTAGGCACAAAAAGCGAAAATATTTTTTTTTTACAAAAATGATAAGCCTTCAAATACCTAGTTAAAAATAACTTTCGGAAGTCGGTGGCAAAACAAAACCACAAGCAGGACCAAAGCCGCTGACTTTAAGCTAATTATATCTCTTTAACAAGAAACAGACAGTTATTAATAAGAGCTGTCAATTTAAGTTGATCTAAAATGTACATACAATTATGGTCGTCATGTCAGAACGTATTGATTAAAAACACGACGAAATTCAAGAAAAAACTAATTTTCATCCCACCATCTCGGAAACAGTATTTTTAATCTTCAATATCTGAGTGGAAAAGCCGTTTTTATTCTCTAGAGGATAAAGTAAATTTATCTTCAATATCTGAGTGGAAAAGCCGTTTTTATTCTCTAGAGGATAAAGTAAATTGAATTTAGAACATCGTGTGCACTAAGTTTGTGAATTAAAAAAAAACATTAAACCTATTTACTGCTACCTCTATGGTGCCGAATATATCATACAACTTTTTTTTAATTTGTTAAAAACTCAGACTTTGTAAACGTTTTTTTTTTGCATTTAGTAATTTCCTCGCTGAGGTGGAATGAAAAGTTACGTGTTGCACTCGAGTGCAAAGATTTTTCACCTCGTGCTCTTTTGATTCCCTCGCTAACGCTCAGGATTCTAATTTTGAATCACTCGCTGCGCTCGTGATTCAATTTTAGAATCCTTCGCTTGCTCGGTCATCAAAATTGAACACGCGGTTAAAAAGCAACTTTGCACTCTTGTATAACAAATAACTATTGTCATCTCTTACTTCGTTCTTATCTGTCACCGTCCTTTTCTTCAAATGGCTGGCAGTAAGAAATGCCAATTGCCTAATTTTAGTTCAGTTTGTGAACAAGGGAATCTGCGCCATTATCTTATTTAGTAGAAAACGACACTAATACTGTAAAAAATACTGGCACTTTGTTAAACACAAAAAAAAGAACAAAGTAACTCAACCATAAAATTAAAAAAATAGCAATGAAAAAGTCACAGTTTGATTATCTTGAACGTCTTTAGTGAAAAAACTTACCGAATGTAGAATTCACAAAATTGTGAAATTATTAAAAAACTAAGTTAAAATATAAATTTGTTTCGTAATCTAGCTAACAATGGAGCTGAACGATGTGATAGTCAACCAACCCGTCGTGATCGATAATGTAAATACCATTTAATTACCATTACCTACATGTAACCATTTTCACCGAGTCGACAATGCAAGTTTTTATACAATAAATCTTGTTAAAATCGATTGTAGAACCATTTTATTTGGCTCTTGGCATATAATCGATCGCTTTTAAAGGTTCTTTATTGTTTATACACACGATTTCATACAGTAGGTAGTTGGCGAAAATGAGTCATCGTGACCATACTTGTAATGTTAGTGTCGTGTTAAATTTTAATGTTGCCGGTTGTCGACAGGGCTCCGGAGTGATCAAAGCCGGCTTCGCTGGCGACCAGATACCGAAATGCAGATTTCCAAACTAGTAAGTATTACTTTTACAATAAAGTATCGTCATTTTGTATTCATATCATTGAATACTACCGACCTATTACTGTCCCACTGTCCCCTGTCCCATATCTTCCCGTGGGTGTCGTAAGAGGTGACTAAGGGACTTACCAGAGAATGGGCAGCAGCATTCTCTGTGCCTTTGTAACAATCATACTGCGATCGCCAATGCGCCTGCCAAGTGTGGCGATTATGGCAAACCCCCCCCCCCCTTGGGGAGGCCTATGTCCAGCAGTGGACGTCTTTCGGCTGAAATGATGATGATGATGACATCCCACTGCTGACTGCAGGGCAAAGGCTTCTTCTCATACAGAGGAGGCCTATAACTGGCGATACAAACAGTTCGGCTGCTCTGCCTACTTATTATGTTTCTCTATGGTCTGGCAGAAGAAGGAACAACAGAACATCGACTGACTTTACTTTGTCTATTAGCGTCGTGTTGAAAATATAATTTGATTATTTTAAGTAATAAACCTAATTATTGTTAAAATGGTATTTCTTTGAATAGTTCCTCAACAAATATACGCCACAAGCATTTATTACCTTGCTTGCTCAAGAAGACACACACACACACACACACACAGACACGTGATGATGATGATGGTGATTACAGACTTTTTATTATAACTCTATACCCTGTTCACAATAAGATTAGACATAAACACAAACCTTTTCTACAGTCCCTTCAACCAATTTTGACTTCTATTCCGTAGGCTTAAGGATGTCATTAGAGGCAAAAAAGTGGTAACAATAACAAATGTTTACTGCAGTTGCCATTTGTAACTACCAACGCAATATAAGTAAAAATCGGTTGAACGGACTGTAAAAAGGTTTGTGTAAATGTCTAATCTTATTGTGAACAGGGTATAGGTTTCCTCACAATGTTTTGTTTCACCAATGATGAATATGATAAACTTAGAAATCAAAGTATAAGTTGGCCATGCAGTTGGAAAAAAAGGAAACCATTAATTCTGAGTTCCAAGTGCGACTTTTTATACATACTCAACCACATTAAAGCCCGTCACAGACGTAGCTATAATATATATTAATATACGTCAGATGTAGCTATAATATACACTCGGCGTCACAAAAATCGCACCTTTTCGAAAATAAGTTTAAAACATGTCCCGCCAGTAACGAATACATTAAACCCAATTAATATTGGTATCAATTAAAAGTATGTTTAACGACCTTTAAATTAACAACAGTTAGAATTCCTAAACACAACATATCTCATTAGCACGTAACGTTAAAAAAAATGTTGTCAAAATACGCATTACAACGGCCACTAATTGCACCTCCCTACAAGGGTATAAAACGGGCGACCCGGGTTAAATGTGGGCGCACCCGATACGTGCAGGAGTCCCCCAGGGCTCCGTGATATCCCCCTTAGCCTTCACGCTATACACTAGCGACATCCCGAAAAGTAGAACGGCGCAGTTAGCCCTTTTTGCTGACGACACCGCCATATACTATTCGGGTCTGAGTCCATACATTATCGCCCGCACCCTCCAAAAATCCGCAACCGCATTTGGCGATTGGTCCCGGAAATGGAGAATAGAAGTCAATCCCGACAAGAGTCAGGCGGTCATTTTCACAAGACCCAGAGTCCGCCTCCCCCCCTCTCCTAGCCCGATCACCTTGTTCGGCAAGCCGATCCCTTGGGAGAAGCAAGCTAAATACTTGGGGGTCATCCTAGACCGGAGATTATCCTTCGGGGAGCACATAAAGACGGTACGTTCGCGCGCCGCTTTCGCCCTCGGCAGGCTCCACTCTGTGCTGAATGCGCGCAGCAAATTGTCACTTAAGTGCAAATTGCGTATTTACACCGCGTGCATTAGGCCCATCCTGACCTACGCTTGCCCCGTGTTCGCACACGCCAAGCCCCACCACCTACATAGGATGCAGACCCTTCAAAACCGATTTCTCCGAAATGCCACGGGCGCCCCGTGGTACATTAGGAACGAACGACTACATGTCGACCTGAAAATCCCCACTATCAAACAGTGCATGAAACGTCTTACCAAGCGTTTCTTTGACTCAGCCGAGAAACACCCCAACCCCCTAATTTCTTCGGCATCCCGGTACGTCCCATCACTAATATCGAAGATTCGCCGTCCAAGGCATACCCTCATCGAACCCGATGATCCCATCACCCTCATCCAAGAGAGTAGTAGGGAAACCAGTACGATCCGTAGTAAGTACAAAAACAAATACCGACCGCGACTCCGGCCCCGCCGCCGAGGCCCTCCGCGACCCCCCGTAATATCACAGCCCGACTCTTGCTCGACGAGCCAGCCCGCGCCGCTGAGCCTGTAGCTTTAAATTCCCCTAAATAATTTCGACCCAGCCTGACCATTGCTGTCCCCTTAATGACGCACTAAGCCTAGGTTCGAACCCCGCAGGGGGTGCCCTTAGTGTCTGTTCATTTAATAAATGTCCTTAGTTTGTAAGCCCTGGCTGGGGGCCTTAAAGTAATTTTCGGCCACCACAGGATTGTCCGGTTAAGCAGCATCAACCTCAGAGAGTTGTTGCGCTGCGAGAAAAAAAAAAAAAAAAAAATGTGGGCATTCCGCTTTCCGACGCTGCCGAGAGCCCACGCGCTCTCTAGCTACGCTCCGAACGCACCCGCGCCCCCGCGCCACCCGCTCCCCTGTCGCGCCTGCCGCACAGGACCCCGCCGCCGCACCGTGCGACACCTCCACCGGCTTAGGCCGCCGCTGGCGCCAAGCACCGCCTCCGCGTAGCACTGCTACGTGCTCGGCTACGTCGGAGCAGACCGGTTACGAGTGTGACGTGTTCACTCGTAACTGTGTTTACTGCGATCGCGTTTCGCGCGCATTCGGTCGACGGTTGGCCCCTTAAGGGTTAAAATCCACTGTTTTTTCGGTGGTACTTGGGGGATACCTAGCGGTGTTAACGAACCCAAGTGGGTGGTGACCCAACTCACCCGCTGACCCCCTTCAGGGGAAAGCAGTTAGTTGGAAGGGCTCCGACCGCGGCCTTGGGGAGACTCCTAGTCGCGGTCTGGTATTTTCTTACCCCCGTTTGTCCACAGCTGCACCCGGGACGTCTGGGTGTGTCTACCCCAGCGGCCCGGATCGGTCGCAAGACCCACAGGGCCCTACCGCACAATAAGATTGGCGGTAGGTATACTAGCTTAAGGCTCACCTTAGGTACTCACCTCCCTGAGTATCCCTTCAGGGAGGGTACACATCCCCGGGCTCTCCCACCCGGGGAGTTAGGTATTTCATTTAAGGCCCCTCTGGCCAAACAGACAGCTTAGCAGCTGGCGAGTTTGTTTGTGTCTTTCTTCTCGTCGGCAAAGCTATAGGAAAGCCACACGGGAGGTTAGTTTTAAGGGGACTGTCTGCCCGAGGGGCGCACGTTTACGTGTCACCTCGGGGCTGTTAGGAGCTTAGTTCTCCCATCCCTTTCCCACACAGTTTTCGGACCAAAATTTTTCCCCGGATAAATTTTGGCTCCCTGGTTTTTCTCCCCGAATTTTATTTCTCCCCGAAAAATTACCCTGATCGAGGTAATTTTTTGGGGAAATATATTTTTATTATCTTTTTTAGTTTTTGTGGCTTACGTAGGTACTTACCTACGTAATTTCACACATCATGACGGACGCGATGATTCTCGCGTACGTCAAATCCTTCCTGATGAAGGACGCCGTGTTTGCGGCTAGTTTTAACAACTTTGTTGCGTCGCAACAAAGTTCTGACAATGAGTGCATAGCCGCATTCAGTGACAGTGACAGCCCACTGTCTCCGCCCGCTGCGGACCAGGGCATTCCAGCCCCTAGAGCCCCCGTAGAAATGTGCATGGACACGTCAGGTCCGCACAACTCACCGCCGCCATCCGACTCTGAGGATGAGTCTGTGTCTTTTTCGTCAGCCTCTGACGATGGGTACATACCCGTCGGCAGTGGTGGAAAGAGGAAGAAGGGGAAACCCTCTTCCAAGGCCTCCAAGGCCAAAAAGGTGGTGGCCGAAACCCCGCCCCCCGTTCCCTCCGCTTCGGAGTCGTTGCCCCTCTCCCCCCCCGCACCCCCCCCTGCTTCTGGACCGGTAGCTAGCACGTCTAGCCGTCCTTCTACCCCTATGCCCGCCTCCCTGTCGGCCTCAAAGAAGAGGTCAGCGCCCCCGCCTATCTTCATACAAGATAAGGCTAAGTGGACAGAGGTGTCCAAGCTCTGTAACGAGCGAAAGATCCGCTTCTCAAATGCACGTGCGACCCAGCAGGGCATAAAAGTGTTCGTTCCCTTGTCTAACGACTATAGGGAATTGACCACACTCCTTAAGGTAAGGAACATTTCGTTCCATACCTACTCCTTGCCTGAGGACAAGCCCACTCGGGTTATCATTCGGAGGGTGCCTAAGGAGATCTCCCCGGAGGAGGTCCTAAATGACCTTGTGTCGCAGGGCATCCCCGTGCTAGCCGTCCATCGCTTACACAAAGCGAGAGGGGCTGTCGCATACGACAGTGTACTCGTCGTATGCGAACATACCGACGGACATCACCCCATTTTTAAGGTGAAGTCCGTGTGTCACCTGTCGGGCATCTCCATAGAGAAGCCCCACAAGACCGCCACAGTTGGGCAGTGCCATCGCTGCCAACTGTACGGGCATGCGCAGTCCAACTGCTTTGCCACCCCCAGATGCGTCAAGTGTCTAGGGGAGCATGGCACTGCAGACTGCACTCGCCCCAAGGACCGCGAGCTCTGCTCTGAGCCTCCGAGCTGTGTGCTCTGCGGTCAGTCCGGCCACCCAGCCAACTACCGTGGCTGCCCAAAGGCCCCCAAGTCATCCTCCCCCAAACTGGCCAAGCGTGCTAACGCTCGCCAGCAAAGGGAGTCACCTTCTGTGAAGGTTCCATCAACGGAGATGCCTCAGCGTCTCAGCCCCCAGAGGCCCTCGCCCTGGAATTCGCTGAACCATCAGCGTGCCTTCCCGGCCCTGATGGCTAAGCCTCAAGCCGCCCCCATTCCGGCGCTAATGGACCTCGTGGTCCCAGCGCTCCCAGTGGCCCCCGTGCCCGCGGCTCCTCTAAAGGTCGCCCCCGCGCCTCTCAAGGCCGCCCCCGCCCCCGCCGTTCCCAAGGCTTCGGCGGCTATCGATGTTTCTCTTCCTACGGAAGAAGAAGTTCGCACCGTGCACCTCGCCTTCCAGGTGTACAGAAACCCCGCCACCAAATTGATGGCTAGGGATATTATCGCCAGCCGAGGCGACATCTTCAAGCTTAATGCTTGCTTCAAAGCGTACCCCGAGGTTACGCAAGCCCTCGAAGTTTTGTACCCCTACTAGTTCCAATGAACAACGACAGGCAAAGAACCTTTAAACCCCGTTCCCTAAAGTTAGGCTTCTTCAATGCCAATGGCATTACCAATCAACGTGATGAGATCGCTACCTTTCTCCGCGACCATCAGCTCGACTTACTCCTTGTCCAGGAGTCCTTTCTCAAGCCGTATCACCGGGACCCTAAAATTGCCAACTATAGTTTAGTTCGCAACGATAGGACCCGCTGTCATAGGGGTGGCACCCTTATTTATTACAAAAAGTCCCTGTACTGCTCCCCTATGGACCCTCCTCCCCTCTCCCTCCTAGAGGTCTCAGTTTGTCGGCTCGGCATGACCGGTCATCAGCCGTTATTCATTGTCTCCGTCTATGTCCCTCCACTTCCATCGGAGGACCCCATCCTCCTCAAGGATGATCTCACCGTCCTTCTTGGCCTAGGTGACTCCGTCTTACTGGCGGGTGATCTCAATGCCAAACATCCCGCGTGGAATAGCAACACGACCAACACTAGAGGTAGGACCCTGTTCCACCTGTGTTCCTCCCTTAACTTCGATGTCATCGCCCCGATGACTCCCACTCATTTCCCCCATGACCCCAACCATCGTCCCGACATCCTCGATATAGCGCTGCTCAAGAATGTGAACCTCCGTTTGCATTCCATTGAGACGCTACACGAGCTCACCTCCGATCACCGGCCTGTGGTCATGGAATTAAATTCTCGTACCGGCCCTGCTGACCCCAGTCAGCCCCCACCGACACAAGTTATAACCGACTGGAGGAAAGTAAGCGAAAGCCTACAATCCACCACGTCGCCAGACTTGGACGCCATACCCGACCACTTGGTGACAGTCGCAGACACGACGGCCGCGATCGACTCGTTCACAAGTCACGTGCAATCTGTCTTGAACGATTGTTCAAGGGAGGTTCCGGCGATGAGTGATCATCGCTGGAAACTACCAGATGATGTGCGTGAATTGTTGACCGAGAAGAACGCTGCGGTCCGTGCATATAGCGCCTTCCCCTGCGATGCGAACAAAGCCCACATGCGTTCCCTACAGCGTGCTGTAAAGGAACGCATTGCGGAGTGGCGCTCAAACCGTTGGGACAAGACGCTTAGCGAACTAGAGCCCACGCACCTAGCCTTCTGGCAGTTGCAGAGGTCACTTCGTTCCTCTAATAAGGCCTCCATGCCCCCCCTAGTTCGACCCGACAAAACCGTCGCTTTCGATAACAATGAAAAGGCTGAGTGCCTAGCCGACAGCCTTGAGTCACAATGCTCTCCTAGTTCCCTACCAGTAGACCAAGCGCACCTCTCCAAGGTCGATGCTGAAGTTGAACGTAGAGCCTCCCTTCCCCCCGTCGAAGACCCTGATTATCCTCTGCCTCCCGTCACCCCAGACGAAGTGCAGGATATTATCATGAGGCTGAAACCCCGCAAAGCCCCTGGCTCTGATCGCATCACCAATAAGGTGTTTAAACTCCTACCCGCCGCCCTAATAATGCTAATGACCGCCATCTTCAATGGCGCTCTAAGCAACAACATTTTTCCTCAGGCATGGAAAGAAGCCACTGTTATCGGCATTCCGAAACCAGGCAAACCCAAGTCTGACCCCTCTAGTTATCGCCCCATTAGTTTACTCAACACCCTCGGCAAAATCTACGAGAGACTTATTTATAAGCGTCTCAAAGATTATGTCGAAGCTAAGAGTCTCATTCCCGACGAGCAATTCGGCTTTCGTACCGAACACAGCTGCGTCCAACAGGTCCACCGCATCGTCGAGCATGTAAGCGTTGGGTTCCAACGCGGCTTGAAGACCGGTGCGCTCTTCTTCGATATAGCGAAGGCATTCGACAAAGTCTGGCACAATGGCTTAATATACAAGCTATACCTACTGGGTGTGCCGGATCGTCTCGTACTGATCTTACGAGACTTTCTGTCGAATCGCACCTTTCGTTATCGCGTCGAAGGGGCACTCTCGTCTCCACGTCCCATACGTGCTGGAGTCCCCCAGGGCTCCGTGGTCTCCCCTCTCATTTTCACGCTGTTCACCAGTGACATTCCAAAGAGCAGACAGGCTCATTTGGCTTTATTCGCCGATGACACGGCCATTTATTGCACTGGTTCCAACCCAGTCCGCATAGCCCGCATCCTCCAAGACTCCGCAAACGCACTAGGCGCTTGGTTCCGGAGATGGAGAATCACAGTCAACCCCGCTAAGAGTCAGGCAGTGCTGTTTTCCAAACCGCGCATCAACCCCTCCCTTCCCAGTCCGATATCCATGTTCGGCGAGCCTATCCCTTGGGAGAAGCAAGCCAAATACCTAGGAGTCATTCTCGACCGCCACCTAACCTTCGCGGAGCAGATAAAGCAGGCGCGTTCGCGCGCCGCTTTCGCTCAAGGTAGACTTCACTGTATGTTGAATGCACGTAGCAAATTGTCACTCAAGTGCAAATTGCGTACCTACACAGCGTGCATTCGTCCCATCATGACCTACGCCTGTGCTGTATTCGCACACGTAAAGGCATACCGTCTTCACAGAATGCAAACCCTGCAAAACCGTTTCTTGCGAAAAATAACGGGCGCCCCGTTCTATGTTCGCAACGAGAACCTTCATCTCGATCTCAAACTCCCGACCATCCGTCAGTTCATGAAGCGCGCTTGCAAGCGCTTCTTCGATCAAGCGGAGAAACACCGCAACCCGCTCGTCGTAGCGGCCGCCCGATATACCCCTTCCCGTATTAGCAGGACCCGACGTCCACGTCATACCCTGTCCGATCCAGATGACGCTATTACCCTCCTTCAGGAAAGAAATAGGGCCACTAGCACATTAGTCAAACACAGACACAAAATACCGTCATTCCGACCTCGCCGCCGAGGTCCCTCGCGACGATCCCGTAAAGCCCCCCCCCCCCCGACCCTTGCTAGCGCCAGCCCGCGTCGCTGAGCCCTTAGCTTTAAAATAGCCCCTAATTAATGGAGACCCGATCCAGCCTGTCCCTTTGCTGCCCTCTCTCAGTGGCGACCTAAGCCGAGGCTCGTACCCCGCAGGGGGTGCCCTTAGCGTAGTCACTTAGTTTATAAGTTTTTGCCCTGGCTGGAGGCCCTAAAAGTCACTTTTAAGGCACCACAGGATTGTCCGGTTAAGCAGTAACCAACCCACAGGTTGAACTGCGAGATGCCATACAGAAAAAAAAAAAAAAAAAAAAAAAATTAAATGTGGGTCATTCGCTATTCAACCTTTGAAGTGAACACACGTGAACAGCTACAGCAAGAAAAATACCCCAGAAGATGGATACCACTGCAGATGAAGCCGCTCAAGTCATTGCACTACTGCAATCAGGGATGCGGCAATGTGATGTTGCTCGGCAACTGAACTTGAGTCGTTTTGCCGTTCGACGAGTGTTCCAACGTTTCCAAGAGACTGGTGGCTATATCCGAAGACGTGGATCTGGAAGACAACGGTGCACATCCGAAAGAGACGATCGCTTCATTGTTTCGACGTCTTTACGTAATCGGTTCTCCAATGCTGTTGAGCTGCAACAACAACTGCGATCAGCTCGCAGAACTTCTGTAAGCGTCTCCACGATTAGAAGAAGAATGCGGGAGAAGAAAATTGCAGCTCATAGGGCTGCTACAGGGCCCAAATTGACTGCACAGCATAGGAGAGACCGGTTGCAATTTGCCCGTGACCATGTGGATTGGACAATAGACCAATGGAGGGCTGTGCTCTTCTCGGATGAGACGAGGGTGTGTCTTTTCTGCAACGACAGGCGTCGAAGAGTGTATAGGAGGCAAGGGGAACGATTCGCACAAGCCTGTATTCAAGAGACAGTGGAATACGGGGGTGGCTCGTGCATGTTCTGGGGCGGCATGTCAATCGACGGTAAAACGAACCTTGTGTGTGTTTCTCGGACTGGAAGTGCTCGCGGGCAAGGGTCGCTGACTGCTGCTCGGTACATAACAGAGATCTTAGAGGAGCAGGTTGTCCCTTATGCGGGTTTTGTTGGCAGTGGGTTCACGTTAATGCACGATAACGCCCGTTGTCACACCGCTTTAATTATAAGAGACTACCTGCAAGAAGTTGGCATCCCTGTTATGCGCTGGCCGGCGCGAAGTCCAGACCTGAACCCTATTGAGCACCTTTGGGATGAACTGAAACGGCGAGTACGGGCACGAAATCCTAGGCTGCCCCTACCACTCTCCAAGACCTTCAAGATGCCGTCGTTGCAGAATGGGACAACATTCCACAAGAGACTGTTGTCACATTAATAAGGTCCATGAGAGAACGCATGGAAGCAGTCATCAGGGCTAGGGGGGGTAACACTAGGTTTTAAGTTAGTTTTAAGGACTTTGTTGTAATTTTTGCTGATAAAATAAAATTTAACTTTTTAATCATTTGCATTAGCTTGCTTTTTCAACCGACTTCAGAAAAGGAGGAGGTTATCAATTCGTCTGTATTTTTTTATTTTTTTATTTTTTTATTTTTTTTATGTTTGTTACTTGATTTCTCGGGACTGGGTGAACCGATTTTGATGATTCTTTTTTTATTTCAAAGCTAGTGCTTCCCGTGTGGTCCCATTTAATTTGGTCCAGTTCTGACCATGGCATCCATGAGAAAACCGTATAAGTCTTAAATTTGCATTAAGTATGTGCGCGATTTGTTGCGCGATTTCTCAGGCAAACGTAAACCGATTTTGAAAATTATTTTTTTTATAGATACGGTACGCTTCAGGGGTGGTCCCATATAAATTTTATCGAAATTGATTCAGCACTTTTTGAAAAATCAACAAATACCCAAAAATTTTACATAGACGACGTTTTAGTTTCATCAATCTTTGTAGTAGTTAACTTTCAATCTCTTCTTAATAGATTTGAATGAGAAGGAGGTACTAAAAAGCGGAAAATAAAAAGCTTTTTACAAAAAAGACAACCGCCTTCAAAAAGTGAAAAATAACTTTAGCACAGAACACACATTGACTTTAGTTTCGGAAGTCGGTGGCAATACAAAACAACAAACAGAACAAAGCCACTGAATTTCGAAACTAAAGTCAATGTGTGTTCTGTGCTAAAGTTATTTTTCACTTTTTGAAGGCGGTTGTCTTTTTTTTATTCCCTGGTAAACAAAAAACCAAATCCATTGATTTATTCTGAAATTTAAATAAATTGCCTTTCCAATTATACCTTATAGTCATATGTATACCATTGATTAATAGGGTTAAAATGACTTTGAAGGGAATTCTTAAAGAGGTGCGATTTTTGTGACGCCGAGTGTATATTAATATATGTCAGACGTAGCTATAATCAAGGCATATTATGTCGCCTAAATATGTGGACAAATATAGCAAGGAATCTACAATATATATAAAAGAAAGTCGTGTTTGTTACAACACTTCTAACTCGCGAACGGCTGGACCGATTGCCATGGTTTTTGATTTGTTGGATTTGTTTCCGTCCCGAATAGCAGAATACATCTTAAATAAAAAAGAATACGATAAAAAAAAACTCGATATGTGTAATGAATACTTAATCATTTCAATAGATGCTGATTTGTTTATTACATGTCAATGTAGGGTAGGTGTAGGGTAGGTGTAGGGTAGGTGTAGGGTAGGTGTAGGGTAGGTGTAGGGTAGGTGTAGGGTAGGTGTAGGGTAGGTTGAGGGCTAGGGGTAGGGTAGGCGTAGGGTAGGCGTAGGGTAGGCGTAGGGTAGGCGTAGGGTAGGCGTAGGGTAGGCGTAGGGTAGGCGTAGGGTAGGTGTAGGGTAGGTAATTAGGCAGGTAAGTAGGTAGATAGCGACAGGACAACGTCTGTCGGGTCAGCTAGTATTAATATAAATTTCAAAAATGTGAAACAAACAACAATCGCAGACATAATAAGGGCGAAAATTTATTTTAATATTATAGCTACCGTGTGTGGTGTGGTGGCTAGCTATAATATATATTATAGCTACGTATGTGACGGGCTTAACGTATTGTCGTCTAGTGGCAACATTAGGAAACACAATTATTTCATACAAATTGACAAAAGCAATTGTATCGAATAGGCTGTAAAATTCATACTAGGCCCCCTGGACGTTGTTCCCGCTCTGTCAGTTCTACACTACCAATTTCCATATTACTACTGCACTTTGCCCACAACTTTGTCTGTGTGAAGTTTCTCAAGGATCCCTAATTTGTTTACATAGTGCCTATGTTAGTCAAGGGTTAATAAATAAATAATTTATATAGCTTTCTAATTATTATTCATTTATTTCGGACAGAATACATTTAAATATGTTAGTAACAATTCTTTTAAATCTATGTTAGTAGGTACATTATGTAAAAAGCAGAAAATAAAACAATTACAATTGTCCCGTCACTATTCCCACCCAGTGTGCCTGTATGGGACATTCATGGCGGAATGCAATCATCTGCATAATGCTGTTGGTGCTACCGCGCAGTCTTTGAAAGCAGTCATCGCGCGCATTTGTAAACATTTGTGACATTAGCATTAGTATACTGAATACGCAAGACGTTGTAGGCTCGTTGCATATACCGAACCCACAGGCCGCTTGAGTAAAAAGATTGACAAAATGTAATGGTAAAAAAAAAAATTGTAATCAGTTCATTCGTTTTTGATTTAAATCATAACGATCAAACAAACAAATCGTTCCTCTTTATAATATAACTTTAGATATGTGAACAAAGAGTTATCAATATTGATTCTTCCACAGTATAGGCCGACCGAAGCACGTTCGTGTGATGGCTGGAGCTTTAGAAGGAGAATTTGTGGGCCCCCGCGCTGAAAAGCATCGGGGACTCCTCAGCATCAAATATCCCATGGAACATGGCATTGTAACCGACTGGAATGATATGGAGCGAGTTTGGAATTATATCTACAGCAAGGTTAGTTGAATAACTTGTAAATATTTAATGTAACTAGGACTGGATTTGCCTTTTGACCACCAGATCAAAAAAGCAAAAATGTGCTTTCGGCGCCAAGCTAAGTTACATACTTGGTAAGACGGTTTATCAGACTTCCTGACTTCTGACTAACCATAACAACTGTCAAAGAATTACATGTACAGTCATCAAAAGAGATAAGTATCCACGTCGCCGGGAATAGTTGAAGTTTACTTAAGAGCGCCCAATCCGTCATATTTCCCATACAAACGCTCGTATGCGATTACGGCGTTATAGCAAATTATTTTCCAAATATTTTTAACACACAGGTATCTTGTGGTTTATATCTACGTTTGTATGAAGCCAAACATAAACTTTTTTTAGAAACAAATTCAGTAAACACGTCCGAAAATCAGCATTTTTGCACAATTTTATCTGAACTTTGGCCGTTCATAATGCACTCAACATTGAAAAAGTAAAAAAAACAGCTGCATAGGAACTCTGCATATGTAATGGAGATTCTAAATTACAAACATTTTTACCAAAAACTTGTAAGGCTTTTTCAAAAACACGTCCTGGAACAAGTTTTGTGAAATTTCCGCGCGCCAATTTTCCTGTGATGTTATCGCGTTCTTACTCACTCGTTTGTTTTCGAGCTTTGCGTTGGTTGAAACAAAAAATTTTTCAATCACGTTCGCGTTGAAGTTCGTTCGATGGGGATGGGCGCTCTTAAGGTCGTAGCACACATATCAACTCGGAAACGGATCGTAACCGTATCAACTCGAGCCATTCAGTATTCTTTGTATAAAACTCGCTACTGCAAAGCACACTAATCGGAGTCGTAACGTAAACGACTCGCCTCGGGACAAGCTCACGAACCGCAGCGCGTGGTTAACCAGCGGTCGCCGCGCTTATGGCTCGTCGTCCACGCGCTTAGGCCTCTGTGTCGCTGCGCTTGCGTCTCTTGGTGCCAGACAGGTCAATCAGCGGTCGGCAGGCCATAAGCGTGACGTCACCTAGCCGTAGCCGAGTCGACGTATCGGAGTTGCTGATCCACTTTGGTTACGTGCTTACGTTATGTTGACACTTGTTTGACGGCGAGGCGAAAAGCGATACGGTGACGATCCCTTTCACAGTTGATATAAATAAATAAATAAATAAATAAATATCTTGGGACAACTCACACACGGTCATCTGGTCCCAAGCTAAGCAGAGCTTGTGTTATGGTAACCAGACAACTGATATACATACTTATATAATTTATAAATACATACATATTATATGTGTGCTACAACCTTTAGAAACCAATGGAGGCTTTTAAATTAAATTTATTGAAATCATTGAACTGTTTATTCTCTATTAATTGTATTTTATTTTATTCATAAGCACCCATCGGTTTCTAAATAAACCTCAACTATTCCCGGCGACATGGATACTTATCTCTTTTGGTGACTGTACAAAGGTACACAGGCACACTAAACGCCTTAGGCATTCTCTACCAATCAACCAAGGGTGGTGAAGAGATAACATGGCAGGTGCAATACATCTCGATCCAACCTGGGGGCACGGCAGTGCCTCCGCCAAGACGAGCTAAGCGAAGCGCAAGGGCACTACCTACCTTTTCTCGAAGCGCTTCGTCGTTTTTTTGAACCCTCATAACTTGGGTTTGGGTTATGTCAGATAAACAAAATTCTCGGGATATGTTGTCAAATAGTAGACTTAATCTAATATATAAAATTCTCGTGTCACAGTTTTCGTTCCCGTACTCCTCCGAAACGGCTTGACCGATTCTGATGAAATTTTGTGTGCATATTGGGTAGGTCTGAGAATCGGCCAACATCTATTTTTCATCCCCTTTTTTCACCCCCTTTTCATCTCCAGTAGGTAGATCGGGACAGGACAACGTCTGTCGGGTCAGCTAGTAAATATATAAATATGACGACACGGTTGGCGCAGTGGCTGAGCGATCGACTGCTGCGCAGCGTGTTGCGTTCGATTCCTGTCCAGTGTAAACATTTGTGTGATGAGCACTTGTGTTTGCCTTGTGTCTGGGTGTTGTTTATATATATATATGTACGTATTTACAAAAAAAAATGTATTTGTGTAGGTATATCAGCTGTCTGACACCGTGTGTGAAAAAGTTTAAAAACTAAAACCCGACCACAACAAAAAGTGATCTAAAAAGTACAAAACAAGAAAATATTTCACACAGAAATCAAAACATAGGTACAAAATGGTCAAGGTAAGCCGTGGTTGCATGCCATTATATTCATGTTCATCGCACTCATATGGGATACAGGCATGCAACCACGGCTTACCTTGACCATTTTGTACCTATGTCTTGATTTCTGTGTGAAATATTTTCTTGTTTTGTACTTTTTAGATCACTTTTTGTTGTGGTCGGGTTTTAGTTTTTAAACTTTATATTTTTATTTAAACCATTTTGGAGTCACAGCTAAGTATTATATATTTAATAGGTACTAGTGAACCCCTTTCCAATGATACTAAACACGGTATGCGTATCTTACTTTATTTGGTAATCTTTCCTTTTTTTACAATAATTTGTGACAAATTACCACTAAATATTATATAAATTTGAAATGTACTAGTGAACCCCTTTCCAATAAAACCAAACACGGTATGCTTGTCTTCATTTTTTTTTTTAATATTGTATTTTTTGTCCGCCAGAGGGCGCCACATTGGATTCGGTGATACGTCATATAGCCTATAACCAGCGGACGATCAAGACGCTTCTAACGATACCTCATTTGTTCAGTTCTGATAAGTAGTTTAGGAGCTATGAGCGTACAGATGAACATACATACATACATACATACATACATACATACATACATACATACATAGCCTGTCAAACTCATAACCCTCCTTTGGCTTTGCCGTAGTCGGGTAAAAATGTCCCCACATTATTATTATTATTATTAAAGTTCAATTGCATATTTTTTTTTTTATAATTTAGTTTATATTGATATCTAAAAAAAAAATAGTTTAAAAACTAAAACCCGACTACAACAAAAAGTGATCTAAAAAGTACGAAACAAGAAAATATTTCACACAGAAATCAAGACATAGGTACAAAATGGTCAAGGTAAGCCATGGTTGCATGCCTGTATCCCATATGAGTGCGATGAACATGAATTATAATGGCATGCAACCACGGCTTACCTTGACTATTTTGTACCTATGTCTTGATTTCTGTGTGAAATATTTTCTTGTTTCGTACTTTTTAGATCACTTTTTGTTGTAGTCGGGTTTTAGTTTTTAAACTATTTTTTTTTATTTAAACCATTTTGGAGTCACAGCTAAGCATTATATATTTAAAAGGTACTAGTGAACCCCTTTCTAATGATACTAAACACGGTATGCGTATCTTAATTTATTTGGTAATCTTTTCTTTTTTTAAATAATTTGTGACAAAACACAACTAAATATTATATATTTGAATGGTACTAGTGAACCCCTTTAAAATGATACCAAACACGGTATGCTTGTCTTCATTTTTTTTTTAAATCTTGGTTTTGTTGTCCGCCAGAGGGCGCCACATTGGATTCGGTGACACGTCATATAGCCTATAACCAGCGGACGATCAAGACGCTTCTAACGATACCTCATTTGTTCAGTTCTGATAAGTAGTTTAGGAGCTATGCGCGTACAGATGAACATACATACATACATACATACATACATACATACATACATACATACATACATAGCCTGTCAAACTCATAACCCTCCTTTGGCTTTGCCGTAGTCGGGTAAAAAACCCGATTTCGTCACTGACGATCATCAAAATTCTGGGGTACTTCCCCTTGAACTTAGGGCAAGTAGAGATCATAGGTAGAGATCTGATAACTTTTTGACAGTGCAAGCCATTTATTTCGCGTCTTGGCAACATTTTACATGAAAATGTTTTTGGTGAGATCTGATTTACCTGATCTAGCACACATCTCCCAGATAAAACCGCAAACTAATACCGGATCCGGCGGGATTCCGGACCCGGACCTGATTGCTATCCCTAACCGTGACACATAATAAAAAAAAATAAAAAAAGTTATTATTATTATATATACTTTATGTATCTCGGGACCCAGAGGTCCCGGGCCTTTGTAAGGCGTACGAGGAGCCGAAGCCAACTCGCAGAGGCCCCTTAGGTAGCTTTATATGAAATAAGACATCAACCGACGATTATCCCTGTATGCACTATGCAAGTGCACCCAAGGACTACCCCCGGTTGGTGCAGGACTATTACAGGACATGGAAACTAACAGTACTGGACTATGGGTATGGGTTGCTAAAGTGACTTGGTTACCTGGAACTATGAAGTGACTATGGCCCCTGCCGAATCAATGTTTGTATACATGGATAAAATAGCAGGGGGTGACTTGCACACTCACTAAATGGGCCCCCTGAAACAGTCGCTAGCACGAAGTGACGTAGCGACAAGGGGGCAACATTTGTTTAGGTGCTAGAGGAGTGGAGAGGTATTCCACGGCTATCAGGACAATCCCGGAAGTACGGTCAAGATCCCTACCAGCGTCTTACTGGAATACTTCCTTACCCCGAGCACGAATATGCTCTCGCGAGTTTCCACTCTAACCGGCCAATTAAGGCAAGATAGAGGTGGGAGCTCCGTTCCTCATCTCTGGCTTGCCCTTATTGAAAGGCAAGCCAGAGATGAGGAACAAGACTTCTCCCGGGAGATCAGGTCCGTGGGGTCGCTACTGCCCAACAGCTCGCCACAAGCTGCCCTGCGGGTTTATTATTATTATTATTATTATAAATTTCCCCCCTTCTCCCAAGGACCAACTGTCAACATTCTCCGAGGAACACCCTGTGTTGCTGACGGAGGCTCCGCTCAACCCTCGCAGGAACAGGGAGAAGGCAGCTGAAGTGTTCTTCGAGACCTTCAATGTACCAGCTCTGTTCCTCTCGATGCAGGCAGTTCTAAGTCTGTGAGTACCAATCTTAGGGATGCGCGACTGCGCGAATGATCTGTTGAAATATCTGGTTAATCCTCTAAAATCTCTTTGTCACAGTGTTTTTTATCGAACTCCTCTGAAATGACTTAAGGCGCTTCCCTGACAAAATAATCTTGACCATACATTTCGTCTTTGCCGCAGAATCGAAAATCGCACAATTTTTGTTTTTTTTTTTGTTATAAAACAAGAGAAACGATTTTTTGAAATAAAATAAAACGTGAATTATAAAAATAATTAAGTTACCTATCTATTAGTGTAATCCTCAAATTAATAGCACGTCAACTTTAGCAAAAGATACATGTTTTCAATTATTTTAGTCATTTTTTACAGGGATATTAAGGTGTATATATAGGGTACATAAAAAAAAATAAGAATGTGGAATGTGATGATAGGATATTGAACATTAATAATATGCTTTTAGATGTAGTTCGTTTCTCTTAACTAATGAGTTAATAGCCCCGTTAATAGCCCCGACTAAAAGTGCGTTTGTCTTCGTTATTCAGGTAACGAAGACAAACGCACTTTTAGTCGGGGTAGCGCCTTAACCGATTTTGACGGGACTTCCGCTGGCATAGCTGATGTTGTAAGGTGTAACTTAGTTAGGTTACTTTTATTTAAAAAAAAAAATAGGGTTCCGTAAAAATTTAAACCCCACTAATAACATCACACGGACAAAGTCGCAGGCACAGATATAGATAGAGCTAGATAACGCAAGAGCAACTACTTCGCGCGCCTATTTTCGTGCCTAACTTACGATAAAAAATCGTAAGAAAAAAAATAAATTAAACGTTTCCTTCCATCGGTACATAAGTCATTTTGTGATTAATATTATGCGTAATTATTTTTAATCTAATACCCTCAGTAATACCTGGTACCTAATCATTTTTTTATAAAAAACAAAACATTCGTATTACATTGTGACGTCCAAAAAATGGCACGCTCGGTTTTCATACAGATTGTGATACTTGCGTTATCTAGGTCTATCTATATCTGTGGTCGCAGGCATCAGGTAGTTAGTAGTATATTTGTACAATATGGTCAACGTATCTTGGCGAATCTGAAGTTAGCCGATTACCTGCGCAGTAGACAATATCGTTCCTAAAACTTCTATTGCGCAGCCAAACAGCTAACTTCAGACTCGTCAAGATACGTTGACCGTAGTGTATATGTGGACACTTTTATCAAATGAGCTATAAGAATATGACCACTTCACAGATATGCCACGGGCCGGACCACAGGTGTGGTACTGGACTCCGGAGACGGTGTCACACACTCTGTGCCTATATACGAAGGTTTCGCTATGCCACACAGCATCATGAGAGTTGATGTCGCTGGCAGAGACGTCACGCGGTATTTAAGGTACGTTAATTCTGTTTTTAGGGTTCCGTACCTCAAAATGAAAAAAACGGAACCCTAATAGGATCACTTTGTTGTCCGTCTGTCTGTCTGTCAAGACCCTTTATCTCGGGAACGCGTGGAGGTATCGAGTTGAAATTAAAACCATATACTCAAGTCTACGGTCCCTTGATGCTGTAACAAAATCAACTCTCTATGTTAACGTGAAAATAAGATACGGCCGTTTATGTCGCAAAAAACGCATTTATAATATTAAGTAGATAAAAGTATGGATATGTACCTACAAATATGTACGGAACCTTCGGTGGGCGAGTCCGACTCGCACTTGTCCGGTTTTCTATTGGTACAAGCCCGCCACATTATTCCAACCGCCAGAAAAATGGCAATGTCATTGGTCCCGGCTGTCTTACCAAGGGGTATCGTGTTACCCAGCTACTGGGTTGTGTGGAGGTCAGTCAGATAGGCAGTCTATACTGGTATTCTTCTACGGTAACTGGGATCCAGTCTAAATACCAGTGTTTTACATAGAGCGACTGCCATCTTTTTTTTTTTTTTCTTTTCTATTATTATAGGCTTACGTTTGGCCGCAACTCACCTGATCTTAAGTGATAATGCGGCCTAAGGTCGAGCACGCTTGCCTAGGATAAACCGGTTCCCTCGTGCCTTGAAGATTCACTGTAGGTCATAGGTTCAACTCAGTTACCAGGTAACACGATACCCCTTGGTTAGACTGGTTACCATACTCTCTGGTGTCGGTCTACTCATAACGACTGTCAAAGATCTTTGATTGACAGCCGGTACTAACAGTTTTACGTGCTTTGCGAGACACGGAAGGGTCTCAGTATGGAATGGGTGATCACCCATGCACAGACAGAACATATTTTAATTGGCCACAAGCACCTTAATATTGTATTAATAAAAACTTTTTGAACAGGCTTCTCCTTCGCAAAGAGGGCGTTAACCTCCGTACGTCGGCTGAGCTAGAGATAGTCAAATCTATCAAGGAGAGAGTTTGCTGTCTCTCTCACAACCCGTTGAAGGAGGAGACATTGGTGCTGGGGAGAGCACAGTACACACTACCTGATGGGACGGGGTTGGAGGTAAGTAATCAAATCATCATTTATTTGCTTAATACAGGTGTAAAACACAAATGTGAAGTACTCCGTATCATTACCTAATAAGGTGCAAATATTTATATTAATGTTAGTCTAATATACTCTCTGTCCACTGGTTTAATCGTTTTTTGATAGCTGCAACTAGAGAACAATATTTGTTTTTTGTAAAAACTAATACGCATACCTGTATTATAATGTCTGTAAGAGGTCATAAATAAGATAATCCAACAAGATTAGGCAGTTAATATATTTATTTTATAACACATTTTAAAATTAACTTAAGGTAATCGGGAATAAATTCATTACAAGGCAGCTGTCAAAAAACCAATAACCCAATGTACAGGGTATAGGTAATTATTATACTCAAAACAAAGAAATAAAATAAATTCAGCGAATATTACAAAGGTAAAAAAAAAATAGATGTTATAAACTTAAAAATCAAATAAATTAAATTTAAATAATGGTCCAAATGACAATGCCAGATCCTGCCCCACCCATGTACAGAAAAAGTAAATTAATGAAAATAATTGTAATAAATATAGAACCTTTCTATACTAAATTGATTTTCTTTAGAACTTGCGCATTACGAAATACCTACCCACAAAATACAAACTCATTTTACCTAAATTATAATTTTACCTATAATCAATGTCATTATTGTTTTTAGATTTAAACGGAAACCGCAAGTTCTGCAGTCACTAAGACTAATGTTTAGTTATGAGCAATAAATAAACAGTAAGATGCTACATATTGCACATGACTTTTATTGAGTGGGGCAAAGTTCTATAGAGGTTCTGGCATTGTCCTTTAAATAAGATTAAACAGATGTCAAATTAAATTATTATAGCATGTCACACTGTTTGTATTGCCATATTATTCAGTGTCAATAAGTTACTCTTACCTACTACATATTTTTTTCCTGTAAGTACTCCCTTGACACTACAATTACTACTACTTGACATTATAATTACACTAGCTATCGCCCGCGGCTTTACCCGAGTGGATATCGGAAAAATGTACGGGTTTCCTATACAAATTTTTTATCCCCTATTTTACTATATTGTATATATATATTTATTATATTTTAGGTTTTTATCTGTTTACAGTTTTAGAAGTCAGAATTCAAATGTATCATTGTGCGTATATGGACCTGTGTCTGAAACAATAAATTATTATTATTTACGCTCTTCAAGGATGATTTTTCAAAAACGCTGATACATGTAACTATTGATTAACAACCAAAAGGCTAAATACAAATTTTCATGGTTTGAATTACAAAAATTACGATTTTCCATACAAACTTTCATCCCCTATTTAACTCCCTTAGGGGTTGAATTTCATAACATCCTTCCAAATTCCTTGTCTACATTATAAAGGGAATCTCTGTGCAAAATTTCAGCTTTCTAGGTCCAAGGGTTTGGACTGGGCGTTGATGAGTCAATCAGTCAGGACTTTTCTTTTTATTTATATAGATAGATTTATTCAGAATTAGAAAACTATAGTATCACTCATCATCATCAGCTGAAAGACGTCCACTGTTAAACATAGGCCTCTCCATAGAACGCCACAAGTCCTGCAACCTGCCGCTTGCATCCACCGGTTACCCGCGACCTTGACGATGTCGTCGGTCCATCTGGTGGGAGGCCTACCAACGCGGAGTCTTCCGGGCAGTGGTCGCCAGGAGAGAACCTTTCTTCCCCATCGGTTATCGGTTCTTCGAGCGATGTGGCCTGCCCATTGTCACTTCAACTTGCATAGTCTGAGGGCTATGTCGGTGACCTTAGTTCCCTAGTACCTACTGACGGGGGATATCAGCATTGAGTTTTAAAATCCAGGCTGATCTCAAAAATACTGTGCGAATTTTTATATGGTTTTTGGCAATAGAAACTGGAATTGTTTAGACTATAACAGATAAAATATGATAAAAAATTGGTTGTCTGTAAAGTCGATTTACGGGCGATAGTTTTACGTGATAACGTCATAAAGAAACATAATGGCTAATATATGTAACATAAGCAAATAATGGCTTCCGTCGAGGTGGGCGGAGATTATTGTTTGGGCTGATCGTGCCTCTCTATCGCTTGTTCCGCGCTCTCGCTTGCACGCTCAGGAATCAGGCGGAACGTGACACTTTTTCGTGCGTGCTGCCGGTGTTCATCGATTTATAAGACGTTATCACGTCAAAAAATGATTTGTATATTCTATATCCTATCAAAACAAAAAAACGTTCACACAGATTTTTTTTTGGTACAGGAGTTGGTAAACTTTTATGGGGTATGGGCACATAATGTATATACCTTTGTCCTGCTTCCACAGATTGGTCCAGCCAGATTCCGTGCACCAGAAGTACTGTTCAGACCCGATCTCATTGGAGAAGAATGTGAAGGTATTTATAAAAACAATTTTATGAGTTTTTTATTTGTCATCTGCCTAGCCTTTTTCTAACTATATTGGGGTCGGCCTCCAGTCTAACCGGATGCAGCTGAATACCAGTGTTTTACATGGAGCGACTGCCTATCGGACCTCCACAACCCAGTTACTGGGTAACACGATACTCCTTGGTAAGACTGGTTGTCAAACTTTCTGGCTTCTGACTACCCATAACGACTGTCAAAGATCTACGAATGACAGCCGGGACCAACAGCTTTACGTGCTTTCCGAGGCACGGAGGGGTGAAGAACTCTTCTACTACTAATAAATACCTTCGTCTTTCGGTTCCATTTCCGACTTCAAAGCATCGTTTATAATAATGGACGTTACAGTATGGGATTCAGTCTTTATCTTCTTAGATTCTCTTGGCTCAAAATAAGGACATGCTGAAAATAAATAAATACTAGCTTGTGATTTCCGAGGCTGTCACTGAGAAATTCCTAACAGAAAACTCAAAAGCACTTTGCACGGCCTGGTATTCGAACCCAAGACCTCAGCAGTCGCAATTTATTAAAAAACATTTTAACAAAAAAGACATTAAGAATTTAGGAAAAAAAATTTACTTAAATTAAATTCGCAAGTCGGCGCGTCTTTGGTTTTGATTGTTATTTTATATTGCCACCGACTTGCGAATTTAAAGTTATTTTTACCTTATAGTTTTTGAAGGCAATTGTCATATTTGTTAAAAAGATTTTTTTCTTAGTTTTAGTGCCTACTTCTTATCATACAAATTAATTACGATAGGGTGACACCAAAAAAATCAGCCATTCCTTAATTTTCCACCCTTAGAGGTGGAATATTTTCATGAAATTTATATGGGACCAACTTGAGGTATCCACTATCAATTAATAAAAAAATCAGCAAAATTTGAAGATAGTTGCAAAAAAAATATTTTATCACTTTCAGGTCTCCACGAGGTTCTAATGTTCGCCATACAGAAATCTGACATGGATCTTCGGAAGGTGTTGTACCAGAATATCGTGCTGAGTGGGGGGAGCACCTTAATCCGGGGCTTCAGAGACCGATTGCGGGCCGAAATTAGGAGTTTAGCTCCTAAAGATATGAAGATTAGGGTATGTTTTTCATTTTTTCTAGGATTTTTTCTTGCCTGAAATAGCCAATACGCATTGAGCAAGCGTGGTGAATGGTGATCAAAGACGTCTTCTCATACAGAGAAGGCACGATCTTCTCTTCTTTCCAGAAGGTTTTTGCTTAAGAGCGGCCTAACCGCCATAATACCCATAAAACGCTCGTACGTGATTGTGACGTTATAGCAAATGTTCCTCCAGATATTTCGAACACAGAGTGTCATAAAGTAGCTAGTTTGACGTAACTTTTTTGAAAGACGTTTGAGAATCATTTTTTTTTACACCAATAGGGTGTTTTACTCTATACGAGAAAAAATCAATAAATATTATGTTATTGAGACAGTTTAGGCATAGAGCAGTCGGAAAATGTAAGTTTTAGTTCATAAAATAACAAAACAAATTTTTTTATTCAATTTAAAGTTTTCAGTAGTTTTAATCTGTTTTAAAACACCGTGAAATAGTGGCGGCCATGTTATTACGCCGTACGGCTGTGTAAACAAATAATTGACAACTGTCAGTCAACCGATTGGCGTATTATAGGCTTTGTACTTTAATTATTTTCGTAACCAACGTAATTTTTTCATTATTACACCTATTTCAAAATATGTTTTTAATTATTTTTCAATGATATACAATTATCATATTTAATATGAGCTCATTTGATACAAAACGAACTGACGTCATTTACGCTGAGCAATATGGCGTCCAGTGAGAGGCGAACAACGCGCGAAATTTGAAAATTTAAAATTTAGATGCATTTTTATGGCACTTATCGATTGAATAAAAATTTTGTGTTTTTTTTTTGGTGGCATGTTATCACTACAGAATTTCATTGAGACACTTTTCAAAAATTGGGGTAATACCCTATTTTATCTGAATTTTGGCCGTTAATAAAGTAAAGAAAACATAGTCATAGAAACCTAACACATGTAATGGAGATTCTAAATTACAAGCATTATTACCAAAAACTTGTAAGGCTTTTTAAAAAAAAACGTATTTCCTGGAACAAGCTTTGTGACATCCCCGCGCGCGCGTTTGTATTCTAAGATTTTGTGATTTTTGACAAAAAAACCCTGGGTTTTAACCAAATTACCTTTGGGATTTAAGAAAGGTAATACATAAATGACCCACGGGTAGAAATGGGGGTTTTTATCCCCCCTAGACCCCCCCCCCCAGACGAGCCAAGCGAAGCGCGTTCCCGAGATAAAGGGTATTGACAGACAGACGGACAACAAAGTGATCCTATAAGAGTTCCGTATTTTCCTTTTGAGGTACGGAACTCTAAAAGCGAAGCGAGCGAGCGAGCGAGTTCCGTACCTCAAAAGAAAAAAACGGAAATCTTATAGGATCACTTTGTTGTCCGTCTGTCTGTCAATACCCTTTATCTCGGGAACGCGTAGAGGTATCGAGTTGAAATTAAAATCATATACTTAGGACCACGGTCCCTTGAAGCTGTGAAAAAATCAAACTTCAGACAAAGTCCCGGATTTAAAAGTACCCTATGTGCTTTCCCAGGGTTCAAGCTATTTTATATAAAATCGGTTCAGATTTCAGGTTACGCTTCCACGATGAAACAGCTAGCGGTTTCATCATGAAAGCGTAACAGACAGAGTTACTTTCTCATTTATAATATTAATAACTAGCTTCTGCCCGCGACTTCGTACGCGGATCCTGTTGCTTATGCCAGCGACAACGGGGTCGGCAAATTCGAAGATCTGAAACATCTGATGTCGAATTCTAAGAGCCCGGGGACGGGAAAACAACGGGAAGCGCGAGACGATTCGAGACGTTCAAAAAGTACAATTTTGAATCATACCTCCGATGGCGGAATATGTGGCGTAGTCAATCATAGGAGTGTACCTACGTAAATGCGCTCAGTAACTTATCAACCAGGTCGCCATGCCCTACGGCTATATCTTGAGACACATCCGATTCTTCAGATGACATCGACATTCTGTTCAGAGAATGTCGAAGTCGATCAGAATTCAAACGTTCGTTGCACTCTTCTTCTGTCTCTTCATACAGTACTCCAGCAATTCTTTCTCTCTAACTTACGAACTGATTATGAATATTTTGTTGTGTGCGTGTTCGGGACAATGTATGATAATCTCGATCAGCAGTTAGTCGCGCATCACATTCATCACTCGTTTCAAAAGACCTGTTAGTAGATGTGCGAATACGCTGAGAACTCAAGCGTGATTCTATATCAGTAAACGTTTCCGATTCGCGAGACAATGCATGTCGCTCACGATCAGCGGATAGTCGCGCATCACGTTCCGCACTTGTCTCTAGAGACCTAGAAGCAGATGCGTAGATATGCTGAGAACTCAAGCGCAATTCTCTATCCGTGAACGTCTCCGACTCGCGAGACAATGCGTGACGTTCACGATCAGCGGTCAGTCGCGCATCATATTCTTCACTGGTCTCTAGAGACCTGGATGTAGATAACGCTAATACGATGAGAACGCAGGCGTGCTTCGCGATTTGAAGAGGTTTCCACGGAGCAAGTTGCAGCCTGATGTTCTCGAACAGCATCAAGTCTCTCCTGACGCTCTTCGGTAGATTCTTGGGAACTTATGATCCTCAAACTTTTAGCTCCTTTGGAACATTGGGAAAGATTTGACCTCTTTCTAGGCATGGTTATAGTTTTATTGTGAAGATACCTGATCAATTAAAATCTAAGTGACTGCTCCCCTGCGTTACCGGGTAGGCTTATACCGTGTCACGAAGATAAATGGAAAAGGAAATTAAACACTCAAATAACATATTTGAGTGTTTAATTTCCCAAAGGCATATTTATTCGATAAAATAAAAAAGTAAATGGGAGTTTTGGCCAGTAGGGTCAAATTTTCTATGATATACCATCGTCATCAAAAATCAGTCCTAAACTGTTACCGCCTTCACCGCGTGGAGGTACTCCCAGCTTATTTTCAACCGACTTCAAAAAAGGAGGAGGTTATCAATTCGTCTGTATTTTTTGGAACGAAGTTCCTTATCGCGCGTTGTGAAAGGGGGCTAGACGGAAAAAATTCTTACGAAAAGTTTGTCACGACATGCTATATAATAAGCTTAATTGAATCGTTGGAACTGTCAAATAGAGTTCATTATTAGTTGAATGGCGGCTTTTCTATGAAAATATTGGAGCGAATTAAAACCTTATTTTTGCTATTTTTATTAGCCCGACCGGACAATAGGAGCTATGTGCAACCGAATTTCACGGTTAATGTGTAAAAATAAGGTTTTAATTCGCTTTTCTATGAAAATATTGGAGCGAATTAAAACCTTATTTTTACACATTAACCGTGAAATTCGGTTGCACATAGCTCCTATTGTCCGGTCGGGCACCTGCCTATACGTTTCTCAGAATAATTTTATCATACCTAGTTTGGTAAAATTTCAATTTTTAACCGTTTACGTTTACAAAATAAAGTCCGAATTCGCTTTTCGTAGATGTTTTGGTTTAAATTAAGCCAGTGGGAGCTTAGGTGGGTACCTAGGTAGGTAGTGGTACTTACTTTTATCATTGGCGAAATATTTGTAGTTGTAAGTAGGTAAGTGAGTAGGTACTCTTTTGCTAGAAAAAGAAAGGCAGGCAGGCGTAGGTACCTATAGGTGCTATAGGTAACCTATTTAAATAAATTAGAGCTATTCACAAACACAGTTTTAATCAACTTTGGCTTAATTAAAAAACTTACCTATTAGGTATAAAATTTACACTTCCCTGTATCGAAGCAACTGCTCAATATGGAGTCCATTTCGCTCGATACATAAACGGGCACGTTTAATTAAATTGTCTTTTAATTACATTATATTTGTTAATAATAAAAAAAATATTATTATAACTTAAAAAAAATAAAATTTTATTACAATTCCTTCACTAATTAATCGAAAGGAACTTCGTTCCATCCGGGTGTCCCTTGACACCTCTCAAGTTTTTTTTTTTTTTATTATTATTTTTTTTTTTTTTTTATGTTTGTTACTTGATTTCTCGGGACTGGGTGAACCGATTTTGATGATTCTTTTTTTATTTGGAAGCCAGTGCTTCCCGTGTGGTCCCATTTTAATTTGGTCCAGTTCTGACCATGGCATCCATGAAAAAACCGTATAAGTCTTAAATTTGCATTAAGTATGTGCGCGATTTGTTGCGCGATTTCTCAGGCAAACGTAAACCGATTTTGAAAATTATTTTTTTTATAGATACGGTACGCTTCAGGGGTGGTCCCATATAAATTTTATCGAAATTGATTCAGCACTTTTTGAAAAATCAACAAATACCCAAAAATTTTACATAGACGACGTTTTAGTTTCATCAATCTTTGTAGTAGTTAACTTTCAATCTCTTCTTAATAGATTTGAATGAGAAGGAGGTACTAAAAAGCGGAAAATAAAAAGCTTTTTACAAAAAAGACAACCGCCTTCAAAAAGTGAAAAATAACTTTAGCACAGAACACACATTGACTTTAGTTTCGGAAGTCGGTGGCAATACAAAACAACAAACAGAACAAAGCCACTGAATTTCGAAACTAAAGTCAATGTGTGTTCTGTGCTAAAGTTATTTTTCACTTTTTGAAGGCGGTTGTCTTTTTTGTAAAAAGCTTTTTTAATAAATACAGTGAAATTAGTGATAACTTTACAGTGAAATTTTAAAAATTACAGCTTTGATTTCCACATCAGATGTTTCTGATCTTCGATTTTTATAAGTCAACAGGAAATGCCCATCAGACCGAACAACTTTTGCTAAGACGTCATTAATATATGTGTTATGGTGTAGCTGGGCTCTTAGAGTTCCACATCAGGTGTTCCAGATCTTCAAATTTATTCCCCCAGCAGAAAATGCTCATCACGTGGAACAATTTTTGCTATGGTACCATTTTTGTATCTCTTATAGTTTAGCTGGTCTGTTGCGGTTCTGCATCAGGTGTTCAAGTTTCCAAGATAAATTATAGCCTATATGTTGCCCAGACTTAATACCTGTACAACAAAAACAAAAAATTCAAATCCGTCCAGCAGTTCCGAAGATTAGCGTGTACAAACAAACATACAAACAGACAGAATTTATTTTTTGGTTTCGTGCTCTATTACTGTTTCTAAACCCCCCTCAATTATTTTTTTTTTAATATATTCAATGTACAGACTGAGTTTTTTTACTGTTTTATTATATGTATAGAAGTATGGATGGAAGTATGGCTATGTACAAATATGTACTTGCTCACTGAGGGTTCCGCCCTCGGTGAGCGAGTCCGACTCGCACTTGTCCGGCTTTTTTATTTATGTGTTCATTTTCTCCTCCACAGATCTCAACGCCGCGAAACCGCCACTACTCCACGTGGATCGGAGGTTCGATTCTCGCGTCACTCGACACATTCCGGAAGACGTGGGTCTCTAAACGAGAGTACGATGAAGAAGGACATAGGGCGGTACATCGCAAGACTTTCTAGATTATTCGAGAACATTCTAAATACTAGGGCATCATTTATACTGCTTGAATACGGGTGTACACACTTTCCTTCTTCTGGTCTATACTAATATTATAAACAGAGAAATATTACCTCACGTTATGGCAAGATTTGTACAAAAAATAAAGATGTTTAGAGAAGTTGAAATTCTAATTCTTATACTCTTGGGTACCTAAGAGTATCCTCAGGCATTTACAATATTTTTAAATCCCCGCAATAAAAATGGATGTTATAGTTAATTATTGTGAAATAATATCATATTGTGATATAATAAGATTTTATATTTAAATATAAGATGTCACATACAAATCATATAAATCAAATTAATAAAATTATTTACAATTCTAAGAAAAAGGCAGGGAGCTCAAAGGGCATCAAAAAACTCGTCCACATCGCTGTCAACGGGACACGTGCCCAACAGGCTGGCAGCATTGCCACGTTGTATGGCAATGCTGATTCTTTGACCCAAGAATAGACCAGCCTTCGGGTCACGTGAAGAGTCGACCAGCCGCTTGGCGATGTCACGAAAAACAATATGGGCACTCGGACGCCATGGCCCATGTTGATAATTGATGTGAATAGTTTAACGAAAAGTTCATTATTTCAGAACGAAACGGCGGCTGACAGTAACAGTGACTGATAGCGCCGTTTCGCAGTTCTTACTCTGAAATTGCATCGTTTTATCTTGTCAACTGCTCAGCCTCTATTGCGCCTTTATGGGAAATAAAGTCACAAATAATGTTTTTTTTTCCCCACACACTTGTCACATCACTTGTCTTCCAATTTGATAGATCCGTTAATAACACTCGTCACTTTCCTTTTTTTTATAAACATAAAATGGGCAACGAAATTAAACAGTTTCTATTCGAAATATTTTTATTATGCTGGGGTTTAAAATATAGTAAGTATATCAATCTACTCTTGATAATGTATTCTCCACATTGGAAAATATTATGAACTCTCTAAATTATTTTTATTTTTCATACAAATGAATGTATGGATCTCGCCATGATTATTCTACTTCTTTATAATATTTGTGTAGATAGAATATAAATATACCAGCTATAAATGTTGGGTGAAATTCGCTCTTACCTTAAAGGACATCTCTATAGATAGAACTCTATGATGACAACGTCGCAGCGATGTCTCTGGCATTACAGATGACCAATTACCATTAGGCCGTCGGCTTGGCTTATTTGCGATACAATAACATAAAAAAATATCACGCTTTTGTATGTATTAAACAAACAAATCATT
This sequence comes from Charanyca ferruginea, assembly GCA_947361185.1. Classification (NCBI taxonomy): domain Eukaryota; kingdom Metazoa; phylum Arthropoda; class Insecta; order Lepidoptera; family Noctuidae; genus Charanyca; species Charanyca ferruginea. Next base: position 5,448,720 of record OX376080.1, read on the forward strand.
TTAAACAAAATTAAGAAAGTTAATAAGAATCCTACAGCTTCCAGTGTAACAGATATCAGTGATATCAGATATCAGATATCAGTGTAACAAAATATCAGTATTTTAAATGAAGCTTATGTCATTTGTACAATAAAGTGCGGTCACACCATACCACTGGCCATACCCCTGGGAGCCAAATCTGCTATTTTTATAATTTTGTCATTCCGACACGATCCCATTGTCATTTTGCTAAAAGTTCGTAATCTGCTAAATTCATAATGGTCGATCATTGGTCGGTCGAATTGAAATTAAGGAACTATTAGTTAATCTGTGTTAAAAGCAATGACTGCACAATGACGTTCTAATAGTAGGTCACTGATCAAAGGAACTGTCAAAATTTTAGTAGATTACCGCCTAACTCCGTAGGTATTCAGTTGTCATTTTGTACGAGATTACCATTATATATCATTTCTTTCAATGACGTGTCAGTGGTTGACCATTGGAAATTCAAAATGACGCCATTATATTAGTAGATTACCAAACTTATCAAAATCAACAATTATGAAATCAATGATGACACTATTGTAATAGCAGACTTGAGGCCCTGGTGGTACGGTGCGTCGAAAACTATACCATTGAGAAAATCGTTTAGGTTAAATCTGTGACTATTAACCCTTTAACCGGCTACGTCGGATTAATCCGACAAATATTTTCGTGTCCATTCCGCCAGCGTCGTATTTTTCCGACCAAATACCACAGCTCGTAAAGTCTGTTTTTTAATTTTCATTTACAATTTAAAACACTTAATTCTCTTACTTAAAAGTCCTAAAAATAATGCCCAAAGGACAATGCCAGAAACTTTATAGAACTTTGCCCCACTCAATAAAAGTCATGTGCAATATGTAGCATCTTACTGTTTATTTATTGCTGATAACTAAACATTAGCCTTAGTGACTGTAGAACTTGCGGTTTCCGTTTAAATCTAAAAAACAATAATGACATTGATTATTGGTTAAATTGAATTTTGCGTAAAATGAGTTTGTATTTTGTGGGTAGGTATTTCGTAATCCGCAAGTTCTAAAGAAAAACAGTTTACTATAGAAAGGTTCTATATTCATTACAATTATTTTCATTAATTTTCTTTTCTGTACATGGGTGGGGCAGGATCTGGCATTGTCATTTAGATGAATTGCTTATTTTATTCACTGTGCCGGGCGCTGGGGGCACGCCAACTGATATAAAGTCGGGAGGTTAAAAGGTTAAAGCGCTAAGGCTAGCGAGTGCAGCTAGCGGTGCCGCGGTAGTGACCGCCGAGTGCTAGATCCCATCTATGGTTGGTGAATCATATGGGTTAGGTTAAGTGAGTGGCATAGTTTTATACCCATCATACTGCCAGGGGTATGCCAAGTGGTATCGCGGGTGGTATTGGTACAACACAAATATGTACAGTCGAACAAAGTGTTTGGTATACAGGCAATCTGGACTTACAACTACTTTTAAACAATGTTGCGAGTGACCTGAGTAGTCAATTGACAACATTTCAAAACTGACACAACCTTAAAACAAAAATACCATTTCTTTATTTTCGTATCCTGAGTCCAAATACATATTTTTTTTATTTTGTTATTTCTTCATTTCTGAGAAAAATAAGTAAAACCAAAAAGCATGTGATGACGTCATATATACGGTGGAATGAAGTAGTTTTAGTACCTTAACGTCAAATAAGACACACGTCAATGTCACATATATGAAGTCTAAAAATAATGATGTTAGTTTTTTGACGGGTCACAGTAAACCAAAGGATAAAACGCTATTCCACCGTAAGTATGACGTCATTTGGCGCTTACGTCTTTTTAGAAAACACCTAATTTCAAAGTTAAAATTATGAATGAAAAGTACATAATTTTGAAAAACCGAAAATTACGGGTGCCCTAGATTTGTATTTATTTTTATATAACGAAATAATACAAGTAGGTTAAAAATATGAAATGTTGTCTATTCTTTCAAGTCAGTCTCTTGAACCCTGCTTGCCTTTGGTTCATCGAAAGACTTTCTAGATTATTCTAGATGCTAGGATTAATTGAAACTACTTGAATACAGGTGTAGAATCCATCCTATACTACTACTATTATAGACTTGGATGGATGGATGGATGTTACTCTTTAACGCTTAAACGGCTGAACGGAATAACTGATCATTTAACCCATATATAGTTACTTGCTTTTGCTCGCGACTTTGTCCGCCTCGAAATGGAAGTGCGCGCCGGCCAGGCACATATATTTCTGCATTCGACAGCGCGGGACAAACACACGCGCCCCCTCGCTGAATTCACGTGACAACAGTGCGCTGTGATGTAATTGGTTGAAAGTGCTTAGTTCTTATTGGTTATATTTTTGTTAAAAAAAACGAATACCTTCGCGCTGTACTGACACGAGTCAGTACAGCGCGAAGCGAAGCGTTGTTAAAAAAAACAAATACTAATACAAATAAAAATTCAAAAGTGAATACAATCACGAGATTGTAGGTATTCGTTATTGAATTTGTATTTGCTTTTGTGGCTTCACTCGCAGTGTTCCGCACGGTCTATCTGCCTTTTGTTTGTTAATCTGTGATTAAAAGTATGGATTGATCTATTTTAACCCAAGATAATTTTATCTTGTTTCTGTGTTCCGTGGGATAATTTAGTATTTTTGGTTAATTCTGAATTCAACACAGGTGAAGTTGCGGGCAAAAGCTAGTATGTCACAAGTACGCAATAAATATTAGCCCTGAATATTTTTATTTGTACATCAAACAGCTTGTTCAACTGTACTTTTATTCTTTGAAATGGCCGCCACCAATATGGAATGCTAATATGTTCGTGGGCTGGACACCGGGCAGTCAGCCCCGGCTACCAACTATCTGACTGACTAACATACTTATCACGGCACGAGATGTTCGCATAGTACTCGTGCCGGCACGAGAATAATGTAACGTTTTTCCCGGCTACCAACTCTCTGACTGACTAACATACTTACCACGGCACGAGATGTTCTCATAGTACTCGTGCCGGCACGAGAATAATGTAACGTTTTTATGTTACCGAATTTGACATAATTACCAGTTGTAGCCAAACGGTGGCGCTGCTTGTCAAGGGAAACGTCAAAAATATGTCAAATTCCATATATTTATATTTAGTTTCATTTTTCGCCGTCTGCAGAGATTATATTTGTAATTATCGGAACTATCCTTGAGTGATAAGACGCCGAGATATAAAAATGGCGAAAATAAACTTAATATCGGTTGCTATAATGTTATGATAAGCGAGATTTTAATATTTAAGACAATTCTTTTTTGTATTTAAATAAATTATTTTTTTCGACTTTGATGCGACTGTTTTTTTCTTAATCCCCTTTTTAGGGTTTCATACCGAAATGGTCCAAATGAAACCCTATTGCTGTTGTTCAAATATTCCCGATTTGTTCTCGTCGTCAACACTGTTGACGATCGGAAAAAAAAGTTTCGTTCGTTCACAGTGTTAACAATCGGTACTTTTTTTCCCAGTCGTACAAGGTGGAGTTCAAATAAAGATGAAACGAATTTTTTAAAATGTTAATTAAGTAGGTACTGCGACTTCCAAAGCAAAACATTAACATCAAAATCACAAAATAGGTACTTGTTTATTTACTTTAAAATCAGCGTATCATGAATTTTGCAACACAAAAATCAAATACCTGCAGGGGCGTGCACAGAGTTTTTAGACAGGGTAGGCAGAAAAAAATAGGTATGCAGGGTCGACAGATATAGTTAAAGTTTACTTAGAAACCGATGGATGTTTTTGAATAAAATAAAATAAAATTAATAGAGAATAAACATTTCAATGATTTAATTAAACACTCGAAAACATCCATCGGTTTCTAAGTCAACTTCAACCATTTCCGTCTTTCCGATGACCTGCATACCTATCTCTTTTGATGACTGTACCTACGTGATTTGCCACCTCAAATGATTCCTGGATTGACTGAATTTATAGACATCAATTTGGTCTTTTGCTGCCGTAGAAAAATATGAATAGGTCTGTAGCGATGTAATGCCTCGTTTCAGGCGATTATATTATTTGAAAATAGTAGGAAAGGTAAACAGAACAACCGCAACAGAGTAGGTCGGTATGTACCTCCTACCTACATTATAATAAGCTCTCTAACGTTTCGGCGTTTCCCGCCCCCCAAGAGTAGGTAAAGAAAAAACTTAGAAAATTTGCAGAAGAATACAGATCAAACCATCATACGAACAGATGAGTTAAAATTTTTTTAATCGATTTTACGATAGAAACTCAAAACAGGGTTAAAAATGATATGCGTAGAAGAAAAACGTTTTGCAATCTACTAAACAAGGAACAATTAGGTACTTACCTAATGTGTTTTTTTACCAATAAAATAATCTCAAGTTCACAACTTACTAGAAGTAGGTATTACAAGCACCTACCCTTTCCCTTTCATGTGATGATGAGGTGATTATCTATCATATATTGAGTACCGAAACCTAAACAAAATGTAGGCATTTTATTCGGGTTCGGTCCTACAACAAAATCTCGTCACATTTAATCGTAAAGCTCGAATCTTCTACTTTAATTGATGTAATAAAACAGAACTGTACCAACCTCTTACGACCTAATCGCATGGTTTGTTTGTATTGATTGAAATCTAGCGGCTATCCTCGATCAGTGTTTTTTCACCGAAGCCGAGAGAAAGTTTTGAAAAGGAATCATTTTTTAAGTATTGTCTGTACCTACACAACTACACAACCACCACCAAACTTTCACAGTGAAGTTATTCCATTTTACACACAAGTAACAACGTTGAAATAATATAAAAATGCATTCACAAAACCATGAAACAAACTAAAACAAAAAAAAATGGCGACTCAGAATAATTCACGTATATTTTTGTATCTACACAATTGTCGTATTCCGTCGTGTAAACTCGTGTTAACTCGTGTAGTAAAATCTAAAATGTTAAAAAGGCAATGTCTTCAGTTTGCGTTGTGTGCGTGATTTGTGACATTGTGTGTCATGTACGAATAGAAAATGCACACGCGTGCTACGAGCCTGTCACGAGGCACACATCCAAACAAAATATAATAATCTAGGCACAAATATTTTGTGTCTCTCCCGTAGGGTCCTAGCGGCGCTAGTGCAGCGCGAAGCGATCGAAATGCGCGGACTAAGGCGCGAACGTATCGATGAGACTTCGTGTTACCACCGTTACGCGACAGATGGAGCTGATTTAAGATTTTTTTACTAATTGAGAGTAATTACTCGTGTATAAAATATTAGAGATATCAAAATAAATTAAAACAAGATATTATATGTTGTACAGTAATTACAATAATAATATTTCAACGGTCGTCGTCAACACTGTTGACGATCGTTGAAATATTACCGATCAGGAATTACCGCTCTTGTTCATTCGTCGATCAGTCTATCCCTCTGTCACATCTTTAGAACCCCAACAGATGTGCTCATCAACGAGCCAGAAAGAGACAACATTTAACTCAGAACAATTCGTAAACCACGTAATTACACAGCAAAGTGTACGTAGAAACATACTTCTGTCTCTATCACACACCTGCATGATACTAATGCGAAAGCAAGACAGCAATAGCCTGCGTAAAGAGGTCTTCTGAATAGAAAATTGCCTACAAGATATAATCCCGTGTGGAATTTATTATTATGCACACTGTTACTCAATTTTCAACTCTATTTCTGTTAGATTTTATTGTATTATCAATTAACCGTGAATCGTCAGTCGTGGCCGCGAATTGCACCTCCCTGTTCCTACCCGTGGGTGTCGTAGAAGGCGACAGAGGGATTGACCAGAGGGTGGGCAGCAGCGTCCTTCTGAGTACCATAACACCTACTGCGATCGCCAACATGCATCGGCCAAGCATGGCGATTAAGGCTGAACCCCCTTGGAGGAGACCTATGCCCAGCAGTGGGCGTGTTAAGGTTGACATGATGATGATCAATTAACAAATGAAAAACTGCTTAATAAAACAAAAGTTAACAGAATAAAATATTGTATTTAGGTTTTACGTATAACATATACCAATGTATTATACATCTGTTTCGTTTAGAATTCATCATTTTCGAACGGGTGGTACTTGTGCCCCAGGGAACTGAAAAAAAAGATTGGTTTGTTACAGAGTTCCTTAAATAACGAAGGCGAACACCAAAGAAGGGTTTTTGATAATTCATTTTTTTGGACGACACGGTTGGCGCAGTGGCTGAGCGATCGACTGCTGCGCAGCGTGTTGCGGGTTCGATTCCCGCCCAGGGTAAACATTTATGTGATGAGCACTTGTGTTTGTCTTGTGTCTGGGTGTTGTTTATCTATATATGTATGTATTTACAAAAAAAAAAATGTATTTGTGTATGTATATCAGCTGTCTGACACCCATAGTACAGGGTCTCCCTAGTTTGGGGTCAGATGGCCGTGTGTGAAAATATCCCCACATATTATTCCCTAAATGGGTAAAATAGGGTATGAAAATTTGTGTACAAAATCGTCAGTTTTGCCGATGAGAAATTTCATACACACTGGTTGTGTTAGAATAAATACTAGATACACTCACTCCAGAGGATGGGCAGCAGCGTCCTTCTGAGTACCTACCTACTACACACCTACTGCGATCGGTCAAGCATGGCGATTACGGCTGAACCCCCATTGGGGGTGACCTATGCCCAGCACACGTAGCATGACCACGCTATGTCTACGGAAGAATAGACATACTGACAACAAGAATAGACAAGTCAGTACAGTTTGTCTATTCTTCCTGTCAGTATGTCTATTCTTCCGTAGACAGCGTGGTCATGCTACGCGTGCAGCAGTGGGCGCCTAAAGGTTGACATGACGATACTCACGCAGTCATAGGCACCAGTCGTCCATTGCAGTCGAACGAATCGATGAGGCTCATATCCTCTTGAGACAACTTGAAGTCGAACACATCGAAGTTGCTCTCAATGCGCGACTTTGTAACAGACTTCGGTATCACGATGACTCCGCGGTCCACTTGGTACCTGAGAAATTATTATAATAAGGTATTTTACTCTATACGAGAAAAAATCTATAAATATGTTATTACGACAGTTTAGGCATAAAGCAGTCGGAAAATGTAAGTTTTAGTTCATAAAATAACAAAACAATTTTTTAAATTCAATTCAAAGTTTTCAGTAGTTTTAATCTGTTAAAAAAAACCATGAAATAGTAGCGGCCATGTTATTACGCCGTACGGATGTGTAAACAAAAAATTGTCAACTGTCAGTCAACCGATTGGCGTATTAAAACATTTTATGGTTCTATCTACGACACGGTTGGCGCAGTGGCTGAGCGATCGACTGCTGCGCAGCGTGTTGCGGGTTCGATTCCCGCCCAGGGTAAACATTTGTGTGATGAGCACGTGTGTTTGTCTTGTGTCTGGGTGTTGTTGGAACGAAGTTCCTTATCGCGCGTTATGAAAGGGGGCTAGACGGAAAAAATTCTTACGAAAAGTTGTCACGACGCTTTTGTATATTTGATTTAAGAGCCATCTATTAACGTTATTGGCGCAACTGTGCTCTTCGAGATCGAATTACGAACGGCCAATAGATGGCGCAGAAATAATTTATTGGTCTTTCTATCTAAATAACTACGCATTGTACTAACATGTTAGAAAATATTAATCTTTAAAATTACTTACTTACAATGTAAGCAGCCATAATAACTTTTCATTCCTCGCTTTTTTTTTGCCCTGGCTTAAAGCCACTTAAATTCACTTTAACACATCACATTAATTAGTGAAGGAATTGTAATAAAATTTTATTACAATTCCTTCACTAATTAATCGAAAGGAACTTCGTTCCATCCGGGTGTCCCTTGACACCTCTCAAGTTTTTATCTATATATGTATGTATTTACAAAAAAAAAAAAATGTATTTGTGTAGGTATATCAGCTGTCTGACACCCATAGTACAGGGTCTCCCTAGTTTGGGGTCAGATGGCCGTGTGTGAAAAATGTCCCCACATATTATTATTATCTTTTATAGTTTAGGCAGCGTACGCAAAATAAGTAACTTTTCTGGTTGATTTTTTACACCTTGTGGCCGAAAAACCCAAATATCTTACGGAACCCTATTATTCTCCAAAATAAAATATAGCCTATGTTACTCGTGGATAATGTAGCTTTCGAATGGTGAAAGAATTTTTAAAATCGGTCCAGTAGTTTTTGAGCCTATTCATTACAATCAAACAAACAAAGTTTTCCTCTTTATAATATTAGTATAGAAGTATAGATAAGTGTAGACAAAGTTGTATTAGTTACACCATTTAAAACTCGAGAATGGCTGGACCGATTTTCATGATTTTTATTTGTTGGATTTATTTCCGCCCCGAACAGCAGAATAACTATTAAAAAGTGGAAAATATTCACGCTAATAAAAAAGGGTAGGTAGGTTGGTAGGTAGATAGGGACAGGACAACGTCTGTCCTACGAAGTCTGTGCTGTGAACCGTTGAGGTTATCACTGATTTCCTTTTCATTCATATGACAAAATCAATTTAGTTGTTAATATCAATATTTATTACAGAAATAAGAGTTCTAGACTTACCTAATAAGCACTTGTGCGACAGTTTTTCCCAATCTGTCAGCGATAGCTTTAAGTTTGGGGTCATCCAGCAGGTTTGGGTCTCCGGGCTGGGCCCAGGGTCTGTCCGGTGACCCCAGGGGAGAGTACGCCGTGATCGTGATGTTGCGAGCCTCGCAGAAGTCTTTGAGACGACGCTGGTTCAAATATGGGTGGCATTCTACCTGTAATGTTAGGAATTGAATTTAATATCAAATACTAAGGTCTGTGTAATCCTCTACAGCAATAAAAAAGTGGTTAATTAAAACCTTTTTTGAAAAAAGCAACCACTTTACAAAACAACTAACGGAACAAAGCCACCGACTTCCGAAACTAAAGCCATGTGGGTTCTGTGCTATAGTTATTTATCACTTTTTAGTTTTATTTGAAGGTTGTTCTCTTTTTTCAAACAAGTTTTTATTTACCACTTTTTAATGCCTCAGTTAAAACAGAGATTGAAAGTCCTCCAAAGATGGAAAGATAGAAGAAACGAAAACGCATACTCGGTTTTTGTTGTTTTTTTTTTTCAGAAAGCGCTAAGTAAATTTCTGTTTGTTGTATACTAAAACCTTCTCCAGAATATAACAGTTTTCTGAAAATTGCATCAAAATCGGTTCTGCCAAACGGGAGATAATCGCGGACAAACATACATACATACTTATTTTTATTATTCCGTGCATACATACATACATAGAAACATACGGGTCGAACTGATAACGTCCTGTTTTTTTTTTTTGAAGTCGTTTAAAAATTAATTCACATATTCGCTGGCAAACATTATAATTGACAACATTTCAAAACTGACACGACGTTAAAACAAAAATACCATTTCTTTATTTTCGTATCCTGAGTCCAAATATGTATTTTTTATATTTTTTTTTATTTCTTCATTTTTGAGAAAAATAAGTAAAACCAAAAAGCATGTGCTGACGTCACATATACGGTGGAATGGGATAGTTTACCTTTGTATAATCGTTTCAATGGTTTTTAGGAAAACATTAATGTCAAATAACACACGTCAATGTCACATAATTATATAAGAAGTCTAATAATAATGATAATAGTTTTTTGACGGGTCACAGTAAAGCAAAGGATAAAACGCTATTCCACCGTAAGTATGACATCATTTGGCGCTTACGTCCTTTTAGAATACACCTAATTTCAAAGTTAAAATTGTGAGTGAAAAGTACATCATTTTAAAAAACGAAAAAATACGGGTGCCCTAAATTTGTATTTACTTTAATTAAACGTAATAATACAAGTACGTTAAAAATATGAAATGTTGTCAATTTAATGTTATTCTCACCTGATTGGTTACTGGCACGATTTTAGCACTCTTCAACAATCTGTCGATCTGCTTTGAGTTGAAGTTTGACACTCCGATGCTCTTGACTAAGCCCTCAGCGACCACAGGCTCTAACTCCTTCCAAGTGTCCACATAGTCCACATCAGAGAATATGATTTTGTCATCCTTATCTTTTGGGAATAGGTCCACTTCTTCCTGTAAATGAAATAGTGCAAAATCTATACATAAAAAAAGTTTTTTTCAAAAAAATGGAAACCTCCTTCAATAACTAAAAAGTGATAAATAACTTTAGCACAGAACACACATTACTTTAGTTTCGGAAGTCGGTGGCTTTGTTCTGTTTGATGTTTTGTATTGCCACCGAGTTCCGTAACTCAAGTCAACTGTCAACATTTTAGCAGATTACCGCCTAAGTCAGTCATTCAGTTGTCATTTTGTACGAGATTACCATTCTATATCATTTCTTTCAAAGGCGTGTCAGTGGTTGACCATTAGAAAGTCATAGTGACGCCATGCATTATATTAGTAGATTACCAAATTTGTCAAAATCAACAATTATGAAATCAATGATAGACCATTTTGACACTATTGTAATAGCAGACTTGAGGCCCAGGTGAATTGCGGTCAAACGCAAGCCTATTTGATAACAAATAAAAAAACTTGAGAGGTGTCAAGGGACACCCGGATGGAACGAAGTTCCTTTCGATTAATTAGTGAAGGAATTGTAATAAAATTTTATTACAATTCCTTCACTAATTAATGTGATGCGTTAAAGTGAATTTAAGTGGCTTTAAGCCAGGGCAAAAAAAAAGCGAGGAATGAAAAGTTATTATGGCTGCTTACATTGTAAGTAAGTAATTTTAAAGATTAATATTTTCTAACATGTTAGTACAATGCGTAGTTAAATTTAGATAGAAAGACCAATAAATTATTTCTGCGCCATCTATTGGCCGTTCGTAATTCGATCTCGAAGAGCACAGTTGCGCCAATAACGTTAATAGATGGCTCTTAAATCAAATATACAAAAGTGTCGTGACAACTTTTCGTAAGAATTTTTTCCGTCTAGCCCCCTTTCACAACGCGCGATAAGGAACTTCGTTCCAATAAAATGAGTTATTTTGGTTTCAACGCAATAATCTTCGGGGAAAAAAACAATTGATCTGAGGCAGACATACCTTATAAGCCTGGGGCCAGTGAACTAGATACAGGTCCAAATACTTCAGGTTAAGATTCTCAAGAGACGCCAGGAGTGCACCCTTCACCAAGTCCGGCCGATGGAAAGTGTTCCATAACTTTGAAGTTATGAAGAGGTCCTCCCTGTAAACGTTATTGTAAAATATGCTTAGTTCTGGAAAAAGGACCTAACCCACAATTTTTACATGTAGCATTACAGTTCGGTTCAAACTTAATAGCGGCTGTGAAGTGCGCTACAGACTACGCAGTACCCCGCCACTCACCCCCGATGACACGTGAAATTGTTACTGCGCAGCCACTCGCCTTGTGTTCAGAGCCGCCATAAAGTTGAATCGTACTGTACTGTCCAACAAAAAACAGTTTCTTTGCTTGTACGCGCAAATCCCCGGAAAATTATTGCGTTAACGTTATTAAGAAACATAATGGCTAACATATATAACATCCGTCGAGGTGGGCGGAGCTTATTGTAGACGCTTGGGCCGATCGTGCCTCTCTATCACTTGTTCTGCGCTCTCGCTTGCACGCTCACACTCAGGCGAAACGTGACACTTTTGAGTGCGTGCAGCCGTGTTCATCGATTGATAAGACGTGATCACGTCAAAAAATTAGAAAAATCACCTGAACGAAATCGCTGGAAAAACACAAACCTCTTAACAGTACCATCGGCGATCTTAGCTGTGATGGCCGCGCCGACCTCCTTCTCGTTACCATAGACATACGCGCAGTCTATGTGCCTATAACCAATGTCTATGGCATTTTTCACAGCTTCTGTCACCTCACCTGGCTTTGACTGTAAAGAAAGAACGAAATAATTAAGTAACTTTAGCATATTACAGTGTGTCCCTCGATGATAAAGTGCACACACGAAAAAAACTATTTTGAAAAAAGAGAACCGCCTTCAAAAACTAAAAAGTGAACACACATGACTTTAGTTTTGGAAGTCGATGGCTTTGTTCTGTAAAGTTAAAGTAAAGTAAAGTAAAGTTATTTATCACTTTTTTGTTTTTGAAGGCGGTTCTCTTTTTTCTAGACTACAGGACTTGCTTATTTCTTTACTGTTTTATTACACCCATTATATTTCATTTGCTAAAGTTGATTATTGATAATTCCATGTTATCTAGTTTATTTCATGTCAATTGTTATCAGTAACCTTACTTTTGTTATCTAAACAACATGACTGACTGAAGTAACTCAAGTAAATTGATTAGCTCAGTGATATCATTTTGCTATAACAATCATGTGTTATTTGCAGGAGATAAACCAATATTGTGAAATAGTTTTTTTATCGTTTTCAACTGTTTTTTTTATCAATTGCTTGAAATAAATTGTTGAGAAAATTAATATTTTTGATAAGGTATCAAAAGTTAAAGCATTTATTTCTATTAAATCATTTACAGGCATTTTTTAATTGTGGAAAGGTGGATGGTGTATTACTATGGGGTACACTACATAAATACGAAAAACTTTATTCCGAAAGTCAGAAATACGAATTTCAAAAAACCGATTTTCATAATTCCGAATAGTTCAAAATTCCTAATATGGCAACTCCGATTTATCATTCATCCTATTTTTATAATACTAAAATTTCAAAATTCCGAACGTTTATAATTACTATTCTCAAAATACCGAGTTTCAAAAGATCGAATAACAAAATGTCCGACATAATGAAAATTCCGAACATCAAAAATACGAATTCCGATTATTAAAATTCCGATTATCTTTATCGGTGTCGTACAATCGTTTATCGTGCAAGCAAGCATGCAGCATGCAAGCAAGCATGCAGCGTGCAAGCAAGCATGCAGCATGCAAGCAAGCAAGCATGCATCATGCAAGCGAGCATGCAAGCGAGCATGCAAGCGAACATGCAACATGCAGCAGGCATGGTTTCTGTCACGGCTACGGCGTTGCGGGGCTCCGGCGGTACCACGCGAGCTAATCGTCGCAGACGGTATTCACGCTCACCACCGCAGCTTCGGCTTACTGGCCGGCTTTGCCGGCCAGCCTCAGCCGCGGCGGCGGGCGTTAAAACCACCTGCTCCTCAGGTCGCTGGCCGCCTCGCCCCTCCGCGCCTACGCGAAGGGCAGACAAGACTACGTGGAGTCGGTTTCACAGCAATTCGTTTCTGTCATTAACTTTTGTAGCACAACATATTGACTTTTTAAGATTATTTTTGTTATTGTCTTTCTTTTTATACCTATATATTTTTGTTGAAATAAATTCCATAGAAAAATCCACCGAATAAACAATATTTGTTAAAAAGTAATTCTACTGGTTGATAAGATAGTTAAACAAAAAAAATTGATTAAAAATTCTTTGAATTGTGTTTCTGTGAAATATGTTTCATTCAAGTAAATAGTCTTTGAAACAATAATAGTCGAAATAAAAATACAAGAACCAAATATTATATGAAACATTTTCTGGGAAACGAAATTCTATGAAATTTCTGTCTGCGAAACAAGGGGACACCATTTTGAATATATTTGCGTTGCTGAATTGAATATTAGAATCCTAATTTTAACAGTTTATTCGAAATATTGAAATTCGGAATTTCGTTTTTCGGACCGAGAACTCATCGAGCATTTGATTCTTCGAACATTTATGAAAATCGGAAAACAAACAAATTGGATTTACGACATTCGGTAAAATAACTTTCGTGATTTTAAATAATATAGATTATAATTTTTAGGTATTATGAAATTCGGACTTTTGAAAATCGGAATATCGAAATTAGGAATAAAATATTTCGGAATATTTGGGTGTTCCCATTACTATGCTGCCTAGGGAACCTAACATTGTTCATATCAATTCAATTTATTTCATATCAATTCAGTTTATTATTATCACCATTTATTAATCATATATACTCATGCCATAAATTACATTCTTAGGTTAATATAATTAAAACATAAAAATATAAAAAATTGTAGCCCTCTGGTATCGGGAACGGGGTCCTAGCTACCGGCGGTCAGGGTTCCAGAGAGAGAAACCTCCTGACAATGCGGGCCGTGTCCAGAAGTACTGCCTTCTGAATCAGGCCCTAGATCCGGCCGCCTAACGAGAGCCTCCTTAGATGTTGGTCGAGGCTCTTGGCAATTAAGCCATTGGCTGTAACAACTATCGGCACAATGATCGCTGAGTCCACATCCCACATGATGTCGACTATTATTATTATATTAATGCTCAAAATTATTATGAAGAAAATCGCCATATTTCCAAATTCATAGTATTTAATTTTATAAATGCGAAAATAACTTTATGTAAATAACTATCTAAACAGAGGAACCGATTTTCATGTTTAGTATGTATGAAGATAGCTTGAACTCTAAGGAAGGGTTTAATCAGTGACTTGGTTTGCATCTGTCTTAACTGACATTCACGCGAACCAAGTCGCGACTTGGTTCGCGTGAATGTCGGTTATCGCATGTCTTATCTTCTTAAGTATTAGGTTCTTAGGTATTTAAAAATCATATTGTCATAATTCCTACACAGCGAGTCTTCATTTACACACAACAGCAACAGTACTGCAATTTACAGATTACGTAAGAAATGTTGAGTTTTGCGGCTACCTTGACGGAACCCACATAAGTGGTCTTCAAATATATTTATCAGCGATAAAACATCATTTGACATGTCATAGCTGTGTTATTAAATTGTCAGACCATCTCAGTATTTAGTGATAATCGTGGCAAAATAACGCTGTAATAGCTTACTAGCACTATGCCTGCGACTTCGTTCGTGTGAATTTTCTCAAGGATCCCTAATTTTTTCAATTGATAATTATAGTCTATGTTACTCAGGGATAATGTTGCATTGTAACCAATATTCCGAATATTCCCGATCAGTAACACCGTCGTCAACACTGTTGACGATCGGGAAAAAATGTTTCGATCGTTCACAGTGTGTACGAACGGGATTTTTTTTCGATTATTTCAATTATTCCCGTTCATTAACACCCCGTCAAAATATTATTATTGCAATTACTGTAAAACATATACATAGGTATTTGATTTTTGTGTTGCAAAATTCCTGCTACGCTGATTAAATAGTAAAAAACAAGTACCTATTTTGTGATTTTGATGTCAAGTGTTAACGACAGGGATGTTACTGAACGGGAATAATTGGAATAATCGAAAAAAGGTCCCTTTCGTACACACTGTGAACGATCGAAACTCATTATTTTCCCGATCGTCAACAGTGTTGACGACGGGCTGTTACTGATCCGGAATATTCCCGATATTCGCATTGTAGGTAAACGATTTTTTTTAAAAGGGAACAGTAGTTTTGGACTTAAATCAAATCAAATCTTCTTTCTTTCTTCAAAAATCAAACAAGCAAATCTTTCCTCTTTATATTATAATATTAGTATAGAATAGAATAGAATAGATTTATTTATTTGCACTGAATGTAGGTAAATACAATGAGTTCTTAAGTACTAAATAAGCGCCTGGTACATTCTGCCGTTAAGCATGCAAAATTTGTCTTAAAAAAAATTGTTAAACTCAAAAGATAGAAATAAGTGAAAACTTAAATATTTTTTTGGTTTTGAATCATCTTGGTTGACAGTGTTCACAAAGGCAGTCGGAGGCATCAAGTTAAAGTTTAGACACTTTCAACGGATTTGAAACATATTGTACATTTTTGATGCCTCCGACTGCCTTTGTGAACACTGTCAACCAAGATGATTCAAAACCAAAAAAATATTTAAGTTTTCACTTATTTCTATCTTTTGAGTTTAACAATTTTTCACGCAGTCGGGTTTTTTGTTTTTTTAAATAATTTTTTTAATTTTAATATTTTTAGTTTTCGCAGTGATTCAATTTAGAATTTAGAAAACTTTACGTCGAGTCTCTTTACGTTGAGCCGAGAAGCTTGCCTCGCTTCTATTATCCCTACGTCGAGTCTACAACTTCTGTCCCGTTTTTACTCCCTTAACGTCGAGTTTCTGTACCCGCTTTTCCGTGCACTAGCTATCGGAGGGCTAGGCGGTGCAGTGCACCAGGTCCCCAAGCTTAGCGGGCCCCTCGGCCCCAAACCTTGAACTAACCTAAACCTTAAACCGACTGAACTTTTTATTATTTATTTATATTTTTTCTCCTTCATGTTGTTATGTATTGTCCTACTAGTGTTGTTGGTGGGTGGTGCACAGATATTGGTGTAGCACCAAAAGGTTTAATTATACATTAGTCGCATTTTTGCTTCCAATGCTTCCTTTAATTCTTCCGCTGATGCAAGTTTTAGTCCAATAACCGACATCCTTGGTGACTTTGTGCGTCGGTGCTTCAGTCAATAGAATTACCATTTGTTTAATGTCTGTCATAACAATGTAAGACACCTTTTCTAATGCCAACGTTCACGCCCGTTCTGATTTGTAAGAGTTGGTATAAACCTCAATCTTCTTTCTACCATCTACCCCACTTCCCGGTTTCGTTTTTATCCGTCGCGATAGAATTGGAAAGAAGGAGGTTGTGTTGCTATTTAATTTTCGTCGTAGTGATTTTCCTTTAAAAAACATTGCCTCTCCTTCTTCACTTTACGGTGCCTCCCCTGAGTAGGTACCTATTTCCAACACAAGAGAGGGACAGGTCGTTAGGATTAAGTCGAGCCACGTGTCATACCCTAAGATATTAAAACGAGTAGGTTGCAGAGGAAGAACATAAGAGACTAACAGACTCGATGATATGTAAGAGTTCTCGGGAACGACAGGTTGGCTGCCCAAGGTCTGTGTTGAAATCGCCCATGAAGACGCAATGTGCATACACTTACCCTACTGATTTTTAAAGTTGCGAAAGTAGTCAATGGCGGGCGGACATTAATAGACAACACCAAATAGGGTTTTAACACCTTTGACATGGATAATATCATCCAAAGATAATATCATCATATCAAAGAATATGAAAAACCAACCTCTTCCTTCTAGTGAAGATAATACTTCTGAACCTCTCGGAACCTCTTCAAAGCTGCAAGAAATCGCTAAACTGCCATATTCTTGAAAACCTTTCTTCTTTTTCTCCTACTGATATCATCATAGTAAGTAAATTATAGTGTAGAGAAACGTTAAAAAACAAATAATAAAACAATATTTTAATGATACTGGTTTTTAATTTATATCCTGACTGTACTTATTATAATAATATAAACTCGACGTAACGGAATTAGATAGCGTAAAATAGCAATATTTTGCAAGAGCAATAGACTCTCAGACTCAACGTAAAGGAACTCAACTTAAAGGGAATCAACCTTAATTATTTGTTGTTTTTTAGCATTTCTGATTCCAAATGACATTTAAACAAATAGTTGTATATATATTAGTAAGGTATTTATAAAACCTACCCTACTCGATAGGTTTAAACATATTTTTTTTTGAAAACACTAATATGTCGCCAAAAATCGGCCAGTTTAATTTTAATAATTTTGATGTACCCAGTGTCACTCACACAATTAAGACGATTGAAACGACACCTTTCAAGCTAAAAACTCTCAGACTCAACGTAAAGGAACTCAACTTAAAGGGAACGAACCTTAATTTATTTGTTGTTTTTTAGCATTTCTCATTCCAAATTACATTTAAACATATAAGTTATTTATATATTTGTAAGCTATTTATAAAACCCTTTATTTTGATACCCCACTCGATAGGTTTTGAGGAAAAATATTTTTATTTTAAACACTAATATGTCGCCAAAAATCGGCCAGTGTATTTTTTCTAATTTTGATGTACCCAGTGTCACTCACACAATTAAGACGAATGAAACGACACCTCTCAAGTCAAAATCCATTAAGCCGTTTGAGCTACAGAGCGTGCCAAAGAAATTCACATACATACATACATACATACATACATACATACATACATACATACATACATACACCCGAAAAACATAACCCTCCTTCTGGCGCAGTCGGGTAATAAATAAGATACATTTTATACTAATGATTCAAAATTATTACAATTTATCTGCTAAAAAATCTGATATGGAATAATAACATTTATTTATTAGGAAGGATGTTAGTTGTTTCTTAAACAGTCTTAAAGGTTGTACCTTAATATCATCTGGAATCTTATTATACACTACTGGTGCCATGCACATTACACTTTTTTTTAATAACGAGGTTTTAAAACTACCGGTACATAATAAATTTTGGTATTGGGTCCTCATTGTGGTCGTACGTTTTCTTGTGTCTCTTAAACTAGGAAATAACTTACTATTAGCTTTTACAAAAACGGCAAGTTCCATTATGTAAAGACATGGAAAGGTTAATAAATTGTGAGTTTTGAAAAAGGGTTTGCAGCTGTCTGTAACTTTTAAGTTAAACATTGCTCTAAGACAGAAGTTTAAGTTTGTTATAGAATATGTTCTTTAACAAACTTAAACGTTCAAACAAAAGACAACCTTGTCTTTTACAAAGTATTAGTTCTAAGAAATGCTATTTCACAGATAACTTGATATCTCTGTAGGAAGTATCTTTTTTTAAATTTTATTTTGAGTTCAGAGATAAGTTGATATCTCTGTAGGTAGTATTTCTTTTAATTACTTTTTACCCGACTACGGCAAAGCCAAAGGAGGGTTATGAGTTTGACAGGCTATGTATGTATGTATGTATGTATGTATGTATGTATGTATGTTCATCTGTACGCTCATAGCTCCTAAACTACTTATCAGAACTGAACAAATGAGGTATCGTTAGAAGCGTCTTGATCGTCCGCTGGTTATAGGCTATATGACGTATCACCGAATCCAATGTGGCGCCCTCTGGCGGACAAAAAAAGCAATATTAAAAAAAAAAATAAAGACAAGGATACCGTGTTTGGTATCATTGGAAAGGGGTTCACTAGTACATTTCAAATTTATATAATATTTAGTGGTAATTTGTCACAAATTATTGTAAAAAAAGGAAAGATTACCAAATAAAGTAAGATACGCATACCGTGTTTAGTATCATTGGAAAGGGGTTCTGAGTACCTATTAAATATATAATACTTAGCTGTGACTCCAAAATGGTTTAAATAAAAATATAAAGTTTAAAAACTAAAACCCGACCACAACAAAAAGTAATCTAAAAAGTACAAAACAAGAAAATATTTCACACAGAAATCAAGACATAGGTACAAAATGGTCAAGGTAAGCCGTGGTTGCATGCCATTATATTCATGTTCATCGCACTCATATGGGATACAGGCATGCAACCACGGCTTACCTTGACCATTTTGTACCTATGTCTTGATTTCTGTGTGAAATATTTTCTTGTTTTGTACTTTTTAGATTACTTTTTGTTGTGGTCGGGTTTTAGTTTTTAAACTTTATAGTAACTCCTACTAACGTAAGTTTCTTGTCTGTGATCAACTGGCCTAACATCCACGATCCACCGGTTGATCACAATTTGACCAGTTGGCCACTCCTGGTCTCTCACTCAGGGATAACGTCCTCTACGTATTAGTATTTTCTGAATAAGACCTGTTTATACTCCTGAGCTTTATAATATTACCATAGATAAATTTTGGAACGAAGTTCCTTAACGCGGCTTACGGGATAGTACGAATTATTAGATATTGTCACGTAATGAAATGCGTGTGTGTATGTGAGCGTGTACTTATCGAGCCTACTACAAACAATTGAGCACACGAGCATTTGTCGTATATATTTTTTTATACATACACTAGCTAACCCGACAGACGTTGTCCTGTCCCGATCGACCTAATGGGGGATGAAAAAGGGGTGAAAAAAGGGGATGAAAAATAGATGTTGGCCTATTCTCAGACCTACCCAATATGCGCACAAAATTTCATCAGAATAGGTCAAGCCGTTTCGGAGCAGTACGGGAACGAAAACTGTGACACGAGAATTTTATATATTAGACTAGCTGACCCAACAGACGTTGTCCTGTCCCGATCTACCTACTACCTGCCTATTTACCTACACCTACCCTTTTTTTTTTTTTTTTTTTACGTGGGGAAATCCTCAAGGACTGTCCCCCGTCTGGGGAAGACGGGGGGGGGGTGTGCCGGACTCTTACCGGCTAAAACCACCACGGTGTTCCTCGACTGACCTATGGGCGGGGGTACGGGATTCGCTCGCGCATGCACCGCGCCCCCGCCAGGCTATGACCCGCCAATGATGTAGGCGGATCCCGTCGACCTCGGCGGTCTGAACGCCGCCGAATCCTCTAGTGTGGCGCGCGCGGAACACGGCGCGCCGCCTACACGGGCCTGCTTCTGGTCGGGTGGTGGACTGCCCCTAAGTCGACCACCCGCAGGCCGGCAACATGGCGGCCGGAGGTCATTATGCGTCCTCCGGCGCCCGGTGCGACTTCTCCTAGAGGGTCCGCGTGCAGTACTGCCAGACGCCAGTACGCCAGGCACCGCAGGAGGCGTCGCCGTACCCAGCTTGGGGCGGCTAGAGAGGCGGAACTGTACGAAGTGTGCAGGGCGGCAAAGCGGGCCCTTCAATCAGCCATTGCATCTGCCAAAATAAGGGCCCGAGAGGAGCTGCTGTCGAATCTGGACCGCGATCCGTGGGGGCGTCCATACCGTATGGTACGGGCCAAACTTCGCCCGTGGGCGCCTCCCTTGTCCCAGAGTCTCCGACCGCGGCTCCTGGAAGATGTACTGTGCTCCTAATTTCCATTGAGGCAGGAGCACATGCCGCCGCCGATGGTTCCGACCTCGGCGTTGCCCGACGCGGATGACGACGACGACGACATTCCCGAGATGACCCCGGCAGAAATGAGAGCGGCGGTGCTACGGCTTCAGGCCAAAAACACCGCCCCAGGACCCGACGGCATACCTGGCCGTGCATGGGTCCTGGCCCTGCAGGCTCTCGGGCCCCGCCTGATGGGGCTCTTCAGCGCATGTCTGGAGCGGGGCCAGTTTCCACGCCAGTGGAAGACAGGAAAACTGGTCCTGCTGAGGAAGGCGGGGCGCCCTGCGGACACGCCGTCCGCATACCGGCCCATCGTGCTGTTGGACGAGGTGGGAAAATTGTTCGAAAGGATCATTTCGGACCGCCTCGTCCAGCACCTTTCTGGAGTGGGGCCAGATCTGGCGGACAGTCAATTTGGCTTCCGCCGTGGGCGCTCCACGATCGATGCTATTATGCGCTTGAGAGCCCTGGCGGAGGATGCAGCTTCCCGGGGCGAGGTGGTGCTGGCGGTGTCACTCGACATCGCCAACGCTTTCAACACCATGCCCTGGAGTTGTATTAGGGAGGCACTCGTCTATCACAGAGTGCCGAACTACCTCCGCCGCATCATTGGGGCCTACTTGACGGACAGGGCCGTCATCTACCAGGGTCGGGATGGCTGGGGTCGGCGAGAGATGTCGTGCGGGGTTCCACAAGGTTCCGTCTTAGGACCGCCCCTGTGGAACATCGGTTACGACTGGGTGCTGCGTGGTGCGCTTCTCCGCGGCGTCGGTGTCATATGTTACGCCGATGACACGCTCGTTGTAGCGCGTGGGAAGACGCACCAGCAGGCGACGGTTTTGGCAACCGCTGGGGTTGCCCAGGTCGTGGGAAGGATCCGGCGATTGGGCCTAGAGGTGGCCCTCAACAAGTCCGAGGCCCTGTTCTTTCATGGGCCCCGACGTGGACCTACACCTACCCTACCCTAACCCTTAACATTTAGGGGGATGAAAAATAGATGTTGGCTGATTCTCAGACCTACCCAATATGTACACAAAATTTCATCAGAATCGGTCAAGCCGTTTCGGAGGAGTACGGGAACGAACATTGTGACACGAGAATTTTATATGTAAGATATATATCGGAACGGGGTCTCCCGACCGCAAAAGTTTTTGGAACGAAGTTCCTTATCGCGCGTTGTGAAAGGGGGCTAGACGGAAAAAATTCTTACGAAAAGTTGTCACGACATGCTATAATAAGCTAAATTGAATCGTTGGAACTGTCAAATAGAGTTCATTATTAGTTGAATGGCGGCTTTTCTATGAAAATATTGGAGCGAATTAAAACCTTATTTTTGCTATTTTTATTACTTCACAAACGCAGACAATTCGAACAGAAAAATTGAATCGTTGGAACTGTCAAATTCAGTCAAATAGAGTTCATTATTAGTTGAATGGCGGCTTTTCTATGAAAATATTGGAGCGAATTAAAACCTTATTTTTACACATTAACCGTGAAATTCGGTTGCACATAGCTCCTATTGTCCGGTCGGGCACCAGCCTATACGTTTCTCAGAATAATTTTATCATACCTAGTTTGGTAAAATTTCAATTTTTAACCGTTTACGTTTACAAAATAAAGTCCGAATTCGCTTTTCGTAGAATATGTTTATGTATTTAAAGGCGGCGCGGCGAACTCTTTGAACTAGGTACCTACGGCGATATGTTTAGTACCTAAGTTTATTCGCTCAAAAATATTATTATAACTTCAAAAAAATAAAATTGTAAGGTAGGTATTTCTCTCAGGGGCGTTTGTGGGAATATTTTAATGATTCGACGCACGATATACAGTAAAAGTTATATATATTTGAACGTTACCACACACTTTAGGGATCACAAACAATACAAAACAGTAATATGACAAAATTATCTAGGCGTCGCGGCAAAATGGTACGAACTACGAACCGGCCGGCGATTAGAAGTCCACTGTTGTTGGCGGGGGCGCGGGGGTGTTATGTCAACTCGATTTTACCGCGCTTAAGGGGACGTCAGAGCACAAGTTGCACGGTTATTTAAGGCCGTGTTACAAAATTTTATTACAATTCCTTCACTAATTAATCGAAAGGAACTTCGTTCCATCCGGGTGTCCCTTGACACCTCTCAAGTTTTTTTTTTCCTTTAGATTTAAGCTGGTGGGCACATTGGCCATCATATTTAATGCTCATAATAGATGCTTTAATACATTGACTGCAGCCCAAAAGCGTTGAAGGTTAAACCTCCACTAGCGTCAGACACATATTGTCCGCCTTGGCATTCAAAGTGTTAGGGTGTTACCAGACCAATTGATCGATCGTCGATCGACGGTATCGATCGATGGTAGAATGGATTAGTCGACGTCGCACTAACGAGCATTTTGACTTTAAAATCGGACAAAAGTAACAATTACAAATTGCTGTAAATGTCACCAAAATTTACGTTTTACTGGACCTGAATAATGGTACTACCATAAGCCGGTCCTATCTTGGACCCTTCCCCTCCTCGCGCCCGGTCAGGTATAGTCGGAAACTAGTCTTAGTTTAGTGCGCACATCTACTTTCATGATACATTATATTGTTCTTAACTTGCACTTGGTGTTAAAAGTGGTTTGAAGTGAATTGTGGGAAGTTTTAACTATGGAATCTGAATAACAAGGTATGTACTTAATTTTAATGTATATTATCTTTAATATGATTGACTATTATGTATTTTTAGAACCAGTATCAATAGAGGGGAAAAAAATATGAAAATCGTGTATGTTTTCTGCATTAATTAGTACTTTTGTAATAGTACCGAGTTAGATCGGGTTATAAAAATACTTTTGTGTTAAAATATAGAGTTTCACGACATAAAACAGTTAAAACTTTTTCCACATCTTTCCACCACTTCAAAAAAATGTACTTTTAAAGTGATAAAGGATTTTTGAATTATTTGGCAGATTTATAAACTCTGTCGTTTTTTTTTGCAGATTCGTCATCAAATATGATTGCTAAAGCCCGTAATAAGCACTACCGCTCATACCGACAAAATTATGCCCGAAAATTTTCGAGAAATCAATGTAATCAAGATGTCCTCAACAGGGTGCTTCTACCATTAGATTCTTTTATAAGTTGTGTACGGAAACGTAAACCGAGCAAAAGCCAGTCCTTCATGAGTGAAACTCTAGAGTTGTTCGAGCCGGAAGAACTGGTTACAGAAGTAGACCAATCATTAAGACTTGCTTACTCAGATGAATCAAGCTAAGATCCATTAGAATGAAATAATTTTGAGTTTATTTTGTGTTATTACCCATGTTTGTAAAAATATATGATTTTCTTTATTCACTTATGTATTTTTATTCATTTCCAATGAAAAAAACGTCCTAATTAATTTTGTCCGGTTTGAAAAGCAAAATGCTCCTTAGTGCGTCGATCGATAGTTTCTACCAGACCAATCGATCTACCGTCGACCGACGGCATCGATCGATGGTAGAATGGATTAGTCCACGTCGATCGAGCTGCTTGATTATAGCCGAAATTAATCGATCAACGTCGACCGATGCCATCGACCGGCAATTGATTGGTGTAGCCTTAAATATTTTGCAATGGTGGAATTCTGGGGTTCTTAAAAAAAAACTGTAGGTATTGTAATAAAAAAAATTAAAATATCTATTTTTATTTATCTAACTAACAAACTATGTGTGTGATTCTAAAGTTGAGAAGTTAGGGAGCTCGAAATTAAACAAAAATAACTAAAAGGAATAAGGTTCGGGCGCCAGAGCTCACTAGGTAATTTAAAACAAAGGGGATCCGGGATAGCTAAAAGGTAAAGGATATGGCTTCTAATCTTAGGTCGGAGATTTCTGAAATTAAGCTGCAAATTCTTTAACAATAGCTCATTTATTTCTATCGCAGGCAGTATGGCGAACACAACACTAGAAAGTTCCTTTCATTAGAAGCGAATATTGTTTTATAACTATTAAATTCTATAACTAAAGTTTATGCTAAAGTTGAGTATTGCACGTTTTTAAGTTGAAACTACGAGAAAGAATTTAAGTAACCTACCACAGGCTTTGTGAAAACTATTTAAAATAAACCTTTGATGTGGATTGGAGACACGAGGTGAAGCGCATCAGCTCATCCATGATGAAGTTAGGTTTTAAGATGAAAAATCCAAAATATAAATAAGAACGCCTTTGGGGCGTTCTTTAACGAAAACAAAGCATGCCGATCGCTCGTGCTATGGGCACAATCAAACAGCGATGGCGTTAAAGGTGGGTTTCAAAAAATATCACCGCTGCACGGCTGCTGACATCACAACAAAGCGGATCCTACCAGAGGTGGACCCTGGAAATATTCCAATCTAATGATTGGCACGGAATAGAATTTTATTCGTGCATCATCTTAGTGAATTCGGTCGGAAAGTGAATGCTACTTCTCCCAAACCGGAAACGTCAGAATAATCTGACAGCCGGGGAAATAAAATCCAACTGTCAAACTGATGGTCTATGGTTTTATCGATTACTCTACTAAATCCTAGCCAATCTATCAAATATCTAAAGTGTGTGTAGTCGGCATTATCGAAAACTTCGAAAAAGTGACGAGAGAGGTCGACACTATGTAGCGAGTAAAAATTACTCGTTACAGTATTAAGTAGGTAATAAATCCACAAAATAATACAAGCTAGGTGCACTTCCTACTTAAATCTATACTAATTTAATCTGAAGATTTATTTGTTTATCTTTGGAACTACTGGGCTGATTTTGAAAATTCTTTCACCTATCGGAAGCTACATTATAACTATAGGCTAGGCATTATAACTAGAGGCTATATTATAAAGCATAAAGATGTAACCAATAGGATTGTTTTGCTCCTAGAGATGAACATAGGCTTTGCTTGCCACAATGCAAGCTCGATATATATAAAAGAAATTCATTTTTAATGGCTATTAGGTTTACAATAAATTACCAAATGCATTTAAAGAATTACCATTGCATATGTTTAAAAAACAATTGAACCATTGGCTAAAAGAAAAATGTTTTTACAGCCTTAATTAATTTATGTCGTTTAACAATGTACAAAAGTAATGTTTTCGTAATTCTGGTTTATAATATATATATAGATATATATATATTTTTATTAGTATCTGCAATCAGTTTTGTGCAGATGTGATGATGAAGTGACATTTGGCAGTTGGAGTGTGCTCTCCAGCGAGAGCAACTACTCATAAGTGTACCACGTATTTATGCTACTCAAGAGGGTATAGACAGGATGTCTTTTCTTTTGAGACGTTTTTGGTATGTGCGTGTTGTCAATATGTTTATATATAAGTATGTATTTTGTTTTTTAATTGACATTTATTTTATTTTCCATTATTCTGACATTAAAACAATTTTAACCTTAACATTTTAATTATTAGATAAAATCAGACATTTCCTAATATTTTATTGTATTGTGACATTAAATATTTGCACACCACATGTAATGGTAGAAGTAAATGGGCCACATTTATTTATGTTAACATCATACTTTGTACACCCGCATTCTGATCAGTAAATTAGGGCTCCGTAAGAAAAATCACACGAAATAAGTCGCGGGGAATCTGATAGTAAGTAAATAGGTAATATGCTTAAATAAAACGAAACTTTATTTACTTGCAACGTGTTATTATAACGTAGCAAAATATTAACCTTGAACAATTTTACTGTTCTTACATGCAATAGTTATTATTAATACACGGACTAGAAAAAAGAAAATTAATAATTAATTGTCGAAACTTGTGCCGAATTATCACGCAAGTTTTAATTTTTTACGCAAGGTACGTAATTAAGTAAAGATTTTACCTTCCATGTACCAATTCCAAGGATAGGGATCTCCAGACCATTATAAAACTTCACTTTAGGCACTTTTGAAGCCATTTTTCGTTAAAACAAAAAGATATTTGAAAAGTTTTTTCAACATCAACCACACGGATTTACACGAAGCGGAGCGGATGCGGGCTGTCAAATGTCAATGTCAATTGTCATTTGTCAACAATAAACAACAAAACGAAGATTTTTGACATTTTGATTTACATTTGACACACGATTAGGGTTACCAAATTCTGATTCAATTTTACCACGCATTATGTGTCCTATAATAATATTCAATATTTTCAACCGACTTAAAAAAAGGAGGAGGTTATCAATTCGTCTGTATTTTTTTTTTGTTTTTTTTTTTTTTATGTTTGTTACCTGATTTCTCGGGACTGGGTGAACCGATTTTGATGATTCTTTTTTATTTCAAAGCTAGTGCTTCCCGTGTGGTCCCATTTAATTTGGTCCAGTTCTGACCATGGCATCCATGAGAAAACCGTATAAGTCTTAAATTTTCATTAAGTATGTGCGCGATTTGTTACGCGATTTCTCAGGCAAACGTAAACCGATTTTGAAAATTCTTTTTTTTATAGATAGGGTATGCTTCAGGGGTGGTCCCATATAAATTTTATCGAAATTGATTCAGCACTTTTTGAAAAATCAACAAATACCCAAAAATTTTACATAGACGACGTTTTAGTTTCATCAATCTTTGTAGTAGTTAACTTTCAATCTCTTCTTAATAGATTTGAATGAGAAGGAGGTACTAAAAAGCGGAAAATAAAAAGCTTTTTACAAAAAAGACAACCGCCTTCAAAAAGTGAAAAATAACTTTAGCACAGAACACACATTGACTTTAGTTTCGGAAGTCGGTGGCAATACAAAACAACAAACAAAACAAAGCCACTGAATTTCGAAACTAAAGTCAATGTGTGTTCTATAATAGAAAATATTTATGTAGGTAGAAATAGGTAACTAGGTATGTTATGAAATGTAGATGATAGGTAATAGAACCTACTTTATG
The DNA here is from genome assembly GCA_947361185.1 of Charanyca ferruginea. NCBI lineage: Eukaryota > Metazoa > Arthropoda > Insecta > Lepidoptera > Noctuidae > Charanyca > Charanyca ferruginea. The sequence continues at coordinate 5,476,346 of OX376080.1, forward strand.
TTTTACGAAAATAATAACATTAGATAAACTATACTTATTCAAGTAAGCGAACGGAAATAAACAACATGTTTGTCTCAAGTATTTAAATCATAAGTTATTAAACCTACCTACCCATCCCCTTTACACCTAGCTTTATTTGTCTAGCTCTAGCATTATTACAAAACGATGTTACAAAATATTGAAGTCAATAACTAAGTAATTTTATTGATTTCCAAACAAAACAAAAGAGCCGGAAGCCTCAAGGTCTTCATTTATTTTTCATAGTTTTAATCAATATTTTTTTATGCGTATACCAACGTGAACTACGAAGTCATGAACGACAAAATAATAGATTATAGTACCTAATGCTTCATAGATTACCTGAAGTAGATAATTAGGTCTATGAGGCCTGACCTTTAGTAAGTGTTACTACAAGAACTCACTTGGATATATAGGGTGACTGGTAATTAGTGTACGATACTTTAACACGTGATTGTGTTCATGATAACAAACAACTTTCCCGAAGAAAAAATGTTTTTTGTACTGGTTCACTTTAGGTCACAGGCGTGCGCGCGCGTGAATTTCATACGGCTGTTGTGTTATTGTCATAAAAGTGAACCAGTACAAAAAACTTTTTTCTTCGGGAAAGTTGTTTGTTATCATGAACACAATCACGTGTTTAATTATCGTACACTAATTACCAGTCACCCTATATGTACTTTTTTAATGTTTGTTACGCGATTTCTCCGGCAACTGTACATCGATTATGGGAATTATTTTTTTGAATGAATAGGATAAGGGGCTTGATTGCCATATAAATGTTATTGAAATTGATTCAAGGTTTTTAAAAAAACATTAAACAAAGACTTCCTTCAGGAAGTCTTTTTTGTTAAAAAGCGTTTTTTTTCGCTTTTTAGTGCCTACACATCATACATCATCATTGGTGACACCAAAAAAAAATCAATGATCCCTTAGTTTTCCTCCGTTAGGGGTGGAATATTTTCTTCAAATTTATATGGAACCAAATTTGAGGTATACAATATCAATTAAAAAAATAATCATCGTAATCGGACAACACTGAAAAAAGTTATGCGTGGTCAAACGTAAAAAAAAAAAACTAAAAATAAAAGTTCATAAAATGAAAACTACTGGGCCAAACTATGTTAAATTATGCGACCAAATGGCAACTCACTTCAGCCGAAAGATGCCCACTGCTGGACGTGGGCCTCCCCAAAGGGGGGGGGGGGTTGCCATAATCGCCACGCTTGGCAGGCGGATTGGCGATCGCAGTATGGTTGTTACAAAGGCACAGAGAACGCTGCTGCCCATTCTCTGGTAAGTCCCTTAGTCGCCTCTTACGACACCCACGGGAAGATATGGGATGGTGCTATTCTTTACGTCCGACACCACACGGACGGTTGGCACACCACACCACACGGATGGCAACTAATTCGCATCAAACTAAAGAAGAATCACGTAAATCGGATCATAAATCTCAGAGTAATCAGTGTACATACATAAAAAAAGCGGCCAAGTGCGAGTCGGACTCGCCCATGAAGGGTTCCGTAGCAGCAAATAAAATCATACAAAAGTTATTTTATTTTTATATTTGAGTTGCTTGAATGAAAGGTAAATTGCGGTTTACTATTTATGACGTATTAAAAAAAACTACTTACTAGATCTCGTTCAAACCAGTTTTCGGTGGAAGTTTAGGTACATGGCAATGTACATCATAATTTTTTTTTAGTTTTATCATTCTCTTATTTTAGAAGTTACAGGACACACAGACACACACACCCACACACATGTTACCAGTTTGGAAGTGTCTCTCGCGCAAACTATTCAGTTTAGAAAAAAATGATATTTGAAACTTCTATATAATTTTTGAAGACCTATCCATTAATATCCCACACGTATGGTTTTGAAGAAAAAAAACATTTTGAGTTTCAGTTCAAGTATGGGGAACCCCCAAAATTTATTGTTTTTACCCGACTACGGCAAAGCCAAAGGAGGGTTATGAGTTTGACAGGCTATGTATGTATGTATGTATGTATGTATGTATGTATGTATGTATGTTCATCTGTACGCTCATAGCTCCTAAACTACTTATCAGAACTGAACAAATGAGGTATCGTTAGAAGCATCTTGATCGTCCGCTGGTTATAGGCTATATGACGTATCACCGAATCCAATGTGGCGCCCTCTCGCGGACAAAAAAACCAATATTAAAATAAAAAATGAAGACAAGCATACCGTGTTTGGTATCATTGGAAAGGGGTTCACTAGTACATTTCAAATTTATATAATATTTAGTGGTGATTTGTCACAAATTATTGTAAAAAAAGGAAAGATTACCAAATAAAGTAAGATACGCATACCGTGTTTAGTATCATTGGAAAGGGGTTCACTAGTACCTATTAAATATATAATACTTAGCTGTGACTCCAAAATGGTTTAAATGAAAATATAAAGTTTAAAAACTAAAACCCGACCACAACAAAAAGTGATCTAAAAAGTACAAAACAAGAAAATATTTCACACAGAAATCAAGACATAGGTACAAAATAGTCAAGGTAAGCCGTGGTTGCATGCCATTATATTCATGTTCATCGCACTCATATGGGATACAGTCATGCAACCACGGCTTACCTTGACTATTTTGTACCTATGTCTTGATTTCTGTGTGAAATATTTTCTTGTTTTGTACTTTTTAGATCACTTTTTGTTGTGGTCGGGTTTTAGTTTTTAAACTTTATATTTTTTATTTTCTATTTTTGTGTGAAAATCTTAATGCGGTTCACAGAATACATCTACTTACCAAGTTTCAACAGTATAGTTCTTATAGTTTCGGAAAAAAGTGGCTGTGATATACGGACGGACAGACAGACAGACATGACGAATCCATAAGGGTTCCGTTTTTTGCCATTTGGCTACGGAACCCTAAAAATACCAATCGAATTTCGGTTAATAAAAATATAGGTACATACATTACGTTTTGGTTTGTTCCCGTTTCGTAATGGAATTTGATGATAAGAAGGTAGAAACTAAAAAGCTGAAAATAAAAACGTCATTTATGTGTTATGTGCTAAAGTTATTCAACACTTTTTACTTAGTTTTTAACCCCCGACGTAAAAACGACGGGGTGTTATAAGTTTGACGTGTCTGTGTGTGTGTGTGTGTGTGTGTGTGTGTGTGTGTGTGTCTGTCTGTGGCATCGTAGCTCCCGAACGGATGAACCGATTTTGTTTTTGTTTTTTTTATTTGAAAGGTGAATTAGTCGGGAGTGTTCTTAGCTATGTTTGATGAAAATCGGTCCAAGATGGCCGCCGCTACAAAATAGCTAATCACATATTTTTTCACAACTCCATCAATATGGGTATCAAATGAAAGGGCTTCACTAGTAGAATACTTTACACTATGATAAATTTCAAGGCCAAGATGACCGGCACCACAAAATGGCGAATTATATAAATACCAAACGCATTCTCAGGATGATATCTTTAATATCAAAAAAGATCCATGTGACGAAATACAACTTTATACGTATCTACAACTTCTCAAAACCAGACTAAATTACATTTAAAAACTTTCAAATAAAAAATAATTTTTTGAAGGCGGTTGTCTTTTTCGTAAAAAAAGGTTTTTATCTTTTCTGACTACCCTTTCTTAAATGTAGATATCCTATCTATTATTTTATGTGATTGTACGTGATGATTGAATCGCGGTGATAGTGACATATCGATATGTCAAGATCATAAATATAGATAGGTATACCTATCTAACGAAAAATGAATTATCAGACTTGATGATTTTGATATTTTTCTGGCTATATTGGGATTGAGTTCCAGTCTCAGCGAATGCAGCTGAATACCTACCAATGTTTTATATGGAGCGACCAAGAAGCTTATAGATAGAAGTGGAGGCAACACTCTAAATACCTAAGTGAAACCACCTGTAGGCAGACGCTCTCTTTTTGAATGTATACATAAGAACGAGGCAGAGATAAGTGTTTTTTTTATCATAAGTATGCATTCAGAAAGAGAGCGTCTGCCCACAGTTGGTTTCACTTATTTGTTCAGAGTGTTGTCTCCACTTTTACCTACATCTTGGGAGCGACTACCTATCCATCTCCACAATCCATGGGTGCTAGGATACCCCTTGGTAAGACTGTTTGTCAGATTTTCTGGCTTTTGACAATCCATGACGTCGATCAAAGATTTGCGAATGACAGCCGGGACCAATAAGGGTCAAGTCACACCGGAATGGCAGCGCAGCGGCCGGCAGTTTTGCTGCCAAACCATTTTCTACTTTATCTCTAAACCTCAAAGCATAGTATCGCTTCGGCGGTCATCGGCTCGCCAAGCCACCCGGCGGCACGAGCTGGCGCTCGACGCAAACAAATATAAATATTTAAGGCGCTAACAAGCGACTTTTACAGATTTTAAACTGACTATCACGTTAAAATGTGTATTGTAAATGATTTGAAAAAAATATACTTAGGTATTTAAACTAGAACATCTTAATCATTTAGTATGTGAATATTTTTGATTAAGTTCATATTAAATAGTTTAATTAACTCGTGAAGTTGTGTCTGACGTGGATGATAATCACACAAAATCTATCACGGTATATTTAAACGAAATTTTTACTAACTTACAGACAATTTTCTTCAATCTATCTTTTAGTATACGCCTTTTTTTCAATTAAAGAATAGCTTTTATTCTATCTTTTATTTATTTTTTTCGACTAAACTTTGAGAGTTTTGGACGCAGCGCATACGCCGCCATAGGTCGCCGGCTTATATCGTCGCCAGCGATAATAAGTCTTGACGTTTAGAGATAAAGTTGAAAATGGTTTGCCATCAAAACTGCCGGCCGCTGCGCTTCCATTCCGGTGTGACGTGACCCTTACGTGCTTTCCAAGACTAGGAGGGGTATGATATTATGATGTATGTGAAATATTAACTCCAAATGCCTATAACCTAAAAACCATGCCCTACGCCCACAGTTCAAGTATTTGGCAATGCTCATGCCAGTATACGGACATGCTACACATGTACACGGATATGCTACATGGAGGAAAAGTACCTTGTATATTGTAGATGGAACATTTTACTGAAATAAGACTTTATTTGAATTGAAAAAACTTTTTTGAAAAAATAGAACCGCCTTCATAAAAATAACTAAAAAGTGATAGATAACTTTAGCACAGAACACACATGACTTTAATTTCGGAAGTCGGTTGCTTTGTTCTGTTTGCTGTTTTGTATTGCCACTGACGTCGTCGGTTTTTATTTTCCACTTTTTAGTGACTCCGTAACACCCAAGTCCATTAAGGAACGGCAACACAGATAAAACAGAGATTGAAAGTCCTCCAAAGATAGAAACGAAAACGTCTTCTCGGTTTTTGTTGTTTCTTTCAGAAAGCGCTGAATAAATTTCTGTTTGTTGTATACTAAAACCTTCTCCAGAATGTAACAAACACTTTTCTGAAAACCGCATCAAAATCGGTTCAGCCAAACGGGAGATAATCGCGGACAAACATACATACATACATACAAACATACGGGTCGAACTGATAACCTCCTTTTTTTTAAGTCTGTTGAAAAACAATTAAAACTGCATTCATAGATATTTAAATAATTACATGGTTGAACCGGGAATCGAATCTCGTTACATGAGAAAAATAATTGTCCTGTAGCTTTTTTATCCAGTATAATAACGGTTTTAGGATGTTGATGGGGCTGCCCCGTTTCTGCAGCGCATCAGGTATGTTTGCACAAGCACGCGTCGGTGGCTTCCACGCCATCGTCAGACAGAAATCCGCCTCTTTGCTCTGCAGAGTGCGGCGCAGCTCCAACTCCATCCTGAAGACTAGCGGGCAGAGACGAGTCTCCTTTATTAGGTGATGTTGTTCGAAGATGCTTTTCGAATAACAGCCTAGTCACTAAATAGATTAGTTTACTAACATAGTTATAAGTTATCCTTTTGTGTACCTACTAAGTTAGTACACAAAAGTTCCTCTTATTTCTGACACTATGTTATTTAGCAAAAAATAATCCTTATTATGATGAAGCCTTTCGATCGGTATGATAAAATAAATAGTACTAACGATATGGATGTTGCTAATCCGAAATAAAGATTATTTTATTTTATTTTTATTTATTTTATCATACCGATCGGCTTCATCATAAGGATTATTTTTTGCTAAATAACATAGTGTCAGAAATAAGAGGAAGACCATGAATTTTAACATTTTTAGACAAAATTAATCAATTTATCAAATGCTTAAAAGGAGTCCGTCCCTGTTGTTTCCTTACGGAAATGTCAGCTTTTAATTTTTTTAAACAAAATTTCACATAAAATGTTAAAATTCATGGTCTTCCTCTTATTTCTGACACTATGTTATTTAGCAAAAAATAATCCTTATGATGAAGCCTTTCGATAGATATGATAAAGCTACAGGGCTGATTATTTTTCTCGTGTAACGAGATTCGATTCCCGGTTCAACCATGTAATTATTTAAATATCTATGAATGCAGTTTCAATTGTTTTTTAAATTCAAATAAAGTCTTCTCTCAGTAAAATGTTCCATCTACAATATTCAAGGTACTTTCCCTTCATGTGGCATATTCGTGGAACGCCCATACCTCGTTACCTAGGTACATTATTCCAGCGTCAGTATTATCAGGGACTTGATTGATCTTAGGAATCAGTAATCGCCATTCATATACTGTATATTCACAGCTTTACATAACCAACCTTATTGAAATAGTCAAAGAGTCAAAGTCAAAACGTTTATTGTATTTTAGTTTCTGCTTACTTATTGCTCAGTAGCCTTCTACAAACATTGCAATTATCATTCACCTGCCCTTCTCATTCTAAATTAGTATGCATGCATTAAATTACAAAAAAGAAAGCGGCCAAGTGCGAGTCGAACTCGCCAATGAAGGGTTCCGTAGCAGCAAGTAACATAATATAAAAATTCTTGTAGTTCGTTGTAACTTTGATCGATAAATGCGGTTTACGATTTATGACGTACTAGCGGCCCGACTCGGCTTCGCATGGGCCTATAGCCTTCCTCGATAAATGGACTATCAAACACAAAAAGATTTTTTCAATTCGAATCAGTAGATCCTGAGATTAGCGCGTTCAACCAAACAAGCGCTTCATGATAATATTAGTATAGATTAAAAAAAAACTACTTACTACATCTCGTTCAAACCAATTTTCGGTGGAAGTTGACATGGTAATGTACATCATATATTTTTTTTCGTTTTATCATTCACTTATTTTAGAAGTTACAGGGGGGGGGGGGGACGTATTTTACCAGTTTGGAAGTGTCTCTCGCGCAAACTGTTCAGTTTAGAAAAAAATGATATTAAAAACCTCAATATCATTTTTAAAGACCTATCCATAGATATGCCACACGTATGGGTTTACTAAAAAAAAAAATTGAGTTTCAGTTCTAAGTAAGGGGGAGCCCCCAAAATTTGTTTTTTTTTCTATTTTTGTGTATAAATCTTAATGCAGTTCACAGAATACATCTACTTACCAAGTTACAACAGTATAGTTCTTATAGTTTCGGAAAAAAGTGCCTGTGTCATATGGACGGACAGACAGACAGACAGACAGACAGACAGACTAATCCATAAGGGTTCCGTTTTTTGCCAATTGGCTACGGAACCCTAAAAATGGCTTCCGCCTAAAATTAAATTAAAGTCCTGCTCATAATCGACAATCACGCGGGCGAAATCGCGGGCTTTACCTAGTAAATAATATGATTGTTAATACATTACTTTAAAATCAAATAACTCACCTTCCAGGTCCCAAGGCCGATCAAGGGATAAATTTGTCCATTATTGAATTTAATAGTCGGTACGCGCACCATTTTGTCAAACGACTGCACTCTGAGGCAAGTGAATAAAGAGTGAGGCCTACCAAGGTAAGGTTATCTGGTGGCAGTGTGCTATCAACATATTGTATAGCTACTAACTTAAGGCGACGATATACGCCGGCGACCATGAGCGACCGGAGAATCGTATGCGTTGCGTCCAAAACTTTCAAAGTTTAGCCGAAAAAAATTAATAAAAGATAGTATTCTTTAACTTAAAAAAAATACGTACATATAATAAAAGATAGATAATAAAATTGTCTGTAAGATAGTGAAAGTTTTGTTTAAATAAACCTAGTAGGTAGATTTTGTGTGATTATCAATGTTTTGTCAATGTCAGACACAACTTCACGAGTTAATTAAACTATTTAATATGAACTTAATCAAAAATATTCACATGCTAAATGATTAAGAGAATGTTCTAGTTTAACATATATTTTTTTCAAATCATTTACACTGCTTATTTTGACGTGATTGTCAGTTTAAAATCTGTAAAGGTGCGTACGGATTAGAGGCAGCCTCGCCTGAGGCACGCACGGCTCGCCTTGTTGCCTCAAGTGCGTACGCCCCTCCGACCGACAACTGATGGTTCGCGCCGCGGAAGCCTCGCGCGAGGCACGCCTCGGGCTGAGGCGCGTACGCACTTGAGGCAACAGGGCGAGCCGTGCGTGCCTCAGGCGAGGCTGCCTCTAATCCGTACGCACCATATAGTCGCTTGTTAGCGCCTTAAGTCTGTAGGTAGCTATCAATGTAGTATTTGTATTTCAAGTAGATAACGTTTAGATATTATATAATCAGCGGCTTGTTTGTAACGTTTTTATTTAGTATTATTTTCTTTTATGTTTAGCGTAGGAGCTCGTGGCTCAATAAAAGGTTAAGCTATGCTTGCCGCGGTCGGTCTGCGGATGGGTGACCATCCATTCTGTGCACGACAGCAATGTAATTTAGCGCCGCCTGCTAATGTTAGTTAGTTAGGTACCTAAGTATATTATGAAAGCCGACGGAGCCACGTGCCTAGCGCGCAATTTCGTTAACGCATAGTCGTCGGCCGCGACAAGCTTTTAAATCGCGTAAGAATATTAATATACTGGGTATAGATAATATATGTTTATGTATCATACTTCTACTGATGACACTAATTGTATCGAACAGTTAAACTGAACATTTTTGTAGGTTGTTACTTATAAAGTTTAAGAAACTACGAATTTCATGTCTTAGTTTATTGGAACGAAGTTCCTTATCGCGCGTTGTGAAAGGCTAGACGGAAAAAATTCTTACGAAAAGTTGTCACGACACTTTTGTATATTTGATTTAAGAGCCATCTATTAACGTTATTGGCGCAACTGTGCTCTTCGAGATCGAATTACGAACGGCCAATAGATGGCGCATAAATAATTTATTGGTCTTTCTATCTAAATAACTACGCATTGTATTAACATGATAAGAAATGTTAATCTTTAAAATTACTTACTTACAATGTAAGCAGCCATAATAACTTTTCATTCCTCGCTTTTTTTTGCCCTGGCTTAAAGCCACTTAAATTCACTTTAACGCATCACATTAATTAGTGAAGGAATTGTAATAAAATTTTATTACAATTCCTTCACTAATTAATCGAAAGGAACTTCGTTCCATCCGGGTGTCCCTTGACACCTCTCAAGTTTTTTTTAATTTTTCGTGCGTAATAAAAGCTTGTTTTTAAAATATTTTTATTACCGTTAATTTATTTTTAACTTTTTAGTTGGACATATTCCTTAGTCTATCCATTTCCATTAACGCTTCATTGTTACAAGGTCTCTTTCCAGTTAATTTTGTGCAATCTAATTCTTCAATTTGTAGACCGTCTAAAGACTTAACTCTACTCAGAGCTACATACGCTTGTCCAGCAGCGAAGAGTTTTGAACCCAAATATACCACGGCAAGGGCAAGGGCAAAATATACAACAGGGTGCGCCCTGGTTCCCTGAGGTGGCGTTCATGACATCATATTAGACCTTGATGCCACTCATTTCTCGGCACGGCCTCACCTTAAATTGGGTACTAGAATTATGCGCCACTTGTTTCGGGTTGTACCTTACTTGTGCGTCACGAATTCTGTAATCCGGGTTTGATTTTGGAGATTTCCTTCTCCTAGACTGGTTGCAAATCAATGCTATCGACGCCAATCTCGCCGAACTACACAACGTTACCAAAGTAACTTAGGTATACCTTAGTTCAGTACAAACTGTCCACGCGAAGTGGTGTTCCTATGACTATATTTCATCTCCATTATCAGAGCAGCTGCATCGTACCATAATATTATTGTATTGTTATCAAATTTCCGTAAGTACATCAAATTTCAGATTACTCGGTCCACGAGAAGTGGTGACCCTATAAATACCGTCCAACTCCATCATCAGACCAGCTCCATCGTACCATATTATCGTATTGTCAACAAAGTTACGTAAGTACACCAAATTTCAACTCAATCGACCTACTGGATCTGATGTTCCTGTGGCTACCCTGCAACTCCTCATGACACCAGGTCAATGATACCTTGTTATTGTATTGTCACCGAAATTAATAATTGGTCTAGAGGAATCGGAGTTCCTTTTTTTTTTTTTTTTTTGCCCGGTGGAAATCCTCATGGACTTCCTCCATCGTGGGGGTGACGGAGGGGCATGCCGGACTCCTACCGGCCAAAACCACCGCGGTGTTCCACCTCTGCCCATGGCCGGGGGTGCGGGATTCGCATTAGCATTCACCGCTCCCCCGACAGGCCATGACCTGCTGTTTTTCAGCAGGTCCCACCTCCCCGTGCGACCATTTCCATAGCGGCCGCACCCACTCTCGAGTGGCGCGCGTGGAACACTGCGCCGCCAACTCGGGCCTATCTGGTCGGACGACGGACGCCCCTAGTCCCCCGCCCGCAGGCCACCTCTCATGGAGGTCGCGGATCGTTTTGCGCCCTTCTCGGGCGCCCGGTGCGTCTCCTGCGGGAGGGGAGAGGATACGGCTTCTCTCTTCCGCTCGGCTGCCTCCTTTGCAGACATGACATCCTCGCAAAAGGAGGCAACCCCGTCCCATGCCCTCTCGCTCTCGACCATCGATTGAACGACGGCCGGGAGCGAGAGATCGCTCCCGCCTAATGCCGCAACGAGGTCGCAGCGCAGCCCTGCCCAGGCTGGGCACTCCTCCAACGTGTGCTGCGCCGTATTCTCCGGGCAAGCTGCACAGTGGTGACACACCGGTATCTGCTCCCGACCTATACGACACAGGTACTTCCGAAAACAGCCGTGGCCAGAAAGTACCTGCGTCAGCCGGAAGTTGAGGACGCCATGCCGCCTCTCGATCCACGCCTCCATGACAGGTCTTATCGCCGCTATAGGAATCGGAGTTCCTACGGGCTTCTTCCAACTCCTCATCAGATAAGCTCCATGATACCATATTGTTGTATTATTACCTAAATTACGAAGACATACAAAATTCCAGCTCAATTGGACCACAGGAATCGGACTTCCTACGGGCATCCTCCAACTCCTCATCAGATCAGCTCCATGATACCATATTTTTTTTGTATTGTTACCGAAATTACGAAGACATACAAAATTTCAGGTCAATTGGACCACAGGAATCGGAGTTCTTATGGGCATCCCCCAACTCCACATCAGATCAGCTCCATGATACCATATTTTTGTATTGTTACCGAAGTTACGAAGACATACCAAATTTCAGCTCAATTGGACCACAGGAATCGGAGTTCCTATGGGCATCTTCCAACTCTTCGTCAGATCAGCTCCATGATACCATATTTTTGTATTGTTACCGAAGTTACGAAGACATACCAAACTTCAGCTCAATCGGTCCACAAGAACCGAAGTTTCTATGGTCACCTTTCAACCTCATCGTCAGACCAGCTCCATGGTACCATATTATTGTATTGTCATCCAAGTTACGTAGGTGTACCAAGTTTCAGCTCAATCGGTCTATTGGAAGTGGTTCAAATCTTCCTTGCAAGATTTGTAAACATACAAACATACAAAAGTGAAGTTAAAAATAAAAGCTTGTAAAAAGTTATAAGGGTTTGAACGTGGCCGCGCCATTGAAACGCGGAGAACCGCGCGGCCACGGAGATCTTTAAAACTAAGCGTAGCAGAGACCTAACATTCAGGTAAATAACAGATTGAATTTGTAAAAAAAATGTAAAAATACAGAAAAAAATCCTAGGTTTATATTTTAGGAGCTGCAAGACAAAAACCCCATGGCCGCGCCATTGAAACGGTGAATATCACTCTAGCGCCGATATCACGCTGAAAATGCATCGCAGACGTCTGAAATTCATTGTAAAATCTAGATTTGAATTTGTCGAAAATGTAAAAAATATACAAAAAAAGCTTTTTACAAAAAAGACAACCGCCTTCAAAAACTAAAAAGTGAAAAATAACTTTAGCACAGAACACACATTGACTTTAGTTCCGAAATTCAGTGGCTTTGTTCTGTTTGTTGTTTTGTATTGCCCCCGACTTCCGAAACTAAAGTCAATGTGTGTTCTGTGCTAAAGTTATTTTTCACTATTTAGTTTTTGAAGGCGGTTGTCTTTTTCGTAAAAAGCTTTTTATTTTCCGCTTTTTAGTACCTCCTTCTCATCCAAATCTATTAAGAAGAGTATGAAAGTTAACTACTACAAAGATTGATAAAGCTAAAACGTCAACTATGTAAAATTTTTGGGTATTTGTTGATTTTTCAAAAAGTGCTGAATCAATTTCGATAAAATTTATATGGGACCACCCCTGAAGCATACCCTATCCAAAAGAATTTTCAAAATCGGTTTAAGTTTGCCGGAGAAATCGCGTAACAAATCGCGCACATACTTAATGCAAATTTAAGACTTATACGGTTTTCTCATGGATGCCATTGTCAGAACCGAACCAAATTAAAATGGGACCACACGGGAAGCACTAGCTTTCAAACGATTTACATATTTACATTTCACACAAACCAAAACTATAAAATGAGGTCCTGAGGACTAGAAACCCAACTAGTTCAACCGAGTTCCAGACTGGCTAAAGTAGATACTTCTTTCATGGGGTACTGTTTAAAATGTTACAATAAAATACCTCCCCACATTGTTCAACTAAATGAGACAAAATTTAAGTCTTATATAAAACGCACACTATGCAGCCGAGCATATTATTCATTGGGTGAGTACATCACTGATAAAAATGCTTGGCTGGATGCTGGTCTAGCTCCACAGCCAAGGCCTAGGTCTAGGCCTAAGGGTTCATAGATTAATTGATTAGCATTTTTAATTATTTTTGGAGCTGCTGAAGATATAGATCTACATTATCTTTGCATTGTATAAACTCAATGTGTTCGTATTATATAATTTTTCATAGCACATACATGTGAGCACTATGTTATTTAAAGCTACCATTTACGAGGTATGTATTTCATTGACTTGAATGTGCCCTGGCGGTTGGGAGTATGTCATGCTCACTGGAATGTCTCGCTGACGGTGGCGTGCGTGTTGTATCATTCGGTTCCCTTCAAAATGGTTGAGCTAAATGATGCCGATCCGTGCGTCGTGTTCGTGAACGGGCGCCGTTAGTTGGGGGCTGGTCATCTCTTAGCTGCCTCGGTTATTCTAAATTTATTTTGAATTGTTTATTATGATTATATTTTTATCTACACCTCTTTTAACGTACACGACTTGTTACATTGTTCTCACATTGTACCCTAGATTCAATATGAATGATGTAACCGAAATTTGTAACATATTATTGATTTTGAAAGAGTGTTGTTCATGGAGTTTCTTGCTTGTTCTTCTCCATAGAAACCTACTGTTTGGAACGAGCAACTAGCTTCAACTTTCTGACTGACTGACTCTGACAATTCAAAAGTACCTGTAAATGGTTTATTTGAAATAAATGATTTTGAGTTTGAGTTTGAGGTAACCACCTCGTATAAAACGTCAATATTTTTGAGATTTCCACCAAGAAATCGAGGGTCAAGAAAAAGGTGGTTGTATATTTCCACTTAGCGAGCTTATTCCCACTGTAAAGTAATGTATAATATTACCCTGATTTTTAATATCTTAGTCATCTATTAGACCATATGTTAAATTTTGTACTGTCAGAGGTTGTTCAGAACTTGCGTGCGTTCCGGTTTTATTATCGTCGTAACAAATCGTTCCGGAATTATTTAGCAATGACACTTGTAATGACCAATCAGACCTACAACCGGGGGAACATATTCCACAGCACCTATCAGTCTATATTTTTTTTTTCTTTATTTTGATGTAATGAGGTATTTCTTTGAACATAATTTTGTCTGTGCCACTGAGATCAAATAAAATAATATTACTAAATTCGTATGTAAATCTCGTGGTTTCGTTATTGCATTTTAAACAGATTTTTAAATTGGAAAAGCCTTAATAAAATGCCTTTGGCGGGCAGACAGGGTGCGATGGCGGAATATCTATTCATTGGAACCAGTGTTACCAGTTTCAAATTATCAACTACCGTGCTGATTGATTGAAAATAAAGTCTTTCAAGCTAAACATACCGTACATTAATAAAAAAAAAAAAAAAAAAAACTTGAGAGGTGTCAAGGGACACCCGGATGGAACGAAGTTCCTTTCGATTAATTAGTGAAGGAATCGTAATATTTTTTTTTTTTTTTTAAGTTACTTATAATAATATTTTTTTTATTATTAACAAATATAATGTAATTAAAAGACAATTTAATTAAACGTGCCCGTTTATGTATCGAGCGAAATGGACTCCATATTGAGCAGTTGCTTCGATACAGGGAAGTGTAAATTTTATACCTAATAGGTAAGTTTTTTAATTAAGCCAAAGTTGATTAAAACTGTGTTTGTGAATAGCTCTAATTTATTTAAATAGGTTACCTATAGCACCTATAGGTACCTACGCCTGCCTGCCTTTCTTTTTCTAGCAAAAGAGTACCTACTCACTTACCTACTTACAACTACAAATAATTCGCCAATGATAAAAGTACTAAACATATCGCCGTAGGTACCTAGTTCAAAGAGTTCGCCGCGCCGCCTTTAAATACATAAACATATTCTACGAAAAGCGAATTCGGACTTTATTTTGTAAACGTAAACGGTTAAAAATTGAAATTTTACCAAACTAGGTATGATAAAATTATTCTGAGAAACGTATAGGCTGGTGCCCGACCGGACAATAGGAGCTATGTGCAACCGAATTTCACGGTTAATGTGTAAAAATAAGGTTTTAATTCGCTCCAATATTTTCATAGAAAAGCCGCCATTCAACTAATAATGAACTCTATTTGACAGTTCCAACGATTCAATTTTTCTGTTCGAATTGTCTGCGTTTGTGAAGTAATAAAAATAGCAAAAATAAGGTTTTAATTCGCTCCAATATTTTCATAGAAAAGCCGCCATTCAACTAATAATGAACTCTATTTGACAGTTCTAACGATTCAATTTAGCTTATATTATAGCATGTCGTGACAACTTTTCGTAAGATTTTTTTCCGTCTAGCCCCCTTTCACAACGCGCGTTAAGGAACTTCGTTCCAAAAATTACCGTGTAAGATGCAAGAAACACGATTATGAAATTTGATATGTTATTAGAATTTAACATTTCTTCAGATTTATTCAATATAAAATTATCACAATAAATTGCTCATATATCGCTGCCTCAGTTTAATAGTAAGATATCTTGACCGAACTTTCTTGTTGTTGTATGTGTAATAATTAACTATTTCTGTGATTTTTAAAGAAATAAACATATATTATTATGTTTTTGTATCTCTTCGTTTCATTTCAATTCAATTTAGAATCCTTGGGACATGATTTCTATTACAACAGGTGGAAAGTTTTCTGTAAACAACAAGGCATGGTCACCCTATAGAAATATTCAAAACACATTGCAAGGCTTTGTATTGTGAATAAAAAATATGTTTTGCATATTATCGGTACTTCTACATATTAATAGGTGTTGTTTATAAAAAAATCTCACTAATACTTATGTAACAACGGATTAGACACAGGGTTTATAACAAATGAAATGCAATGCAATCTATGTAACTTATTTTAATTATGTAGACACTTTTGATATAACAGCAACCTATTCACACAAGAAGCAAATCAGCAATCGCTAATTAGTGTTCATAGATATTAAACTACAATCATTATTTTATTTCATTAAGTTATTAAACTTAGGAATTATATAAATCAAGATTGGATAAACTTATCGGGTTTAATGATCAGTAGAAACAGCAATCAAATATTAAATTGACAGAGCAATAACACACGACATCATCACAAAAGAGTGTACGAGAAGACACACCGATATTATGATAACGCGTCGATAGTGCGTTCGTACTGACCGTGACTCTGTGCAGAACGCGCAAGTCTCACACATTTTCTCGTTCACGTTCGACGGCAACTTCGGTTTTACACGAATTGTATGTAATATAATTATTATGTTGTTTTATGTAGATGATATAATAAAAACACCACCGTACACAATCATCATAACATATAAAACCACAAACACACAAAACCAAAAGACACCAAACGAGAATACAAACGCGCACACAAAACTTGCGCGTGCGCCGGTCACGCGTCTCGTCGCATGACAACATAGTGAAGCGAAGAAACGACACGATCGGGCGGTCGGACACGGTGAGATGTGATATGGTCTATGTCGATGATATTGATTATGGTGCGGTGGTGTAAGTGACGGGCGTCACGGTAGCGTGGGGGTTGAAACAACCACCACCACCACCGTGACCGTAGTGAAACTGAGCCCCCCCCCCCTTTCGCCAACCTAAGTACAGATATGAGAAGAATGTAATGAGTGATAATTGTTAAAATTGTAATTGTTGTGGTGTGCAGTGTGGTTGGGGATGTTGGGATGGGAACGACGACGACACCCCCCCCCCCCCCCCCCCCTCCGGCTCACCCACCCCCTATTACTTCACTTTAGTTGGGGAGAGTAGAAATGTGCAGCATCACAGCAGCGGACACCAAACACCCCCCCCTCCCCCCCCCCCCCCCGCTCGCAAGTAATAAGTCCTTGCACGCATGATGTCCCCTGAATGTGAAAGTAGTAAGAAATATATAATATATACATCAGCACGGAGGTTTTACGTTAGTTAGCCGTGTAAACTTATTACTTATGACGAGTACAAAACATTACTTTTTTTATTCTATTTTTCAGATGAACTGTGAGTGACAAGTGATCTATCTAGTAACCTAGCAACGTAACAGAGACAGGACCAGCTGTAAGCTGTAAAACTGTAAGTACATAAATATAATATTATTATATATATGCATGAAAGTAAATGTAGTATTGTGTCATCGTGGTAGCCCGCGTGCAGTGCAGTGCAGTGTTAGTAGTCGTCCGCGACGTGTGTTCGTTCGTGTATTGTATTGAGACGCGCCGTCGCCGGCCGGTTCGTGTATTAATAGCGATTCTGTTCGTGTATTAATTTTCTGTCGCGCCGCGAGCGCATACGGCCGCGACGGCGACCGCGAAGACGTGTTTAAAATTATTTGAACCGAGAGAAAATTTTCAGTTTTAATATGGCCGTATTTGTTGAATTATTCAGTTCGTGTATTAAATGTGAACTTTACCTGTTCGTGTATTAATCGATTCTCATAAACTTTGTATTTTATTTATTACATTAAAATACCGCTACAACTCGATCACGACAAGTTTTTGAAGCGTATAATATATAAGTATTATACACGACAACGTCTCAACGAGTGAGATATATATCACAATCTCGTATCATCGTCCTCGGACGAATCACCTGGCGTAGGGCTGAGTCTCAACAGATCGCAGCACGACGCTGCTCTACCGAGCACAACACCCCGCCAGGAACGGAAGTCGTCTACAGACTATTCCGAGCCCCGACATCGAACTGAGGTAAATTCGGACCTTCGGAGCCGTGATGCACGCGTTAAACGGACAGCATCGATCTCCGCGATCCAAATGGGCTTCGACGTCGCACCTCACGTGGTGAAGCGCGACTAGTAAAGTCACATTGTTTAGAGCCTCCCGACTCTCGGGGCTCCACAGTGAGCATATCCTTGCCGGATTCGGCTAGGCTGGCTTCGGCCTTAGAGGCGTTCAGGCATAATCCCGCGGATGGTAGCTTCGCACCACCGGCCGCTCGGCCGAGTGCATGAACCAAATGTCCGAAACTGCGGTTCCTCTCGTACTGAGCAGTATTACTATCGCAACGACAAGCCATCAGTAGGGTAAAACTAACCTGTCTCACGACGGTCTAAACCCAGCTCACGTTCCCTTTTGATGGGTGAACAATCCAACGCTTGGCGAATTTTGCTTCGCAATGATAGGAAGAGCCGACATCGAAGGATCAAAAAGCAACGTCGCTATGAACGCTTGGCTGCCACAAGCCAGTTATCCCTGTGGTAACTTTTCTGGCACCTCTTGCTAAAAACTCTTTATACTAAAGGATCGATAGGCCGTGCTTTCGCAGTCCCTATGCGTACTGAACATCTGGATCAAGCCAGCTTTTGCCCTTTTGCTCCACGCGAGGTTTCTGTCCTCGCTGAGCTGGCCTTAGGACACCTGCGTTATTCTTTGACAGATGTACCGCCCCAGTCAAACTACCCGCCTGGCAGTGTCCTCGAACCGGATCACGCGGGAGTTGTACGGCGACGAGCGTTGCCGCCACGTCGCCACTCTGCACGCTTGGAACGAAACACCGTGCGCCCGCCGATATTATCGACCGCGCACCGCTTCCGCCCAACCGAGTAAGTAATGAAACAATGAAAGTAGTGGTTTTTCAGCGACGATCGCGCGAACGATCTCCCACTTATGCTACACCTCTCATGTCTCCTTACAATGCCAGACTAGAGTCAAGCTCAACAGGGTCTTCTTTCCCCGCTGATTCTCCCAAGCCCGTTCCCTTGGCTGTGGTTTCGCTAGATAGTAGATAGGGACAATCCCACCTTCCACCTCATGGTCCTTCCCGCCGGTTGGCATACGGACCGAATCATTGGAGCCGCACCTGGTACTTGCGTATTGCTCTGTTCCTCTCATCGCATGATGCTCTTTCCCAGGTTGCGTTTGCTTGACTCCTACAAATATCTAGTTAGATCTGTTACGATCTACATCCTGTCCCATCTCTCTGTCACTTCTCCCCGTATCTGGGGCGTGTTCACAGCACACATACAGTACTTCGCGTTCGAGCAGTCCTATCTTTACTGTTCCTCCAGTTCCTTCCGCTTTTTATGCCATTTTTGAGCGAAAGCTCTCAGCCTGTTGAAGCCTTCCTTGCTGGACACCATCTCGCCGTGACCTACAGGGCCGACTCCTTCTCTGCACCATTCGGCAAGCATCTCATTACGTTCTTCCTCATACAGCTCGCATTCCCACAGAACATGGTCCCGGGTTTCATCCGCACGCCCGCAGTAACATATTGCTGTGTCGCATAGCGACATTGCGTTCAGACGGCTCCTGAAACTTCCATGTCCGGTCAGGATCTGTGACACAACGTAGTCCGGTTCCACCCAGCCGCACGACAATCTGAATTCCACATCGGGAAAGAATTTGTGCAGATCCCTACCATCTGTGCTCGAGCTCCATCGCTCTTGCCACTGCGCAATGACCTCCGCCCTCACCTTTCTCTTCCTTGCTCTACGTTCCCGACTGACCATACCGGAACTCTCCTGCGCGATTCGTCCAGCGCGAACGACTTCCAGATCGGCCGGCAATACTCCCGCGAGCACAGGCAACGCTGCGGTGCTGACCGATCTGTAAGCCTTCGTAAGCAAGACCAGAGCCGGGCGTTGTGTGCGGAGCAAAGCGCTCCGCACGGCATAATGGGACGCTCTTCGCCACCATACGGCCGCAGCATACGTGAGCGTAGCCACATAGGTCCCTGCAAACAGGACTCTAAGGGCACGATATCTGATGCCCCAGGTCGATGCCGAGACCCTCGACACCTTCCCGAAGCAGTTCACAGCCTTCTGGCCGGTAAAACTAGCATGCGGCACGTAGGAGCTAGCCCCGTCCAATACTACCCCTAAAATTCTGGCCTGCGGCACATGTGCGATCGAGGCGCCGTCCATGCGTATTGTAGGAGGACGCTTAAACTTTCCCTTCATGGTAAGGGTCTGCGACTTTGCAGCCGAAAAAGACAGACGGTTCCGTGTCCCCCAAGCAGAAACCGCCTCCAGCACCGATTGAGCATTTCGCTCAATCGCCGCTCGTGACGACGCCTCAATCACGATCGTGATGTCGTCCGCATACGCTACCATACTGACACCTTCGGGCATCGGTAACTTCAGGATGTCGTCTAGCAGGAGATTCCATAGGGGAGGTCCTAGCACTGATCCCTGGGGGCAGCCCATAGTGGGCTTCTTCCACACCGCTTGGTTGCCCATAAACAATCCGACACGTCTGTTGGTGAAATAACTCACCAGGATGCTGTAAATGTTTGGCGGACATCCGCCCTGTTTAGCCTTGGTCAGAACCATGGGCCACCAAGCGTTGTCGAAAGCCCCCGAGATATCCAAAAATATTAGCTGAACATAACTTTCCGCGGTACTCGTAACTCGATCCAGGATTGCGTTCAACGCTGTGACCGTCGACTTTCCACGCGTAAAGCCATGTTGCGACGGAGATATGCTGCGGTATAAACAAGGAGCGCACCCGATGATAAGGCGTTCCAGAATCTTTCCCAATATCGGGAGAAGGGTAACCGGTCTATACGCTTTAGGGTCCGAGAGCGGCCGATCATTGCCCTTTGGCAGCACCACTAGCCTTCCTACCTTCCAGATGTCCGGAAACACGCCTTCCCTCAAACACGCGGAGTACATCAGTAGCATCTCCACTCCGCTAACTCTCCACGCGTGCTTGATGATCTTGGATGTGAGTCCGTCCATACCAGGAGCCGTGTTAGGCAATGCTCTAATAATGCGGTCTAATGCCTCACGGCTGGGTGGGTCCGAATTCGTGCCTGTCGGGGCGCACGCTGCTGCGATTCTGACTTGCCGGTGGTATGATGTGTCCTTTCCGGGGTCATCGTCCGGGCATAGGGCCGTAAGCAGGCTAGCCATTGATTCTTCTGCTGTGGTCGTGTATCCCTCTATGAGCCTGACGCCGTGCATCACATTTGAGGGGGGGCGTAGTCTGCCAGAAGCGGCTCTATACGCGATTCCCCATGGGTCGTCGTTGCCGGACTCCGCTATCTTGCGGAAGTAGGCCATCTCCGTGTCCCTCATCGCTGCCTTGTATCGGCTCCTTACTTTACGTAAGGACGCATGCAGGTCTGGTTCCCGGTCGCTCTTGGCCTTTCGTGCTTGCTGCCATGCTCGACGCGCATTGTAGACTGCACGGCGCTGCTCGTCTAGCTCTGATGACCACCATTCATAACCACCGGTGTCCTTTTTCCCGCGTTTGCCCAAACAATCGTCCGCAGTGCGAGTGAGTATATTCGAGTATTCACTGCTAATCATTGCTGCCGGTCTGCTCGTCCTGAGTCGGCCCATACGGTGGTGCAGGGTGTTGCAGAATCGACCCCAGTCCACTCCCCGTTCTCGGTAGGACACCTCGGGCATAACCTGCTCCTCAGCACGACCTGCTACCCTCGCGGCGCCAATGCCAATCTCAAATGTGATCAGTTGATGGTCACTGATACTCGCTCCTTCATGTACTGTCCAATTCGACACGCATAATCCTCGAGTCGTCAGGGTCAAATCGACGTTCGAGTAGCCGTTCGGTCCGTGGAACGTTGGCGGTTGTCCTTCCACATTGTGGACAATCAGACCTCGACCCAACACAAAGCTCTCCATCTGGGTTTTCCTGTACTCCGTGTCAGGTCCCCTACCAACGTATTGTCTCCGTTCGCAGTGCCAAAGCGGTGAGTGCGCATTACTGTCCATTCCCACTAAGATTCGATTGCCACCGAGCTGGTCTAAGACGTGTGTCAAGTGCTCTAAGTGTCTGGCAATATCGTGGCTGTATTGACAGTATACCGATGCGACGTACAGGTGTTCTGTGGCGTTGACATGGGCTACCGCGCAATGGTCGTTACTGAGGTGGTCCAAAAATGTAACTCCTAATGTCGGGTTCAATACCAGTATGCCCGCCTTAGAGTCGGGTCCGCACTGAATAATCCTGGTGTGGCGATATTGCTCCTGGACTAGTGCGAGATCCAACCCCAGCGTCTTCGCAATCACTGGCAGTTCCGTCGTAGCTGTAGCTGATCCTTGGAGGTTTAACTGTCCAACGCGAATAGTGGAATGCCTATCCATACTGTATCATGTTGATAGCCTGCTGCTCAGCGTGGATCCTAGCAGGGCAATCCAGGGCTGCCGTCTTGTGGCTGGATGCCTCCGGGCGTTTAAACTTCCTGCACGTGGCACAGCACTGACTGGCCGACTGGCACTCCTCACTTTTGTGGCCGCTGTCTCCGCACTTACCACATATCATGGCCTTTGCCCTGCAGTGCTTTTCCGGGTGCCCGTACTGGTGGCACTTCATGCAGCATGTCACTCTGACGTAGTCGCAGACTTCTGCCTCATCCCAGCCGATGTACACCCGTCTGAGGCTGACCAGCTTGTCTCGCAGCGCCGACGTGCATTCCAGGACTACTGTGGTCCTCCCTCCATCGCGCCGACCCTTCTTGAAGGCCAGCTTGCACTGGTCCAGCATCTTGCCTTTCGGCCAGTTCTCGTCCTCCGCTAGGTTTATCTTGTGCAGATCCTCTAGCATCTCTTCGATCGGTGGATCCGACCTTAAATTCCTGATGGCCACCAACGGTTTCCGCGCCTTAGGGTCTGCCGCTTTTAGTGTCGGGGGGGCCGCCTCCTTTAGTTTGCGCGC